>OY720676.1:18687591-19180091 GCA_963170755.1 Amphimallon solstitiale
TTACACCTTTTCGAGACAATGGACATCTGTTGGATGAAGAAGTACACTACAACAAAACCCATTCTAGTATACGTATGAACATTGAACGTGCATTTGGATTGCTAAAAGGCAAATGCAGAAGCCTAAAATACATAGACTCCAACAATTTAGAATATATTAGGGAGCATGTGATCACCTGTTGTGTACTCCATAATTTTCTTTTATTAGAAAAAGATTGTGCGGTGGTAGTTAATGAAACTGTTGAAGAAGAAGACCACGTTCCTGTCCTAGGTGAAGAACCAGCACATAATGATGATCAGCCAGAGGGATCGCAAAAGAGAAATAATATTGCTGCTATGCTGTATGAGCAAACCTATTGTCATTTTGTTGGAGAAATATAAATATTAATCAATTCTTACTGTAGTTTATCTTCATGTCCATTTCGACTATAATATATAATTATTGCTAACAGTAGGACTTCTTTTAAAAACTACGTTTGTATCAAATAAAATTGCTTAATAATTTCACTATAAATTAACTTCTGAAATATAAGATATATGTATATAACAAATATATATTATGTAATATTTTAACACACATTATAAACAGTTTCCTTATTTCTCAGTCATTTTTTGTAACGCTGAAGCTACTTTATCTAAAATAGCATTTCTGTCCTTTTGCACTTGCACAAAGCTATTCATTGTATTATGCATTTCTTGTATGTTTGCGTTAATATCGTTAAATGCATTTCCTAACCAATACATATTAGTTTTTCTGCGTTTAATGTTTGGTTCCGTAGACTGTTCAAGTTTTTGATAACTTGGATGTTCTACAATTTCTATATTTTCAAGAACACCCACAGAAGCTGTCGTAGGCGGCATATATGCGGGATCATTTTGGAGTATATCCTGCATTTGTTGGTAAAATTCCCATTTAGATGCCCCATTACCACTGGTATTCTCTGTAGCGTAAATTTTTTTATACATGGTCTGGAGGCCACGCCATTTCCTCTCACATGTTTCCCAGCTTACTGGATAACTTTTCACATTCATTTTTCTTGAGATGCCTGAAAATAATATTCTTTTTTTATGAGGCCGTAGTAGTTGTTCTTTTATTTTGTTTAATTCTTCTAAAAGCAACAGGACTGCATTACGGGGCCATACATATCGTTCATTTATAACATCTGCAAATATTATTTATTATAGCTTGATTCATTAAATTTACAGTTTTTATTCATACCAGCTGCTACTTCATTTGTATCTGCGCTAGTTGTGGGTATTACTTCACTGTTAGTTATTGTACTACCTGCTAAAACAAAACAAACAAGAGTCCTCACTCATATTAATACTTTCATTCATCATTGCTACCTGTACTTTCCACATTCGTACGATTACTAGAAGTAATTAATCCATTTCTATGCAATTTATAGTATTTATCAATTAAATCGTTTCTGAATTTTTCATCTGAAACAATTTTGTATTCCTAATTAGCAATAATGTAATATCAATTCTCGATGCTATTAGGATTTTTTCGCAAGCAACTATGGTTATCAAGATATAACTACAAGTAAAAACAACCAGTACAATGCCGTAGTTTTTATAACTACGAAGTTCTTCACTATGAAAAAATATAACTACAGTTTCACTATTCGTCGGGAAGATGTAGAAATTATCGAGTTCTGTAAATATCCATAACATTGTTACACTTGAAAAAATCCTAAATGTAATTAGGTATATACCTACATCAAAAATACAAAACTTACCTGTATTACATTGATCTAGTTCAAAGGGATTTAAAAACACTTTGAACTTTACTCCTGAAGGGTGGGAAATAATAACTTCTTCAACTGGCTCCATGCTTATAAAAGAAAACAGCCTGACAAAGCTTGTGCTTTTATAGCAACCTTTAAACGTATTTGGTAATTTGAAAAAAAATTTAAAGGGGTTAGAAAAATAATGTCACTTTAACCAATTCGACACAACTTTTCTCTTGACGATTTGACCCACCGTGGGCACGATTTAAAACCTGACCGATTTTAGCGATCAGCTGACTCAGTTCGACCATTAGTCAGCCAACTGACTAGACGATTCCGACCGGTCTACCCGTTCACTTGACGTACTCTTACTCTTCTCTTATTCTTAAACCACAATGATCGATTGTAGACATTTAAGGAAAAATTAAACAAAAGTTATGATTCAAGTCAAAAACAAATACATAAAAACTGTTGGAGGCATTTTTAAATAAATCTATTTTTCTTTATTTTCATATGCCCTAAAATAGCAAAGCAATGTCTCTGGATCTAATGTTTTATTATAGGTAGCATATTCCTCACAATTACTACAACTATGCTTATCTAAGAATTGTTTTAAGAGGTAACCACCTACCCAAGATAGAGCATTCTTTTCTGGTAGTTGAAATACAAATATAACAGAAACAAAATTCATAAAAATACAAATGTTTAGTTGTTTACAAATATACCTATGTATGTAAACAACTAACAGATGCGCAACGCCATATATGCGCGTAGAGGTTGCGCGAGAACAAGTCAGTACAAATAAATCTCTTCCTGATTAATTCTTTATTCTGTGGTTTAAGTACGCCACGCATATTAGTGAGTGTGGGAGTGATTAGACAGGTCCAAGCAAATCGATAAATTCACCATTCAAACAGCGCCAACAATTGGTACACTAAAAACGACGAAAAACAGTTTCAAATATGTAAAAAATGTTAACACTACAAACTCCAAAAATAATTGTAATGAGCATCTATCTTTAAGACACTGAGTGTGATATAGGTACAGTTGAGTCGTTTCGGCAACCGACACGGCTAAAGTACGAACTAAAGACGATGATTCAATACCACTAGAATTTTCAATCGACAGGAACAGTTTCAGAACCATAAAATTGAACTAATCAATTAACATTTCAGGATATATACCTTCCGCTAGTAAAATAATATTACATGAAAGCCAGTTCCAAATTAAATATTATAAAATAAGTGTATAAGTAAGACTTTAAAGCACGCACGGCACGTTTAAGAGCACGACGCGATAGCAGAGTGCTTTTAAGTGGAGCAAGTGCATTAGAGGCTCTTATAGCTTCAATTTATAAGCTGCACGCGTGTAAGAAGGGAACAAACAAAAGTTACGTACCTACCTAAGAAATCTTTGGTATTTCCAGAAGAGGTCGTACGAATTTTTTTTGTTTAATCACCTGATCGTACTTTTTTGTTTTTAAGGTAAGAGCTGTCTTATTTTGACAGTTGTAACAAATACCGAGAAGCAATATTTCGTTTTTAGGTTGTTGTTATTTGTGGCATATTTGGCTCATGCAGAAGACATGAAATGTGTGATTTACGTATGTCGGACATTAAGAGAGACGGCTCCGTTTTCATTATTAGTCCTTCTTCATAATGGACATAAGACATAAGCTGAACGTAACATAAACGTAACGCGTAAAGTTAAACGTATGAGAAACCAATGCATCTATCCACAGTGGCCGTAGTGCTTATGTCAGATTATGCTCTGTTTATGTATTCCTTACGTGAGAACGTAAGAAATACATAAAGTTGAAATAAATTCACCTTTAGGGTAAAGTGCAGTTGAGGTGTCGGGCAAATTTTTACAAAATGACTAGTGTACCTTATAGAGGACCTTTAACTGAACAACTTTTACTTATAACATTAAGGGTGGAAACGTACAGAAGTGGAGATAAAAAGTAAATTAGGTACTCACCGAGTGAATTTTGCAGGATACATCCCATGTAAGATATCCCATATAGATCATTGAAATAATAAAAATCACAATAAATGATGTTCATTTAAGCTCACAACACAACAATTACCTTCGATTTGTATGTCTTTTGATTTAATTTTAGCAAAATTGTAAATACGTAAACTAGAGAAAGAAAATGGCGGCTGTACACAGACTGGATAAAACGAGTGGAAGGCACAATCACATTCTAAGGTTCGTGTTGCATCGGTTATGCTTCGTTGAATCGGTCAATAGAATTAATACGATGTAGAATGTCATTGAAAATAGTATTAAATGTTTATTATTATGAAAATCTAATAAAATTGAAATTATTAATAGAAATGTTGTTTTTGTAAGTACATGGAATATTAGATAATTAGTTGTATCAGTTATATTTACGTATAGATAATATTTATGATTGGTATTTATTTATGGTCGTTAATTTGAAAATACATAATGAAATTGAAAATTGCTATAATCACAAAATTTTACAATTGTTCCGATTATCCATTATCTGCTCTTAGTAATAATTGGTCTTAATTTGCCATGTAAGTGCACTTATTTTAGAGGAAATCATATATTTTGTAAATATTAAACTAAAACACAAAATAAGTTGACTTTTACAAGAATATAATGAAACATAAATCACGTTTTACAACTATCAATATTGAGTTCAATACAGATATAAAACAAGCTTAAGATATACAAATGACAACGTACATGGCGTCATATCTTTTATACCACCAAATAATTTCGTATTAACAATTGTAGGGACTATAATATAAAAATATTTAATCCACTACGCCGATTCATTTATAACACGTTCAGTAATTTTTACTTTAAGCCTACACAATGATTTTTAAATTGAATCGAAAATTAACAAAAGTAGTTGATAGTGATTATTTTCTCTGACTAAACACACTGTATTAGGTATATTGTTATCATAAGTTACATAAGTTATACATTATTATATATTAATGCTCATGATTAATCAGTTATTTTTAAGGATGTAGGTAATACAAAATATAATTGAGACATTAAACTATATAAACATAGATAGCACTGGTACTGTAAGTACTTATCATGTATGTCATTTGTATATCTTAAGCTTGTTTTATATCTGTATTGAGCTCAATATTAATAGTTGTAAAACGTGCTTTATGTTTCATTATATTCTTATAAAAGTCAACTTCTTTTGTGTTTTATTTTAATATTTACAAAACATATGATTTTCTCTAAAATAAATGCACTTACATGGCAAATTAAAGACCAATTATTAGTAAGAGCAAATAATGGATAATCGGAACAATTGTAAAATTTTGTGATTGTAGCAATTTTCAATTTTATTATGTATTTTCAAATTAAATACCAATCATAAATATTATCTATACGTAAATATAACTGATACAACTAGTTATCTAATATTCCATCTACTTACAAAAACAACATTTCTATTAATAATTTCAATTTTATTAGAGATTTTCATAATAATAAATATTAACAGACATTCTACATCGTATTAATTCTATTGACTGATTCAACGAAGCATAATCGATTGCAATACGAACCTTAGAATGTGATTGTGCATCCACTCGTTTTATCCAGTTTGTGTACAGCCGCCATACTGTTTCTCTAGATTTTCGAATTTACACTTTTGCTAAAATTTAATCAAAAAACGTATAAATCGAAGGAAATTGTTGTGTTGTGAGCTTAAATAAACATAATTTATTGTGATTTTCATTATTTCAATGATATATGGGATATCTTACATGGGATGTAACCTGCAAAATTCACTCGGTGAGTACCTAATTTATTTTTTATCTCCACTTCTGTACATTTCCACCCTTAATGTTATAAGTAAAAGTTGTTCAGTTAGAGGTCCTCGATAAGATACACTAGTCATTTTGTAAAAAATCGCCCGACACCTCAACTGCAATTATCCCGAACTTTGTTTTTCTTATGTATTTCTTACGTATAATTTTAGTAACATAAGCTTTTTGAGGTTTCACAACTTAAACCGATTGGTAACGATATTATAAAGAACGCGGAAAGCCTGTAGAATTACATGCTTTCGAATCGTGTCAATAGGCATTGTGCCGATTTTGTTCTGATAACGTTCAAAATACAAAGGCTTCATCGATTTTAAATAATATAATTTAATATATGTATCTACTACAAAGTACTGCAATAAGTTGTAATTACTCCATATGAGTAAATATTTGTTGGTGCTATTTACATATCGACTAAAAAAAAGGTAAATTTAATTAAGGTGATTGAAAAGGGGCAAGTAGATATAGAATTTTTATTTCAGTTGGTGAGAGCTAAGGCGTATTTATATATCTAACAAGACACATCGGAGCTACATAGATGTGATACATCAAGATGTCTGAAAAGGAGTAACAGAAACACCAGACATCAAGTGTTTTAAACATTAGTTATAGCACTGGCTTACAAAGGCGTATTAAATATTATCAATAAGTGATATATGTGAAAGAGAAGAATAATTTTCACGAGACCATGTGCATATGACATGCATGTCACGTTTATTAGCTAAAGTTTACGTGAGTTTGAATCAAAAACATTTGAGAAGAAGTATTTACAAAGTTAAAATCAATCTCGGGAAGTACCTATGGGTAAACAATTCGTATTTTCGTAAATGTGGCCGATAAAAGTATTAAACATAACCTCAAAGTGTCAACACGTTCTTTGTAATCATTTGTTTGCTGTTTACAAGTTTGATTAACAAATACATTTGGAGAAGGTAAGAACAATATACATTTACTAGTTTTGTTCATTTTTTTACAACTGTGTGATGTTTTAGATGCCATGATTGTGCTGTTTCTTATTGTGTAAATCGAACTACAACATACACTTGAACAGGAAGATCTACAAACAACCTTTTCATTTTCAAAAGAAAATTAATTACGTAAAAAGTGGTTACGAGCAATTAATAGAGAAAATTTCATCGCCACAGGGAATTCAGTGGTTTGCTGTAAACATTTTGATGAAGGTGAAATACAACGGTTTGAGTCATATAAAGACAAGGAAGGTGAAAGTGTAAAAATGGTTTCAAGTATCGTTATTAATAAATAGTGTATAGTTACAGTTTACGTTAATAATACCGAATTAGCATCAAATAATCTTATGTGGGTGTTACCTGAATCCCGTAAGTTGACTCGTTGGTCTCAGTTACAAAATTTGTTAGCAAGATATATCTAGGTAGTTTTTGCAGTGATTTATGTATAAACGTTGAATATTACAAGCATACATAGTGGTTATGCTGTTCATTCAATTAAAATGAAAATTAAGTGTGTGAATTGTACAAATTTGGCAGTGAAAAGTAATGGTGCTTTATTTGGTGATGCTTATTTTGGTTATCTGCAGAGAGGCGGACTTTGTGCAGCAACTGATGAAGTAGGTTATGTGTATTTTCACTTACGTGCAATATTTTCTTTTATAACAAAAAATATAAAAATTGTAAAACAATTCTCGAGCAAAAATAATCATCAAAAGGCATTAACCTCATTAGCAATTAAAAGTATAAAGTCTGATAACTTTTATATTGATTTTAGTGTTGTATGTGAATGTGGAACACCAATGAGCAATATAGTGTTAAGTAATTATAGCAGAAATAAAAATAGTGTATGTCACCATGAAAAAAGTGGTCAAACACAACAGTGTTTTAAAGGCCCGATTTCGCACGCAAATGCGTTGGAGATACCCGGATTACGATTCAGGTATAATAAAAAATAATTACAAATTCGTACCTGTTAATATATCAGAGGCCGTGTTTTCCATACCCTCCCGTTGATCCACGATAATCCGTCTCTTAGTACCGTCCCGTGCAATACTCCTTATGACCCCGTGATCACTGTCCGTCCAAAAGATCAAATCCTCCGCGGCCAGAAAATCAATCGAGCTCGCCATGGACACCCTCGAAATAGGTCCTAGGGTTCTCACGTCGGCACTCTCGTTCATATTCAGGCCGCAGATCTCCCAGCTGTTCGAATAGAAGATAAAATCGAAATCCCCGACGCACTTGGTCGGATCGTCCGTGTCAACCATGTATCCAGTGGCGCATTTGCAGATTTTTTTCGTCGCCGATAGAGGGACGCACAGGTGTTGACAGCCACCTTTGGATTCGTCACACGGTCCAGTTCCAGTTTGCTCGTTAGGGTCGTATATACGTAACGCTAGTACTCCAGTACTGTTTCTTAAGATCTTATCGTCACTTCCGGTAGTTTTATTCGCCGTACGTATAGTGGCGTCATCATCGTTAGCGTAGTATATTAAACCTCGATAAACAGTCGCGGAAATTATAGTGACGTCCGGTAGGTCGACATTTACGACGCTCTTCGTTTCCAAATCGTAATAGGCAACCTTGAAGGAACTTATCCAATACAATCTGTTAGAATCTTTATCGAACGTTAGAGATTTAGTTGTCGGAGGTAAATTATCCACCAAGAGTGAACGTTCGGAACCATCCATCAAACTAGTTTCCACTTGGCTTAAATTCTTATCAGTTGAGATCCAATACAATCTTCCTTGCGTGGGGTCAATAGCAACACTTTCCACGTGGACGTCTTTCAAAACGACACTGCTGTATTCACCATCCAAATTGCAGACTATTATGCCCTTCATGGAGCAGACGAAGAGCAATTTTGCTAGCCAATCGACAGCCAAGCCCGTAGGCTTTTGCAATCCCGTATCGATCAGGATTTGTGTCTGCGCCATCGTCAGACCGGATCTTTTCACTTCGTTAAGTGTGTAGTCCGTCCAGTAGAAGGTGTTGTTCGCCGCTAAATATTCTATGTGATTGGCGCTCATCACTTGCGGTTTGCTGATAGTGGGTATGGTGTGATAGTAAGGTTGCAGTAAGTCGACACCTCTGATTTCGTTGTCTCTGGCGATCAGAAGTACACGCTCGTTGACTGGAATTGAATAAACACAAATTTATTATTGTTTTTAGATAAAAACTTTGGTTGTGACTGTAGATTTTTAACGTTTAATCGTGTATTCTTTGTTTTTTTCTATATTAACACAAAACACAATGAATACCTACTTTACTTTAAACTATTGCAAAAAAATATCTGTTCGACAAATTTGGCGAAATACAGCAAACTATTTTTTTTGTGTAGTGCATAATATGTGTCACCAAGATATGTTTTACATTTTCATTAATAGTTCGTAAATATTTTAATGTTTAATTTGTTGATGTTTTTCATAAAATGATAAAGATAATATCTAGATTATCAAATAGTTTAAATGTCTATACTGTTCAATATATATATATATATATAAGAAAAAGAAAAATATTGGGTATAATCCGCTGTAGAGCAACCGTAAACACGTGTTTCTGACTAATTGGTCGTCATCAGTACGGTGTAGCCAAGGAATAAGGTGGGATAACCTTGGAGATGTAAGCTAAACGGAAGACCATCAGGTGACAGACCACCATTTGCAGCTTCAGCTAGAAGATCCTCGGTTTTGAGGACAACAACTAACGTCGCTACGAGGAAGACAATGTCAACCTGCGTGCCATCCGAGGATCTTCTAGCTGAAGCTGCAAATGGTGGTCTGTCACCTGATGGGCTTCCGTTTAGCTTACATCTCCAAGGTTATCCCACCTTATTCCTTGGCTACACCGTACTGATGACGACCAATTAGTCAGAAACACGTGTTTACGGTTGCTCTACAGCGGATTATACCCAATATTTTTCTTTTTCTGATATTTTATGTATCCGCAATAATTTCTTATTCTTTCATATATATATATATATATATATATATATATAGAACATTTTTTTTGATTCATTTTCGGCCCCCACCATGAAGATCTCGCTTATTAGTGGATATAGAGAATAGGTTTAAATTTGGCGAAGTTGTTAAATATTGTGTTTGTGACAAATGACGTTCGATTTTTCAAAAAAAAAAGACCGAAAACCCCATTTTGTTCTTTTACTTGTTGCACCCACTAACGAAAAAATAAAAACATATTCTTATGGCAACTTTTAAACATCTATCCCTACGAGTAAAGAATAGAACAGGAGAGAGCATAACGTGGTGTGGAAATAGGTATTTTTTAGACGGAGTTACCCTTTTCGGTAGGTCAGTTATGTCCGGTTATGTCAAAAATGACATTTTAGTGTTTCTATAATGGTCAATTGTGTGGCTTGTGGTCGTTCTAAAACGGCAAGAACAAAGAATATTAACTTTTCTCTTCATCGGTAAGTTATTTCATTGGCATTCAACATAGGCAATAATAATTTAAAAAGAGGTATTTTAAATAAATTGTCATATATCTGACATGTCTGATTATGTGTTCAGTGTCGTAACATATATATCCAAGTCATTTAATATTCGTTATATTTTTGACGCAGATTTCCTTTAAACCCGTTTATAATATATTAAAAAGAAGAAAAGAATTGAAAACATAATACACTCACCATATTTCTTTAATTATTTTTGGACTAACAACCTATTTTAAATGATTATCGAGGACACAGGAAGTGTACATATACCCTCTACAAAATATTTATGCACGCCTAGGCATTGCGGCGGCCATATTTAGTTACCAAATTTGGACAAATATTATTATTAAGGAGACTCTCTCCTGTTCTATTCTTTACTCGTAGATCTATCCGATGGTGAACGCGAAATTTTTATATAAGATTTGCTTTCTTTCTGTCCATCATCAACTATCTAATTTTTTATAGGCGCCATTTTGGATTTAAACACCTTCAGAAAGAGTTTTTTTCCTCTAATTTCAACCTGTTACGCTCGCTTCGCCTCAGGATTGTCCTGGCAGAAAGGGAGGCACATATGGCGCTAACGATAACTAGAATAATGTCATCCGGTCGAAAATTAGAGATGTGCCCGTTTGTCGGAGTTTCACACCTATAGCCTCGTCCAACTAAATTTAAGGAAGTTTCGGAAATTTATTGTGTGTCACCTTCAACCTGCCTTGCCTTACTTCCCTAGTGTGCGTTGGAAAAAATGGGGTGGAGCCTGTGCCTCTAGCTCTCGGTTTTAGGGGATGGGTCACTCAGAATACTGAAGGTGGATGACTCTTAGGCGCCAGCTGTCATTCTGTTTCAGGCCCACTCCAATAAGTTACTTATTCCGACAGCGAAAATAATTTGGGTATACTAGGTATAGTAAGACATTCATACACGATATAAACAACAATAACAATTTTATTGTTAGTAGTGTGGATGCAATAGCACAAGATGCACAGAGAAACTTATAATAATTCCATAAATGGGTGGATCACCCTATATATAATACAAATTAAATTTTAAAAATAAACGATTATCTATATTTAAAGCATCTATATAACGCTAAAAGAACATAAATGCGCTTAAAAATTGAACATTCAGGTCTGGCAACCGCAAGAGAGCACTTAAGAAAAATTGAATCTTTTTTTTTTTTTAAAAACACTTGTATACATTCAAATCCTGATTAATTAATTAACGTACAAAAGAAATTAAGGCGGAACGAGATCTCGCTTTACATTTAAGCCCCTAGTCATTACATGCTGTAGATGTGTATTTAAAAAAAACAAATAATTAACTAGCTATAACACTTATGAGTACCAAAAATTAATTAAAACTGCAAAATAGGCTACTGACCTGACGGAAATTAACTAGCAATTAAATTGGATAGCTACTCAAAACGTTAAAGAAAATGAATTTACAGGTAACAGTGCAACTTATGCCAATGAAATTAATTTAAAACAAACCGATAAATAATTTTCCAATTAAAATAATTATCTATATACGTATTGACCGTGTAATTGAGCCACTCCAGACATCAGATCCACAGGCACCCTCACAAGAAATAGTTCAATTCCGGGTCCTAAATGATAAAAATATGCCAACAAGGGCGGAAGATGGATCCACAATTCCAATATCTATTTAAACGCCCACGTGTTTAACGGAAGATAGGCTAGCGTGATGGCGGCAATACTTCCGGAATTCCAAAACGTGTTCGCACGTAAATGCAATCGACAGTACGGTATAAAATAAAAAGCGATTCAGTGACGTACTTCAAGCAACAAGAAAATCCTGCACCATTGCAGCAGAAAACTAATTAACTACCAAAATTATATTTATCACTGTTTAATCATCCACGATTTAACGTGTGAATTGTACGGTAAATAGACAAAACAGTCCATTAATTACAGTGAACACTGATTGAAGTAAGTGGATCGCTTTTTTAAATCAACTAAACGGTTCGATCGATATTGGCAGAATGAATTGACAAGAACACGAGGTTGCGGTGGAAGAAGCCACCCGCTCAATGTGGAGCGACATCTAGCAAGTTGAAAGTGAATTGTTACATAAAATATTTAAAAGATAAAGGACCGATTAATAAGAACGAAATAATGAAATAATTAAATAGAAATCATCGCAGATAATTATGCAGCGACGTAAGGACTATAACAACAGTAAACAGAAGGACATTCTAAATGCTACCTATAGCATAATCAGTCGCACACACACGAGATGGCGCCAGCATGACTAACTTGATCTACAAATTAAAAAAAAGGTGAAAGAAATATAAAAATTTCGAGTACACTATTGGATAAAGGTTTAAAAGTGGCCATAAGAATATGTTTTTATTTTTCTCTACAAGGCCAAATGTAGGTGCTACAAGTAAAAGAACAAAATGGGATTTTCGCTTTTTTTAAAAAAAAAACGAACATCATTTGTCATAGGTCCATTTGCTTTACGGATTCATAACAATCACAATATTTAACAACTTCGCCAAATTTAAACCTATACTCTATATCCAATAATAAGCGAGATCCTGATGGTGAGGGTGGAAAATGAATCAGCCTGTACATATAATAAAACAATTGTTTAATCATGCATTTCAAGTTTAAAATATTCAAAACAGGATAAAAACGAGCTCTCTAACTTACCAACACAAGTTTTATTATCCGTGTGTAGTCTCATAACATGCGGGCAATCACAGCGGTAAGTCTTATTTACGTGTAACAAGCAGAGATGAGAACATCCACCGTTCTTCACGCTGCAGGGGCTAGGCTGTCCATCACGAGGTTGCCTGCTCGGATGAAAGACTTGGATATCGAAGGGCTGGCTCAGGGTGCGTTGGATGACGGACACATCGCCTCCCGTCCATTTATTCGCCCTGACGACATTATTGGTCCTCCAATCCGTCCAATATACGTAATTTTCGAACAAAGTGATCGCGAAAGGGTGCGACAGCAGATCGTGCTCTTTCATCACGTTGTGATGATTGAGACCGTCATAATCCGTGGTGTGTATCGAATCGGACCTGGCGTCAATCCAATAGATGCGTTCGTGATCATAATCCAGCGTCAATCCGTTCGGCCACGCCCCGTTGGGTGCCAATTGGTCAACGCGAACGATGACTTTCCTATCTAGACCAGCCAAGGAACATCTTTCTATTCGTGGAGCGGAAGTTTCCCAATCGGTCCAGAAGAGGTAGCTGACGCGCGGATCTAGCGCTATAGCTCTGGGACTGTCCATGTCGCCACCTATTAAGGTTCTGCGGAAGCTGCCGTTCAAGCGTGCGACTTCGATTTGGTCCAAGTTACTTTCCACCCAGTACAAGTTCTCACCTATCCAGTCCACTGCCAGACCTTCGGCTGTGGACAGACCGGTCTGTACGACTACCTCGATGTTGCTCAATAGGTTGCCCACGAGTGTGCCGCGATAGATTTTATCGTCGATAACATCGGTCCAAAAGATCTGAAAGAGAAAGTTGAAAATTATAATCCTAGTGTTGAGCAGTATCGAATAATACTGATAGAAAAAAATATCCATGGCTGTCGATAGTACAACCGTACGTAAACACGTGTTTCAGACTCGTGCGTCATCATCAGTACAATGCAGACAAGAAAAATAGCGCGGTAACTTTGGAAACGCAAGATCATCTGGAAAACAGACCATCATTTCGAAGCCTCAGTCTGTGCTTCTATCACTAAGGATGCCTCACCTTTCACCTTGTCTGCACTGTACTGACGTTGACCAACGAGCCTGAAACACGTTGCACGGTTGACTAGTGTTTTCATCAAAAACATAAAGATAACATTGCGAACATACCGGGTGTCCCAATAGTGCGGTGTCGGTCGATATCTCTATACCGTTTGAAGGTACAAAAAAGCTTTTCAAACAAATGCTGTTTAATTCTTAAAGGGGCGTTTTTTATGGACACCTTTTATATTCCATAGAGTACATACGCGGATCAACAAGTAGAGCCACTTGTTGGTCCGTGGAATTTAAAAACAGAGTATATAGGGTAATTTTAATATTTACCATATCCGAATCTTCAGTGTGATAGAAGTCCAAGGCGATGGTATTCTTCAAATTCGATATGAGCGCTTTAACGTTGAACCTGTTCAAGTCGACACCTCTCAGTTCATGGCGATTACTGAATATCAAATAAGCCGTCGCATTGATCTCACTCTTGCACGTGAACCCGTCTTCCGCGAGACTGTACTCCGGCAAACACTCACACTTGTACCGAGAACCCAACGGCAAGCATTTGTGCGAGCAAACGCCCCAAGCCTCGCACGGATGAGTGTCCAGGCATCGAATTTGATCGGGCTGCAGATGGAGTTCGGGCGGGCACGAACAAACCACACCTTCAGGAGCGTTATGACAGGTATGCGAGCAGATAAAACTGTGCAGGCACAGTTGTTCTTTACAACGGAGACCCTCGTCGGACATGTCTTGGCAGTCGTAGTGGCCGTCGCATAACTGTTCGACGCCGATGCAGTGAGTGTTGTTGTCGCAAAAACGGGACGGGTGCTCGCAACTGGCGGACGTGGAGGGGGTCGTGTTCACAGTAACGTTGGGCATCTTCGATAGATCGCAGTCATGCTCATCAGAACCATCAGCACAGTCTACAACCGAGTCACATTGAAACCTCTGCAAAAACAAAGTAATATTTGAAGGAGCACGGGATGATTCACTTCGTTGAAATTTACAGGAACGGCAGTTTGTCGTATGGTATTTTAGTTTGTTGATGTTGGACATTGATTGGTGATATCAGGATAACGGAAAAAATAACAAAAATAACCGTACCTTCGGAATACATGTGCCATCTCGCTTACAGGCAAATTGCGAACGGCCACATTTATTAATTGCCGACTGACAATGAATCTCGTCAGAACCATCCGGACAATCGTTATGACCGTCACACGACAGGCTGATCGGTAGACAGGTTTGGTTACCAACGCACAGAACCTCGTCGGCTTTGCACTTTACGCAGTTCATTTCGTCCGAGCCATCGTGACAATCTTTGAAACCGTCGCACACCATGTCAGTCATAATGCATTTCGAATTGTCACAGGTAAATTCCGTAATTTCACATTTAGTAGTATCTGTAAAAATTGATAATTATGCCTAGGAAATTGATTTTGCATGTAACACACTTAAATTTTTCATTATATAATTTGGCGCCTAGCGTAAGGGATATAATTTTCCCTAAAATCCACTATTTGCTATCTAATACGTTTAATTTCATAACAAGTTAATCTCTAGTGTATTAATTTCTTATGATAGAGTATTTTAATTATTGACGGACTTATAATGTCAAAATATTGGAACGCCAGGTATAAACTAGCTCTAGTTAATGAATTTGATGAGTAGAAGTTTTATATAAATATTGTTGCATATCTACGTAGGAGGGACCTGTAGGAATTTTTTTTATAGAAAATTAGCTTTAAGCTTGCGATATTGCTGGCTTAAAGATTCCATTTTATATTTAAGTACTCCTTAAATGTACCGTGCAAAAGAATAACTAGGACTTAGTACTTTAAGTGTTGCTTAAAATTTAAAGTCGGTGAGATCGGCCATTAAAAATGCACTTGGCACATTAAACAATCAAATGATGAAATGGAGTGAACATTTTTAATGTATAATTTGGCGCCCAGCGCGTGGAATATAATTTAGTTTAATGTCTATTATTTGGAACCTAACAAGCTTAATTTAGTTAAAAAAATCATTTTAATAAGTTTTTTTCTATGCTTTGTATTACTTGGGAACATTATTTATTTCTTCAAAATAGAAAATATTGCCGAAATGATGAATATTTTACATTAATTCAAATGTATATGACATATACAAATACATTTTCATCTGATATTAGTAAATATTACAAAAAAAAAAAAACAGATAGTATTGCGCCTCCTTATATTATTTATTCAACAGTTAAGCTCACAACTATACTTACCACAGCTATCTTCATCACTATTGTCATCACAGTCGCTGATACCATCACACATCCACACCTTCGGGATGCAGCGCCTACTGTTGGAACACGTGAACTGAGTCTGCGCACAGGGAGTCGGACAATTCGCGGCATCTTCGTCCGTGCCATCGCTACAATCTTTGTCGCCGTCGCACAGCCATCGCTTCATGATGCATTTCGTCTTGTTGTCGCATCGGAATTCGGTAGGGGCGCAGGTTTTCTCGCTGCAAGGACCTCCCTCGTTGGAATCTTCGTCGCTGCGATCACCACAATCGTCATTACCGTCGCACAGGAGCAAATTCGATATGCAGTTGTGGGCGGTCTTGCACGCGAACTCGTGACTCTCACAGGGGGTAATGCTGCTCTTCACGCACGTGGAATTGACCATCTCGAATCCGTCGGCGCAAACGCAAGTGGAACCGTTCGGAATGGAAAGACATATGCCGGAGCATTTCGTGTTGTTCGTGCATTCATTTGTATCTAAAATAAATAAATTACTGGACATAACTGATCATTTACTATTAAAGAACCAGGCGTGGCGGTTATGACGTATTCAGAATGTGACAATATGCTAGCAGTTATAACACAGAAAGATAGCATGGTTTTGCTATCGCATAAATAGTTTAGTCTTGCAAAAGTGGGTTCGTAGAACATTCCTATGTAATTGTATTTAGTGTTTTTAATTAAAAACTCGTTAATGAGGGTGTTTCGAAATTTTTTTGCAGCCTTGCAAAATGTTAGATTAGGTACACGCTACTACTGTATTCTATATCTCGGACAAATATACTTACTTTCCATCACAAGGCATGACATAAATTAAGAATATGTTTGAAAGATAGGAAATGTTTGAAGAGTGAAATAGAAAACACAGGCATGATCATAACTAACAGAATTGACCATAATAATTGTTTAAGATGCATCAATCTGAGGATCTAGGTTAAGAGGCCACCGGACGGCTTGAATTACGGATTTCCTCTTTTCTAGTTTATTTCTCCATCAAATCGAAAACGGTTTTCACAAACATGTTTAAAAAGTAATACTGAATGTGTGTATCTAATTTTTTTTTCTAAAATGAACAAAAAACATTTTTTATTTCTTTATTGGTGACTAAAAAAAAAATTAAGTGGATAGACAAATTGAATGAATTATTGTAGAATATTTAAACCGCATATCAGCTATATTAAATGTTTTATAAATTGCTCAAACGTAATTTACGATTAGCAAATTTTGGACCGGGGAGGTGCTGCTCTCTGGCGAAGGCAAGGTGTATATCAAATTTCGTAACTTCATTGGCAACGTTGCTAACATAAATCTCGTGAGGCGATTCTAAAATGCACTGGTCTGAACTAATCCGCATGCGCGCGAAATTACGTACATACAAGCGCGGTAATATACGATTTTAAAAGATGTGCATGAGTTAGAGTATTACTTAGTATACACTGACGTATGACGGCTGGCTTATAATAAACATGTCAGACATAGAGTACACGGAGACACGAGGTGAACGTTGTTGAGTAGTACTCGTATGTGTTTGAAATACATATAATAAATAATAATAATAATAATATATAATAATAATACATATTTTGTATACATACATTTTGGAATTGTTTTTAATAGTACACATATGCCCGGTTTCTGATATCTGGCCGATAAGTACTTATCTGGAGTTTCAGAAACCGGGCAATATATCTATATTTTTGCAATGGTATGGCATAAAAATCACTTATAAATATCCATAAGTATATGTAATTTCAGTAATCTTATACTTTTTATAAAAAAATCATTTCATTTCATTTGCCAGAAATTTAAATAATTTAACTTAAATTTGATTTTGATATTTTACTATTTGAAAAACAGTACTAGTGTTACATTTGCTAACCATTTATTTAAAAAATCTTTGAAAGACGAGGTGTTGGGACCAAGTAAAAGGAAACAATTTATTCATCGATAAATTAATATATTTGATTTTGGAATGTGCTATTTCTGCTCACAAGAAGAACCAAGAACAGACTTATGACAGATTACTTTTTCGATTTTTCACAAATACAGATAAAATTATTTAATAAACATTACAACAAATAACGAAGGTGGAATAAACGAGCAAAGTAATACAATAAAATATCAAAGCGCCCCTATTGATAATCTGTCTGCACATGCGCTGTATAAGATATGTTCAGAGACAATACATAATTATTAAATTTACATGGTTTAAGTTTTTATTAAATTTAGATAATGCTTTACTAGCAACATGTATTGCATGCAATTCAGAGTTTGTTACTGACTATCACCCATTAAAAATCACAGCAAAGGAGCAAAATATGGAAAGTCTGTCAAAATCCTCCGTCCAAAATAGCAATATTTGACAACAACAATATACTAAGCAGAAACCTCAATAGATTTTAAATATTATGAATTCTTTCCCTAAAATTAGAAGCATGTTTACAGCGTCTGATTGTCAATACTCGCAGTTTATTATTGGATATGGACAACAATTTAGCAGAACATTACAACAGCATTGTCTGCAAATTTACGGGAGGAAAGCGAATAAACTTTGCGTTAAAAGGCTCATATCAAACGCGTTGTGAAGCTGCTTCCATTTCTTTCAATTCGGGTGGTGAATATCATAGAGTACATAAAGCTTTTACTCAAACAAGTCCCCATTCTTATACTAAACGGTATATAAAAAAAATTAAACAACGGCGACTAAAGTCAGTGAAACGACAAATATTTAACACCAGAAAGAGGAAAAGACACTCTGTAGTGACTTGTGATAAAGATTATGGCCCAGAGGCTAATGAATCAGTAAGAGATGATTTTTCAATGGAGGAATACAACCGAAAACGGGAACCGTTCCTTCAGGATTTGAAAAAGTCAAATGAAGACATTTTGAACATCGAAAGTGAGACTAGAAGCCAAAAAACTTGTAACATTTGGATAAATGAAAGGTCTGTTAGAGTTACCGCGTCAAAATTTGGCAAAATATGCAAATTGCGCCCTAAAACATCCTGTGTCAACACAATAAAAACATTGTTATACAATTCCTTCGATGGCAATAAACATACACGGTATGGCAATAGGAGCGAACCATTAGCGAAAGCTGCTTTTCGAGAGCGATACGATATCGAAAAAATTGGTGACTGTGGTTTATTTATCGACAAGGAGAATTTCTACCCGAGATCGGAGAAAATCATCTTGAAATAAAATGTCCATCCGTCTCACAAAACATGGATCCCCTATTGGCCATTCAAGAGAAAAAAATTAAATTTGCAACAATAGAAAATGGCCAATTAAAATTAAAAAGAAGCCATGATTATTACTATCAAGTGCAAGGTCAATTAGCAATAACCAAAAGAAAAATGTGCTATTTTGTTGTGTGGAGTAAGCATGGCATGCTGGTGGAAGAAGTAAGTATAAGTTTGTGTCGGTACAAAAGCAACATGTAAAACTTTATTCTGTAGATATGGAGCGAGAAAAATAAATAAATGTAAAATAGGTTTAACATAATGTAAACCACTCTCTGATCTCTCTCTCAATCTTACTGATATCGGGGATCACTTTTGATTATTCAGTGTTTAGATTAGTATTAACCCATGAAGTTGCACTAATGGTCTTATTGACATTGGATCACCTGTGATTACGCAGTGGTTAGATTAGTACTAACCTATGAAATTACACTAATAATCACAGAGAAAGAACAGACCACAACATTATCTAAGGCCTTTTCAGTGATAAATGAAAGAAAACATACTTTTTAATATAAAACTGGATGCATGTATGTGATTGGCTTCAATTTTAAAGCTCTAAATACATTCGTTTTTTTTGGCGTAGCAACGTGCGCCGGGTATCGTTAGTCTCGTTATAAAATGTGACTTCAAATTTTTTTGTATATATTGTAACTTTAATCAGCTTTACAAGTAAAATACAAAAGTTGTACTCACCTCTTTGACTCTGCGTATCAAATATTTTCAAATAAGCTGGCGTATTGGTCTCATCCAATTGTCCTCCGCTATTATTTATCATATTGTAAGACATGACCAGTCCTTTCTTGTAATCGATGTAAAACAGGCTGTTATTGAAGCAATCAATTCTAAAGGGCGCGTCAATTCCGTAAACCACGACGTGCCTGTCCTTCTTGTCGAGGCCGATACTTTCGATGACACCTCTTCTAGTATCAGTCCAGTATAATTTATTGCCGACTAAGTCTATAGCCAATCCGTTAAGCCAATCCATGTTTGTATCCACGAAAACCTCCCTGTGTGAACCATCCATCCACGACCTGTATAAACTTCCGTTGACGGGGCGTCTGAGCACCGTCTGTATCCAATACATATAACCTTCCTTCGGATTAAGGACTATATCGGTGGGAAAAATATCACGGTTCACCACTAACATGCGCATCTTGGTTCTGTCGGCCAGTTTCACCACCACTATGCTGCCGACTTCACCGAACTGGGCGGTCCAGAATAAGTTGCCGCCCATCCAGTCATAGGCCAATCCGAAACACTGCTCGCCTATCTTCGAAAAAAGCTGTTCCCTTTTTCCGGTCGCCAGTGAGATGCTCTGAATCATGGCCAAATCGTCGTCCAAGTAGTAGATCGTGAAATTTTTGACGTTTACATCCATCACGCTGGGTTTCATGTCCGTTATGGGTGCCATGGTCTCCAAGCCGGATTGGGGATCAATACCTTTGATTGACGCTGGCTTCTTCCGGCCAATCAGAAGAAAGGCGGATGACTGCTTGATGATGCATTCGCCGTTGTCCTTGAGGATGTATCCGGAGGCGCACAAGCACTTGGCTATCGCGATGTTATTGTTCCAGTTCGTGGCGCAGATGTGACTGCAGTTGCCGTTGTTGGTCTTGCATGGGTGAGCCACTGCAACATATTTTGTCTTGTTGACAATACATATTTGAGGTACAAGAAATCTTTATTAAAAGCAATTTTAATACAATCAGTGACAAAATTAATCGTACACCTTAGGGGGGGGGTCACTTGATCGGCGTATGCCACAAAATGCTCAATTTTCAGGCAAAAAATCGCAAAAAGCAGAACACTTGGAAAAATTATCCCTGCATGAATGAAATAACCAATATTTGTTCCAATGATTCACGGTTCCAATTTGTAGTTATATTACAAAATGGTTAAAATACAGCACTTCGAAATTTTTCGTTTCTTAAGTGATGCAAAGCTTATAAAGTACTTCTTTTGAACCGTGAGACCTTAGATATTTTCATTTTGAACACGACAATGTATTTACTTTATTTTCAAAGTAAACCTGCTCTTCAAAAAATTATTTTGAAACCAGTGAGATTGATCAAAAATGGAACACCGATAGAATGGCAGATAGGCAACACACAATTCAAACCATTACTCGCAGAACAGCGATATGGAAGGTATGCCTGGTCAACTGTAGTAAATTTGAATAGCAAATAAAAAGAAATTGTACTCAATGTTTCAATACGCAGGTATGAGTATATATTAAACTGGTTTATAAAAGAAAATGCATCAGCAGGGATTATAGCACTTTTAATGCCAAATAATAGTGACTTTAGTGACTTACCCCAAGAAAAAAAGGTTACTAAATAGCACAGATCAGATCAGATGGTTCGGTTATATAGGCGGTCTCATTCGACGGAAAAGAGCCATTCATAGATGGTGCCACGGTCTTACAGACAGTAAATGTTCAACATGGAGAGATGTCGCTATTGTAGCGCTGTCGGCATTGTCGGAACGCCAGCAAATTTTAATCGAAAATCTAACCTTCAAGGTTTTAAACGGACTAAACTTTGGTGTTTATAATATAATCGTACCGTAAGTTCTGTATAGAGTAATATGATGTTGTATTAAGTTGATATAAGCCATTTTTAGACCCGAAGGATGGATCCAGGCTGGTGTATTTATTGTGTGGGGCGTACAGGCAGAAAGCAAGAGCGATGCATTATTTTCCGAGAATGCAAACAGGTAACTAACGGCACTGATAGTTGTTATATAACCCGGAGGTTATACTTGCTACAACCAGGACCACCTGGTTGTAGCAAGATTTTTTTTGGTTCGCGATTACACCAATTAATGTTTAAATAACAATTAAATAAGTAATTGGCAATTAATAGTATAATTTTTAGGAATATAATTATAAATGTGTAAGAAAGCCTTTCAAGTACACGAAAAACTCACTGCTTGTTTTAAGTTTCTATATTACGATTTTTCACGAGCAATCAAGCGATGTTTAGTAGTGTTAGTGTAAACTTCAAATTTCTTGGTACAGAAGCATTTATGATTTTTCCTAATGATTTTCCTAGGCAGTTTCCTATAACGAAAACGCGCCTTTATACTATTGCTGATATTTGTTAGTATAATAATAATAATAATAATAATAATAATTAGGAGCAAAACTTGGCAACAGCAAATGGACATAAAACCTGTGCTAAATGCCAGTATAATGTGTAATAAGAAACTACATTTTGACGCAACCTGCTATGCACATCCTCAATCTGTACGCCTCCGCAGAAATGCAGTGCCGACACTCCCTCCCATGAGGTCCCTCACGGAACCTAAGGCACGCATATCATTGGAAGTCTCATTTGTTTCACAACAACAATAAATTAATTAATTTGGTGTTAGTTATTGCTGTTTTAATTTTTTTGTATTCTTCTATAGGAATGTAATTAACATTATTAAGTTCTTAAAGCCCAAATTGTCACTCTTTTAATTACGTATTGATAATAAGATGCCTACTAAATTTGTTAGGTATCTTATGTATCCATGTTTTTATTTATATCGCCTTATTTTATGTTCATCATTTATTTAATACAAGATTTTGTTAATGGTGGTAGTAAACATGGGCTTAAGTCATTGTTTGTCCATTTATCAGGTTTAAATACCTACTTTGTAGTATTTTTTGTAGGTACTTGTGCGTTTTCGATAGCAATTCCATTATTGTTAAAAATACAGCGTGTCCCAGAAATAAAAAGACGGAGTAGCAAGTATGTAAAGTCCGAACAGAAACAGGCCTAAATATAGCGCAATAATGAAGAAATTAAAAATTTAATTTTCTATGTTGTTTTTTAGATAAAAGATTACATTACGGACCTGGCACAGAATGTATGATTATAAATACACGTAAGAATGCTCATTTGTAAATAGAAACGAACACGCATTCATAGAAAAATACGCTTTTATTTGTATAAAACGGGAAAAAACCCGTTAAATCGTACTCATTCATATAAAACATATTTTTTGCCCGATGCGTCTAGATAAGGCAGCTATGTAGTCGGTTGTTAACCCAGATGGGCGACGCACTTTATTGCAGACAATAAAAGATTGTTTTTATTTTTAAAATAGGAAGGTTGTTGCTCTTTAATGTGTTTGTAGTCGGAAACAGCTGATTAATATTATTTTAGATTATTCAATAAATCCTAGTTTTTCTATATTACAGTAAATATCAAGAATGTAATTATTTTTTTCCAGCAGGTGTAAAATTAAAGTAATTAATGGTTTGATATTTATTATGAAGTATCTATTCCTCCTCCTTTTTTTTTAACACACGTAATATGGTGGACCTGAAAAGGACCGATTGTGAAAGTGAAGCAAGTGGATATTTAGTCCAGGGTCGGCGTAAGGCCAATTCTTAATTATTTTTTTTCTGCCGTCTGCGCACGAATAAAGACTTGATATTTTGAGGGTACGTTGTTACACAATCTAGCTCCCGATTTCTGCTATTCCGTCTTTTTATTTCTGGGACACCATGTATGTTTGTTAGTCGAATATTCATTCTACTTTTGGTAGTTTATGCTATTGTTCGTTAATTTATTTTTGTACTGGTAGTTTAAATAAAACATAGGTGTTTAATGTTAGTTATAATTTTGTTGATTATCGCTTTTGTTTTGACTTTCCAATTATCTAGTAACGCACTTGTGTAGAGTTTGATCATGTTGTTACTTACTAATATTTAACAACTTTAACTATATCTATAATTTTTATCCACAATCACCTTATAATGAGACTTGAATCCACTCTTAGGAACCATATTAACAAGCATTTTATCCCCACGTGGGTGAAAGTTGGTTTAAACCACGTTGCTAACGCTGTTACATTAGAAATGGGAAATAAACCAAGTTTATCTCACTCTTGCCAAAATTGCCAGACTAATCAAAATCAATAATGATCAAAGTAATACCTCGGCTTATTGTGATTGCGGATAAACCGTCGTATTGCAATTGGTGTTTTAGCAGGATTTTGCGTGGATAAAATGTTATCTAAAACACTTATGCAATAAATAACTATTATTGTGACGATTGTTTAAATTATTTGCATTTTTAGTTTTTATACGTTACTAGCCTTATTAATACTTTAACTTTAATAATTATAAATGTAGTAATCATAAATGTACTTTGTACCTTTTCTACATGCCAGTATTAAAGTGTAATTATTTAAGTAATTTTTTCCTTTAATCGTTATTGTGTGGTTTTCCTTAGCAATGATCCATCATTATTACGGAAACTAGTAAATGGTACGCAATTTGATTACATACTGTGTTGTCTTCATGTATTAAACCCAAATTTGTATTAAAACTAATTTTATATTTCCCGCTACCAAATACATTTTGAGTCACCCGCTATTTGCTTGCTATTATTGAAAACTGTAATTTTTTGATGTCAGCGCCATCTATATTTGGCTCTTTGCCGATGCAGAACGCGGATGAAAATATTGCGTTGACTGCACCATCTCATCTGATCTATGCTAAATGGTAATTCTTGCCGTTTATTATTTTGAAATATGGAACATAAATTTAACACATTTTTAATAGTAAAAACGTTTACATTAAAAAATAATTTATAATAAACTTTTTCTTTGTTGTATTCGATTTTTTGAACCCAAAATTAGTTTTGACCCATGATGTGAAGGAAACATTAAAAAAACAGTTATCGTTGGACAGTGCAATTAAAGAAATGCATATTTACCATCCGGTTGTCTTTGTCTGTGGAACACATGTAGATAATACGGTCTTGATATATTATCGACTATAGTCTCCGTTTGCAATTTGGTATCGATTTTAAATATAGTATTATCTTTCCACGAAGAAACGTACAGATTCCTTTCGAAATACGTTATACCATATAGATTTTGCACTATGGGACCCTTAATGACAGTTCTGCGATTCTTCCCATCAAAGTCCACCTTCTCGATCATATCCATAAACGTGTCCAACCAATAGACTTGATTCGTAGAGTAATCGATTGTGATGCCATACGGAAAGACTATTTTATAGTCGATCAAGTTGGACCTCTCTGTACCATCCATTCTGCACCTTTCGATTATCGGTGGGGAGTTCCCCCATTTCGAGAAATATATATAACCTATGGTGGGATCTAAGGCCAGAGATTTCGGCTTGTCCAAGTTTCTTTCTACGATCACTCTGCACTTGTCTAAAGTTCTTGCGCAAAGGAGGATGATCTCTTGCTCGTCGTCGAGGAAGTACCAATTTTCCGAGACCCAATCGAGGGAGATCTGTTGTATCTGGCTGGGCTTTCCGTAAATCGATGGAGTTGAGAGTTTCCACGTCTCGGTGAAGTTGTCGATGCAGACTCCCATCAAGGTGGTTTGATTTATGTAGTACAGAGTTCGGTTTCTGTGCGAAAAATCTAAGGCGTGGCTGTTCGAGGATGATAGCTGTGTGAAATTGGACCACGGTTTTCCGTCTACCGCGATGCGTTGGACGACGTTTAGTGTAGAAAAAATTATCGAGGCGTTTTCTGATTGAGGTACTGAAATGAAATATAAAAAATCTTTAATAAACATGCGGATAATTAGTACAGAAGACGTCGATAGCGTGAACCGAATACCGCAATGGTTGTTCACATTATCGAAGGTTATATTTAATACGTAATAAACATTGATAATTAACAAAATAGACATATAAAACATGGTAATACACTAATTAAAATATAACAAGAAATAAGTGCAGGTCAAAAGACAGCTATCAAGTCGTCTTTACATACAAAACGCGACGCCTTTAATAGAAAATCGAACGTCATACATAATAACAACAAATTGCATTTTTGACTGGATAACATGCATTGTACACGTGATTATCTCGTGTTAATGTATATCTCGTATACACCATATGCACAAGCCATGCGTTCGGTCACGTACGTCACCGTTTCTCATCGTTTTCACGTATTTTATCGATGCCATTCCTATATGTGTCTCACAAGTTCACTCAATACAAACTTTATTTCAACTTATCAATCAGCAGCACTCGACTTTTATACATCCAGTAGTAATGCAGGTTTTAAATTGCACAGACACGCACAATTCCGTATAGCAGTGCCTGACAAATGCGGATATTTTTTGTTGACGTCACTATTATCCTAGATCAAGGTTCACAATCCGAACAAAACAGGATATTTCTTTTTATCGCGTGTAAAATGAAATGTTTGCTAACGATTCATTATAGTTTAACACATAAAATACTTAGTAGTTTTAGATTTATCTGTGTGTTTACAATAAACAGTTACTATTTTTTCTCCATTATTTTGTTGAAAATCTTTATGCATTTGCAAGTTTAACTATATCAATAATAACAATATTTAAATTGTATCCAGCACAGAAAGTTATTTTAATAAAGGTTTTGCATATACAGGTTCAGTAAAATTCTTTGATAATTATTATAATTTCATGTTTTTTTGAAGAATCTAAATGTGAAAGGATTACTTACTAGGTAGGTATAAATAAAATCTTTCAGAAAAAACAGTAACAGTTTGTTGTAAACACAATGTCGTATTGTCTATAAAGCTGAAAATACAAGTATTTTCTGTGTTAAACTATAGTAAATCATTAGAATACATTTCACACATCATACCTATCACTAAAAACGTCAATTTATGCAGGCACTCTTTATTAAATTACTTAGAAATACTCTCCTATTTTCACGCCATATAATTTACACGGGAGAAAAATTACCACTCTTAATGATGACGTCAGAGAATTGTCGCGTATATAACTTGCGGCGGGCTATATTATAGTAACTATGTAGGACGGGCTTCGCAGGCCCGGTTTACGTAAATGAAATTGTTTGTTTTTTTCGATTTCTAAATACACTTGAATATTTTTTAATCAGGTGTGTGTCAAATAAAGACGTGTTTAGAGCATATCTAAATGCTCAAACCGATTTAAATTATTACAAACGAATTATAAAG
The DNA here is from genome assembly GCA_963170755.1 of Amphimallon solstitiale. Taxonomy (NCBI): domain Eukaryota; kingdom Metazoa; phylum Arthropoda; class Insecta; order Coleoptera; family Scarabaeidae; genus Amphimallon; species Amphimallon solstitiale. Next base: position 18,714,768 of record OY720676.1, read on the forward strand.
TAAATAAAATCTCTCCGGATCTTAAAGGCCTGGGTTACGCATCCTAGAGTTAATTAATTATCGTTTCTTATTTATCTACAAAATTAGGTTAGAAAGCTGTCATTAACAGTTATTTATGTACTGAGTCAGTAAAGGTTAAGTAAGATTCTTTAACGAACGAGTCGTAGATTACGAGCCAAACGAGCGAGGCCAGTAACAGGCGAGTTCGATAAAGGCACTTAATTGACGTGGTGCATACAACATTTTATCGCCAACCGAAAAAAAATTTAATTTAAAAAATAAAGATGTAATGACATTTTATAACAGTGACAAACGATTTATGTTTAATATCATACAATCATGGCTATGTTAACAGATATTAGCGGCAGGTAAAGTGTATTATTTTACAGTACGATAAAGTGTTTGTTTACTTCCGTAAAACGCTATGGCAATGCATTGCTTTATTGACGGTTGGCGATAAAAATAATAATAAAGTTTGTTAAGAACTTGCCTAATTACTTTTAAAGATCAATGAAAATATAAATACTTTACATGTATTGTTATCTTTATGTAATTATGACAGTAGTGTTTGTATACATACCATTAAGAGCTATACAATTTTCTTTGTCCAGAACATATCCGGAAACGCAGCTACACGTAAAAGAATTCTGAACGTTCGTGCAAATTTGAGCGCAGGTATTGTCCAGTTGACATTCGTTCGCGTCCACGCAGTTGTTGCCGTCGGGTCGTCTGCCAGGCGGACAGAAACATTTCGGGCCGTCCGCGGTGGACCTGCAGTCGTGGGAACACCGTGCTTCTTTGCAGGCGGTCGCATTATCACAGAAATCCAACTCGTCACTGTCGTCTGGACAGTCCCTGCATAATAATAGAAACGAATTCATTTCAATGCTGAATTGGCAAAGTTCGTATTTGTGTGTTATGGCCTTAAAAATTAATTATAAGTACTACAGAGGACGCGTAAACGCCCATTCGCTTTACTCGATTAATTCAAAATGTATCTGCATCAACACTTTACGAAGACCAAGAACTGCAATAATAAAAGCTATCTACATTCAAGATTTTCGCGGACAAGAACAACAATCAGCCGAAAGATGGATAATGATAAATGAAATAAACGATCAAAGAGCAAGGAAGAATTGAAAAGGAGGAAATATAATAATTTAGGGGGTAGACAAGAGATCAAGAAAGTATAGCAGAGTTACAGAATAAGATGGACGAAATGGAATGCAAAAAAAAACGAACGAAACGATGGAACTGAGAAGAATTGGAAAAAGAGAAAAAATAGACCAGATAAAAAATAGTATTAGCAGCTTTAACAAAATGGCGGAAATTTTATTTATACATTTGGATGAAGATGAGTTAATGAAGGAGTGCTAACTTGCCAAAGAATATTTTTCTTTAAATGCAGCAACTGCAACTCACACATTAATTTAATACGTGAAATGTGTTAGTCGTATGTATAAATTTATACGCAAAACGTGTTGGAATACACACACACATCTAGTGTCATTACCGACAATCAACGCACATACACCTTGTTTCGGCCTCGTCAGTGTACGTGCGACTGACGGTAATGACTTTTAAACTAGGATCGCAACTTATGCCGGTGTGAGTGGCAAATACCTGTGAGAACATCACTAAACAAGTTTTCTCCAGATCACTTTTAAAATTTAATTTGATTAAATTTATAAAAGTCCTAAACAAAAATCAAACTATCCTCTTTGTACATAGATATTTATTTACTTAAGTTAAGATTTCTGAAAATCTCAATTAGATTAATTAAAATTGTGTAAGAATGTCACTATAGTTTTTATCCATGAAATTAATAATTAGAATAAGATGTATACTGTGTGTCCAAAAAGTCTGGAAACACCCAAATAAAATCGAAACGGATGATTTTTGAGAAAAATGCAAAAACAGGTCAATTAGTATTTTCAAAAAACTACTGGCTGATGGTATCTGTTAGGAATTTTTGATGACCTTGAAAAAGTTATGTCATCAAAAAAAAATTAAATGGCAACGTCGCATTTTTAATTTTATTTTTGATAGATATTTTAATTGTCTAAATGACTGTAAAAAAATTTTTCATTTTACTTAAGAAAATGACCGAGAAAAATTATATACTTCTTCGAAAATGGAAAAGTTTGTCTTTAAAAAAAAACATAGTTGGCTTAAAAGTCGATTATTTTTCAAACACATTTTGTTTTATTTGTGACATTCTGTCAAATACGAATTGTGCGTAAGTTAAAAGAATCTGTTTAAAAATGGTTTTAAGTGAGAGGGAACGTATTCAAATATTGATGATGATTGGTTTTGGGGATAGGGCTCGTTCAGTTAGAGAAGTTTGCGACTTTAATAAAGAACATCCGGAGCGTGCCCCAATTAGTATTTCTGCAGTGAGTAAGATTCACAAAAAATTTCAAGAAGAAGGCCATGTTCGAGATCGCCCTAGAAGTGGTCGTCCAAAGATCGCAGAAGATACGCAACTCGACGTATTATTGTCAGTAGAGGAAACTCCAAATTCTAGTACACGGCAGCTTGCTCGGGAGTTTAACGTGTCGAAGAGTAAAATTGGTAATATTTTCCGGAAAACTAAGTATCATCCCTACAAAATCTGTTTGGTTCATGAGCTGTCTGAAGACGACTTCGACAGGCGTGTACAGTTTTGCGAACAACTGATGCCTATGTGTGATAATGATCCGTTTTTTATCAGAAATATCTTATTCTCAGATGAAGCTACTTTCACATTACATGGGACTGTTAATAGACAAAACTGCAGGTACTGAGCACGCCAAAATCCACCCTGGATGAGAGAGGTACGAACTCAGTATCCTCAGAAATTAAATGTATGGGCTGGTTTAATTGGTAACAGAATTATAGGGCGTTTTTCTTCAACGGTAACCTGACGGCGGAAATGTATTTGGATTTTTTACAAAATTATTTAATGCCGTCATTAGCAGAAATATTTCCGAACCATGAAGATCCTAATTTGCCCAGCCAAAGAATTTGGTTTCAACAAGATGGGGCTCCACCCCACTATGCGGGAAATGTTTGACATTATCTCGAGAATACCTTCCCAAACAGATGGATTGGCAGGAGGGGTGCTATCGAGTGGCCGGCTAGGTCGCCAGATCTAACGCCTATTGATTATTTTTGTGGGGTTACCGAAAAAATAAGGTATACGCAACTAAACCTGAAAATTTGGAAGACTTGAAATTGAAAATGATTGATGATTGAAATGATAGAAAACGTTCAAAATGAATTTTATTATCGTTTAGGGTATTGCCAAGATGCTCAAGGACAACATTTTGAACATTTATTGTAAGAGTTTTTGCTGATTTCTACGATTAAAATTTTCTTTGTTTTCTATAATTTTTTTTTTCAAAATTTTTCTTAAGTAGAATCAAAAATTTTTTGACTGTCGTTTAGACAATTAAAAGATCTATCAAAAATAAAATTAAAAATGCGACTTTGCCATTTAATTTTTTTTTTGATGACATCATAACTTTTTCAAGGTCATCAAAAATTCCAAACAGATACCATCAGCCAGTAGAGTTTTTTGAAAATACTAATTGACCTGTTTTTGCATTTTTCTAAAAAATCATCCGTTTCGATTTTATTTGGGTGTTTCCCAAGTAAATATTCATGACAAAGTGTTTTCCGTCACTTTAGCGGGAAAAAGATATAATGACGGAGACCGTTCGATGGATTGGCCCGAAGTATATTCGATATATGCTATCAACAATTACGAACGTGTAACATATCAATGGCAATAAATACTTAGATTATATATTGTAGATAACGTAATAACTATTTGATAACATTTACATATTGATGTCTTTACAAATTTTTGTACATTATAATTGATGTAAACACGTCAACATTTAAATCAATATTTGTTTACATGTCAAGCGAGAGATGTATCGTTTAATCGCAAGAGGCAGTTAAGTCGATATGCATTTTAAGAAGTGGAAAGATAGTTGGTACAGAGAATGTCTAAGTTTTTTATTCAAATAATGTTAATATAAGGGTGAAACATCGTAAGCAGGTGAAAACCGCGCTTAATAATAAACACCGGTGCCTATACTATACTTATTATAGGTTATTAAGAATTAAATATTTTTTTTTTTATGAATATACTTTCACAATTCATTTTGTTCTTTTGTACTTGTGTATTAAGAGTTGACGTGTTGGGTTGGGGTCAGGGATGTGTGCAATGAATTAAGTAGGTGATTAAATCATAGTATGGAGCCTTGATTAATCCTTGAGACACGAATTGGTTTTAGTAGTATTGTTTAGGAGCGAGAAAAGGCGCTGGGCAGTACTAATCAGAACAGAGTCAATATTTTAAAACACAATTTAAGAACGTAAGAATAATTTAATAGATATATTGCATTAAGGCTGGACACGTTGTTGTGTACGTTAGGGAAGTATATTATTTGGCCCATGGGAATCCATTTGTTTTTATTTATTTATTAGCCAGTATAAATCACGACATTTAGCAAAACTTTGACTTGTTGATTGTTTTTAGTATAGATATTCATGAATAAAGATGAGACAAAATGTTTAGTAGAATATTTTTGATTTAATTATTATTATTGCTTGGATTATAATTAATATGTTAGTGTTTTTCTTTACATATTATCATAACATGGAACAGTTTGATTTTGTTTTTTAATTTTTCTTTTGTTTGTAAATACATCTGTGTTACTCATATTTATATTTTAATAAATTATGTTATAAGATTTTACTGTATTTTTATTTAGTTTATATGACCTGGAGACAACTTGAGAGCATTCACTTTGGAGAAGGAACATTGTTATTATTTTTCTGCCCCTGAGGAAAAGCATCATTAGTGTAACCCTAAAAACTGAGCTAGTAAAGTGTGAAATTGCTTAACCTGCTTTTCTGCAGAAAATATGAGAGTCCCTATGGCTAATGCTACTTGACACAACCGGTATATGTAAATAGTATTTACGTCTTGATGTTAGTTATAACAACACTTTTCATTTTAATTTTAATATTCTTCCCAGATATAAAAAGACGGAGTAGCAGAAATCGGAAACTAGATTGTGTAAAAACGTACCCTCAAAATATCAAGTCTTTATTCGTGTGCAGACGGCAGAAAAAAAATAATAAAGAATTCAATTGGTCTTACGCCGACCCTGGACGAAATATCCACCTGCTTCACTTTCACAATCGGTCCTTTTCAGGACCACCATATTACTTGTGTTAAAAAAAAGGAGGAGGAATAGATACTTCATAATAAATATCAAACCATTAATTACTTTAATTTTACACCTGCTGGAAAAAAATAATTACATTATTGATATTTACTGTAATAAAGGTTAGAAAAATACGATTTATTGGATATTCTAAAATAATAATAATCAGCTGTTTCCGACTACAAACACATTAAAGAGCAACAACTCTCCTATATTAAAAATAAAAACAATCTTTTATTGTCTGCAATAAAGTGGGTCGCCCATCTGGGTCAATAACCGACTACATAGCTGCGGTATCTACACGCATCGGGTAAAAAATATGTTTTATATGAATGAGTACGATTTAACGTTCTTTTCCCGTTTTATATAAAATACAAAAGCGTATTTTTCTATGAATGCGTGTTCGTTTCTATTTACAAATGAGCATTCTTACGTGTATTTATAAACATACATTCTGTGCCAGGTCCGTAATGTAATTTTTTATCTAAAAAACAACATAGAAAATTAAATTTTTAATTTCTTCGTTACTGCGGTATATTTGAGCCTGTTTCTGTTCGGACTTTACATACCAGCTACTCCGTCTTTTTATTTCTGGGACACCCTGTATATATATATTTCAAATTCTTTGGAGTCGTGAAGCGATCACCTCACTCCCTTCATGGATAAGACGCTTCTGCTACGGTTCTATAATAAGCAATATCTGTCTATACCAAGCATTGACTGCTAAATCGGGACAGAGTAAAAGTTGCGCAAAGATAATATGACATTTCTTTTTTTATATTTTAAGATTCCATTATACCTGTTTCCATCGCAGAAGAGTTCGAGAAGAACACAGTGCGTGGTGTTGCCGCATCTCGCTTGATTCCAAGGACACTGCGGACTCTTGTGGCAGGATTGTGGATCTTCGTCTGAAGTGTCCAGCGTTTCCGCTGTGCCGCAGTCGTTGTCATCGTCACACACCCAACCGGTGGGTATGCAACGACGTGTCAGAGCACAGCGGAATTGCCCACTCTTACAGATCTCTTCTTCGAACGTGTTGCGGCGAGTGCAACCGTCCGGTTCATCGCTGGCATCGTGACAATCTGGCAGACCGTTGCAGTAGTATTGTATATGTATGCATTCTCCGGAACGGCAGGCGAAGTGATTGCTCCCACATGCTGAAATGAAAACATAAGAATTACTGACAACATTACTGACTGAGTGTATGTGTTAAATGAAGTGATTTTAACAGTGTAATGCATTTGAAGAGAACCTTAATTATTTAATTTTATTTAGGGGGGGGGGGGCTATGCCACAAAATGGCCATATTCCACACAAAAAATTGTAAAATCAAGGCATTTGCAAAAACTGACACTACATGAACAAAATATCTAATATATTTTCAGGTTCAAATTTTCAATTATATTAAAAAAGAATGAGGTGTGGCCACCACACGACTTTCTTATACGTATGAGCGTTTCAAACTATACAATTTTAAGATTTTTTTATACAAAACTTATTCAAAACCCTATTCTAAGTACTTTTATTCTCTTAATAAATCGCTATAGAATGCATACTTTGCCAAGATATTCGAAAAAAAGTGCTACTCGCTAAGAGTAAAAGTGCTACTTCCGGTTCGAATTTTGAAATTTCATATATACAAAAATATTGCAAATCCAGTTCTAAATACTTTTGTACTCTTGATAAATATATATAGAATGCATAACTTAAGACATATTTGCAAAAAATCGCTATTCGATAAGAGTGAAAGTGGTACTTCCGGTCTGAATTTTGAAATTTTTTTTACACAAAAGATATTGAAAATTATGTTTTAAATACTTTTATACTCGTAACGTACTTGTCTAAAGAGCATGACTTGCGAGATATTCCCAAAAAACTGATTTCGATAAGAGTAAAGACCTACTTCCAGTTGGAATTTCGAAAAACTTTTTTAAGACAATTTGTCTCAAACTTAATTTTAAGTACATATGAATTCTTTATAAAGTTGTTTAAACTTAGTAGTTGACGAAATATTTGCAAAATTCGATTTTTTCACTGAAGTAAACTGCTACTTCCGGCCTACCGATTTTACTGAAAAACTAATTAGATCTCAAGAGGGAGATTATACACGTATATACAAAATTTGGAATTGATAGCTATAGCGGTTTGACCGCTATCGTGGTCACAGACAGACAGACACACAGAAGACAGACAGACACACAGACATTTTTTAAAAACCACTTTTTCGGTATCAGGGGACTTCAAAACGTGGACATATGCAAGAATCTCGAGGTCGAAAATTTTCATCATCACAATACTTTCTTATACTACGTATAAGAAAGTAATAGTTAAAACAGAATTTTTTTCGTTTTTTAAATGATGTAAAACTTACTGTGCTTATAAAGTGCTTTTTTGAACTGCGAGACCCTACATATTTTCATTATGAATACGACAACGTATTTACTTTATTTTCATAGTAACCCTGCTCTTCAAAAAAAAATTACTTTGAAACCCATGAGATTGATCACAAATTGAACACTGATAGAATGGAAAATAGGCAACACGCAATTCACACCATCTGTTCGCAGTTTTGTCGTCTCCTAAGACCAACGATATCGAAGTAAAGCCTGGTGAATTGTATTAAGTTTGAATGCCAAAGAAAGAATAATTGTATAAAAATGTTTAATAGATAACTGTGAGTAAAAATTAAATTGATTTATAAAAGAAAATACATCAGGGATATTTAAGCAAATGTATTTCAAGTTTTTTGTTTATTTATGATTTGTAACCATGATAAAAATGATTTATTAGAAAAAATGTTTTTGGGGTTCTCATCCTTTTGGCTTTCAGAATGTATTTTAATTTTCATAGGAATTAATGTTTTATTATGATATCGGCTTTATTTTGTAATTATTTTAGTGATATTTGCGAAAATTCATTAGATGTTAATTTTTCTTTTGGAATAAATATATTTTATTGTTATTATTACTAAATTATGCGACTTGTTATTATTATTTCTGGCAGTGATTTGTATTTACTGTAGATGTTGAAGGTTTTTAATTGTAATAATATGAGCAATGTTTTATGGACAACTAAAATATGACAAAAACAATTCTGTGTTGTACCAGTAACAGTGCCTCTGTTTTTATAAAATATAAACATATTGCTGTGGTTGCATCGTTACAAGAATTGCATTAATTTTTAAATTAATGCTGTGAATGCATTGAAAATTATTATATTCTACCTACAAACTTATTCCTTAACAGCATATCGGTACTTTATAAGTTCTTATGAGTTCTTGCAGTATTTTTAGCTTCTTCGTTTTCTGGTCTACTTCTTATTTAGTATAATTTTAGGATAAGGTTACAAATTTTTAAAGAAAAGTCTAGGTTTTTATATAAAAATTTCCAAATATGTACATAACATATCCGAAACAGTGTAGTTGTGTTTCTTGTTTGGTGCGGTGCTGTACGGACGCATTTTTATCATTTGAAACATTTGTTGACATTATTGTAAGTATAAATATATATAATACTATAACGATTAATACAGTGACAAATATTATGATCTTTAGTTTTTATCATGGGTGATAATGAAAAACAAGAAAAGAAAGCAACCAGAAAAAGCATTTCACTGGAAACTAAAATGCAAGTGATTAGAAGATTAGATTCTGGTGAACGTCAATCTTAAATTAGTGCTGCATTGAATTTGGCAACTTCAACAATAAGGACAATTCTTAAGAATAAAGAAAAAATACTGTCATCGGCAACTGCAACTACGTCAAGCTCTGCAACTAGAATTACCCGTTCTAGAAATAATATTATAGAGGAAATGGAAAAACGACTGTCTATATGGATTGACAAGCTAGAAGAATTTTTAATTACATTCAGGCTGAGGCAAGTGACATAAGTGAAACTTTCGTTGCTAGTCGAGGATGGTTTAATAGATTTAAACATCGAAATAATCTTCACAACATAAAGATTACAGGAGAAGCAGCAAGTGATGATACGAAAGCTGCGGCTGAATTCCCAGCGACATTAAAAACAATAATTGAAGAAGGAAACTATCCTCCAGAATTGGTTTTTAATGTTGATGAAACAGGCATGTTTTGAAAAAGAATGCCAAAACGAACATTTCTATGCCGTGAAGAGAAACGAGCACCAGGATTTAAAGCTGCAAAGGATCGCTTAACACTTCTACTGGGTGGTAACGCAAGCGGAGATTTCAAATTAAAACCACTACTAGTTTACCACTCCAAAAACCCAAGAACGATGAAAGGCATACCTAAATCAACTTTACCTGTAATTTGGGAATCTAATAAAAAATTATGGATAACAATGAAAATTTTCCAGGATTGGTTCACTGAACATTTCTGCCCGTCTGTTAAACGTTATTGCGAAATTAAAAAACTTGAACAAAGAGCACTACTATTAATTGATAATGCTCCAAGCCACCCAACAAATTTATCAGACTTAACAATATGCATTCCAGTCGAAGTGATTTTCTTGCCGCCTAACACAACTGCCTTAATCCAACCAATGGACCAAGGCGTTATATCCAATTTTAAGGCTTATTACTTGCGGCGAACATTTAAGCAGATGTTTGAAAAAACAGACGGAGAAGAGAAACAATCAATAAGAGAATTTTGGAAAAACTACAATATCATGAATGCTGTAGCAAATATAAACCGTTCTTGGAATGAGATAACAGAAAGATCTTTGAAAGGAGTATGGAAGAACATTTGGCCAGATTTAAGTAAGAGCAAAGACATTTGACACTCTGTCAATATGGATGAAATAGTGGAAGACGTCGAAGAAATAGTTCAAGAAACAGCAGCTAGTCTTTCTAATGATGTGCTCAAGGAATTAACTGAGCAAGAAGAAAACAAAAATATTGATGGTAGTGATTTCGAAGAAGAGCAAAAAGAACTTTCGATGGCGTTTGTAAAAAGGAGTTTGACCACTATAACTGAAATTATGGACCAATTTGTTGAAAATGATATCAAATTTTGACAGGAGTTCAAAAGCAAGACGGGGTGTTATAGATGCTTTATCCACTTATTAACAACTTCTAACAGAACGCCAAAGGAAAACGCAAACTACATTTGATGCCTTCTTGACAATAAGGCAGAAAATTGGAAACACAGAATAGACTGAATAGAATTTTATTTGCTTTTATATGTATATATTCGTTTATATTGTTTTTATTTTTGCAAGAAATAAATGTTTGGTTTCATTTTTATTAAAAAAAACATAATTATTAAATTTAATACCTAACCTAATTTTCTATCCATCTTCCCTTAACCCCATCATTTACATGTTAAGATAGCCTCGTTTAGCGCTGTTTCGCATTACGTTCCACTTTGATGAAACGTATCCTACGCGTTTAGCGGGGTCTTACTGTAATAAAAAAATACATTTCTACCCATCTTTTGGTTATAATGTTTCTGTAAAGCTAATATATCTATTATGATAGTCATAGAGTATTTATCCTGTTTTTAAATATAAAAGAAAACTTCCATTCCTGATAAGTAATTTGTTAATAAGTAGCTGATTCTATTTTACCAAAAACATACATTTTCACGTAGTGCCTTGGTAACCTAGAATTTTGTAATGGTGAATGCTCGGAGATTGGCCTATATTAATCACTAGCTGCAAACATTCGCACGTACTACCGCTAGCGTCTTAATACCTGTCCACCAAAAACATTCCCTTTCTGTATATATTATTTGGTTTGAAAATTTAAATCAAAAAAAAATTTAAGTTTTCATTTGGTGTTTTTGTGAGTCTGAGTTTATCTAACTTCCTTTTTTGGGTTAAGTACTTATTATGATCAATCGGTTGAATTTTGTTCTGAATAGCTTCATATAAGTTACCAACAATAACAAATACCAATATAACTCAATCACATCTTTAGGTCCAATTTCAGTCAAGATCGGAAATCTAATTAAAAAGTCCAACAATGAATTAATATCATTTAAAAAAAAATAACTCGCTACAAAAATACATTAGGAATGACAAAGATAAAATAGAAAGAAAGTCGAACCCAGGAGTCTATATGTTAACATGTGAATGTAACAAAGTGTACATCGGTCAAACAGGATGCACCTTTGAACAAAGAATTAAGGAACACGAAAAAAGCTACAAGGAAAGAATGACGGATTCAATATTTACCAACCATTGCATAGAACTAAACCATAAATTTAATAAAGAATTTCAAATTTTACATGTACAAGATAAAGGAAAAGAACTTAATTTATTTGAAGCTTTAGAAATTAATAGACATAAGAAAATAGGCCAGGCACTAAACGAAGAAACAGATTTAAATCACTCCCCTCCACTGTCTTTCTAAATTTGTTAAAACACCCCCTCTTTGAACCCCGACATTTATGTAAAATAAGTATATATAACGTTGTAATGATTTTGTAAACATTATTCCGTCATCACCTGACGAAGCGAAACAATATTGTTGTGAGTGAAACAATAAAAATTAGTTGAAACTATCTTTACGTTTATTTTATATATACTAAAAGCCAATTGTGTGTCCCCTTCTAATCGCCTTGGTTGAAATAGCTTAACCGAATCGCCTTGGTTACTAACTGAACCGCAAAATCGACGAAAATTGGCAAAACGGTAGGAAGAACTCGTCTCTGGATACGCGGAATTAAAAGCTATCCTTTGGCGTGGGCGTACGGGCGACTTTAAACCGCTCCTCGACGGAGAGATTTTCTTCCTAAGTGGAGCGGTTGTAAAGAGGAGCGTGCATTCGATGTTTTAACAGAAAAATGGCTTACGTCATGACGATTCACGTGACAATCAATAAAAATCCCGAGAAACATCAATCTGACAGACGAACTGAGTTGTAACCACACATTCGCTTTTAAGACTGAAATACGAAATTTTGAAGGTTTCGAGGGCCCAACAAGACTCGGGGTCTTAAGGAACCGGCTTTTTGGCACCTTTTAAATACTTATTTCGAGTCAACAGTCGCACGCAATCGAAGGTACCGACAAATTAAAGTTTGTTTGCAGGTGGATTGGGTCAGAAAAATGGCCGTTTAAACGTGCACTGATGTCAATGCATTCCGGGCGGGCGAAAAATAAATATCAGAATCTCATGTGCACTGCCGATCAATATATTACGGCCCGGTGAATGTTCGGCATCTCCACACAATACATAACCGGTACCGTTGATTTAATATTTTTATCTATACAGGGGTTGATTAATATTTTATATTTTAATAATGATAATAACTATATATTCACGTTCATCGATCGGTTGTGTTACCTTTGCCGTCTCCTGGATACGAATTAAACGACGTGCTTGCGATAAATTTGAGCTAATAAACATTACATATTGTTGTTATTAATATTTACCAAGATTGTGCGGACTTAAAAATCATTTCGATCCGTGAATGAAATTGTTATAAACAAACCTAACAAACGATGCACATTTCCCATAAAATTCCCATATATTTCTAACAGTATTAATAAATATAATAATACTGAAAATCTTTAACCAACCCAAACAGTCGTTATTGTGACCAATGATGAACTTACCGCGCACAGGCTCCACCTACCAAATTTTCACCAATGCATTAAGTGGAAATTAATTGAATACAACTCACAGGCTCCACCCACTAATTTTGTTCGAAAATTTATCAAGTGGAAAATATTTTACACGAGAAGCAAGGGCTTCTGCCAATCAAAAGAGTCGTTATTCTGACGAATAGAATGCGTCTTTTGAAAGGCCACCTGCAAGCGCGTCATTTGTTTACGTCGTTAAAAATGTTATAAAAGCTAAGAAATTTTATATTGAGTCAGTCAGTCAGCTCTAGCTGCTGAATCTAGTCGACTCTAAAGACTTAGAGCGACACCAGCAACCTCCTCCGAGAGAGCCGAACATTTTCCGAGGCGAACTCGAACGCATCCGACGAAGGCCGAAGCCGGGAAAAAGTTTCCCGAAGATCTCTGAAACGTAATCAATCGTTTCAGAAGATACCCGAAGGCATAGGAAGACCTCTACGAGCGACTCGAAGCAAACCCGAGCGTTTCCGAGGCAAAGCCGAACATACCCGAGGATAACGAACGACGTAGGAATACTTCTACGAGCAAGCCGAAACGACTCGAAGCAAACCCGAGCGTTTCCGAGGCAAAACCGAACATACCCGAGGATAACGGACGACGTAGGAAGACTTCTACGAGCAAGCCGAAACGACTCGAAGCAAACCCGAGCGTTTCCGAGGCAAAGCCGAACATACCCGAGGATAACGGACGACGTAGGAAGACTTCTACGAGCAAGCCGAAACGACTCGAAGCAAACCCGAGCGTTTCCGAGGCAAAGCCGAACATACCCGAGGATAACGGACGACGTAGGAAGACTTCTACGAGCAAGCCGAAGCGACTCGAAGTAAAACCGAGCGTTTCCGAGGCAAAGCCGAACATACCCGAGGAGAACTAAAGACGTAGGACGACTTCTACGAGCAGGCCGAAGCGACTCGAAGCAAACCCGAGCGTTTCCGAGGCAAAGCCGAACATACCCGAGGAGAACTAAAGACGTAGGACGACTTCTACGAGCAGGCCGAAGCGACTCGAAGCAAACCCGAGCGTTTCCGAGGCAAAGCCGAACATACCCGAGGAGAACTAAAGACGTAGGACGACTTCTACGAGCAAGCCGAACGCAGCCGAAGCAAACCCGAGCGTTTCCGAGGTGACCCGAAGATACCCGAAGGCGTAAGAAGGCTTCTACGAACGAGACGAAGCAAACCCGAACGTTTCCGAGGTGACCCGAAGATACCCGAAGGCGTAGGAAGGCTTCTACGAACGAGACGAAGCAAACCCGAACGTTTCCGAGGTGACCCGAAGGCGTAGGAAGGCTTCTACGAACGAGACGAAGCAAACCCGAACGTTTCCGAGGTGACCCGAAGACGAGGAAGGACCTAAAAGGGATAAGCCGAACACTTACGAGGAGGACCAAGAGTCCGAATCAACAGCAGTTGCGTGATTCAACCGACATCCAAGGAGCATTCGTGACCTGTTAGTGAGGCTGTGAACAAAGTGACCCAACCAAAGAGAGGTTGTTGAACAAAGTGACCCAACCGAAGAGAGGTTGTTGAACAAAGTGACCCAACCAAATACGAGAGGTTGTTGAAGTTGTGAGTGCCACTTAGTGCTCAACAAAGATCCAGACCACGGATCGTTATTCAAGTGTCAGACCTGTGCCGATACACCATCCCAGTGACTTGTGACGTGTGGCTAAAGTGACCTCACGTCGTACCCATTGTTACAACCGTAAGTACTGAACTGATTCCTAAGCTTGCACGGTTGGCAATCTCAAGATAGCCCCGTCACGTCACTCAGAAGTAGTTAGTTGGTTTGGTACCCGAAGGCAGCCTTACCCATTCTAGGCGTTAATTGACTAGGTACCCCGAAGGGAGCCTTATCCCCTAGAACCCCAACTGAGTGTCTCAAATATCCCTCTCTATTTTAAACTGCCAGTATCTAGCGACCACCCCCTTTTTATTATCCCCCTGTGTGTGGGATCATTAGCCCTTTGGTCAAGGTGTCTCAGTAGACAGTGTATATAATATCAATCTATGTATATATCTCCTAATATTTAGTGTTGCCTTAAGCCATTTCTTTATAGTCCTGCGTGGCTATTGTTATTAGTGACCGAGTGTGGTAATAAATTCATGTGGTTTGAAACAACTCTTTCATTAACCCCAAACACTAATATAAGCCCTATCCTGGAACACCCAGTGAATAAGTGTAGTGCCATCCTGAAGGAAGGACGCCACGTCTTCCCGTATTAGAGTACTACAGCTATAAGAGCTCAGGTAATTCGAATAACCTTATCTTGAGTAATTCCTATAAGCTGAAAGGTAACAGTTGTCACGTTTAAATGTCAGAAGGCCGACAAATAAAGAGGTTACGAAGGAAGGAAATTTTTAATTGAAATGTGGTACCTTTCAGATACGTATTAGCGTTATTATTATCAATTGTTACTATTTGTTTTCTATATGAACAATGCCGAAGGATATGATAAAATAAACTTAAAGTGTATTATCGCACGTAAGTACAGTAATAAATATAACGATTTTTCTATATTTTATTAAGATATATTAAATACAAAGACACTCTATTCATTATATATGTCATCGAAATGTCGTCACGATGACAGATCGCGAGAGAAGTACGGGCTATTTTTTGCTTAAAACTGGACGCAAAAAAGTCAGGCCAATTTCATACAACAAAGAACTTGAAGCAAGACTAAATAAAGAACCATCTAAGTTTTGCCTTTTGGGCCTGGCAAATTACGTTAGATGCACACGAATTATACAAAACCTAAATGTCAACAGAATGTTGGAAATATATTAGTGTTCAAGATGTAGTTATATAAATTTAAGCCATTTTACAAATGGGATCATTTAATAACATTTCTCATCGATCTTTCTACATACAAATAATAGGGTGTTTTCTTTATTTGTCAGATGTGTCCGAAACACTTCGAAATAAAATAAATACATCAAATAAAATTCCCATAAGCATTTATGTAATTTCGTTTACCAATTCAGTTATAAAAGCAAGCATTTAAAGTATGCGACTGCGGGTTGGCATCAACTAATCAGAAGTACATTTTCGGTTAAATGGTATTAGGAGCCAGCAAGATTTTCGATTGGGTTTTACAAAGTATACTATTAAAGCGTAATATGAAAATTAATTAATTCTCTCAATGACCTATAAGTTTAAAACATGTTTTGTTAAAATTCATCATGTTATGTTGTTAATTTCATTTGATAATTGGAAAGACAATTTGGTTAAGCCCTGTCATTCTGCATTTCGTTCTCACAAGTTTATGTGTGAATGAATACACTTGAACGAACTATTGTCACGATGACAGGTGGAACGACAGTTTGGTTAAACATCTTGACGTCAGCAGTCTGACTTTTCATTGTCAGCATTCAATCATTTAATGGGATATGTTTGAAAATACACCACAAAATCAAATTGTTAATCAAACATTCTGATGATGGTTCATGATGATCGTGTCCCACCCAGGCTGCTCTTATTTCTATCGATTGGTTGTAATCATGAACTAAGAAATTAAACGAATTTTAACAGAAAAGGAATATTATACCATGGAGGAGTATATGGGGGATGCCTGGTAAATGAAGATAAATGAAGATAGAGTAGTTCGTTTAACACCTCTCTGCGTATTTAATTGTTTTTCTTACACACACATACATATATATATATATTTTCAATTTTGTTGTTTGTATGTAAACATTCTGTTTGTTTGTCATATACCTATTTTATATTTTATTTTTTATATTTATATTTATGTCGGACCTGTAATTGTTTATATTGCAGTTTTTATGGACTATTATTGTATTTTTAAATGCATTAATAAAATTTACTATTACTATTACTATTACTATTACTATTACTAACTCTTTGTGTTATTTTTCTTTAAATACTTAATAAGAATCACAAAATGATCCAACAATTACAAATTATATTCTTTTTACAGTGTGTGTAAGCAACATGTTTACACAGATATTCCCACGTCGGTCTGTATTATTTATGGTTATTGTTTTTAGTTCAACGACCAGCGTCAATACTAAATATTTAAATTATAATAGGATCGTCTCAGCAACCGACATAGCCAGAGCAAGATCTACAGGCGACGACTCAATGCCACTGCAAACTCACTTTGACAGGAACAATTTCAGAGTAGACAAATGAAACTAATTTATTAATATGGAAGTCAGTTATAAATTCACTATTATAAATAAAATTAATAAGTCGTACTATTCTATACCAACATTTTATTTAAAACTTGATTCTTCTGTGTAATGGGCATGCATTGTTCACAAATTTGCATTATAACAAAGCTCAAAAGGTATGTCAAAAGATGTATGATTTTTATTAAATATTACAGCCCAGAAATGAGGTTTGTGGGCCATGATAATTGACAGGTTAAATTATGCAAAACTAAAATAAATCTGATATTACTTTTTTAATAATGATTTAGTCCTTTCATTGTGTAAAACTAATAACACTATAAATCTTTTAGTGTCAAGTATTAGTATTACGCTGAATAGCATCTAAACTTCAAACTTCAACAACGAAAAGTCAGACTGACGTTAAGATGCTTTAAAGTGCCATTCCACCTATCACCGTGACAGTAGTTCGTGGACAAAAATATACATCTATACAAGGTGTGCCAATAGTTTAGAAAATCAAAAATGATTTTTTTGGCGTTTTACAGGGAACTGTAATAAAACTGTAATCGGACGCGAAAAGGCGATTCAAGCTCGAAGAGATTGATGGACAGCTAGTTATTCATTCTAATTACGTAATTGTTTTTGTTAGAATGGCAATCTTAAATAAATAATCATATCAATTTATATTCATTCGTGATTCACGACATACAAATTTCGGGCGCGCTGATGTATTAAGAACTTTATAAGGGAAGAGGCAGGCGACAACTAATCACAAGTAAATAAATTTCACTTCCTTATGCGGTCAACTTCCACACTCCATCAGTGACGGGGGTCGGAATGGAAATAAATGAGCGCAGTTAATTTAATTCTGGAAACCGCGGACGTCTCAGTTAATAAATTTGAATTAGACTCGACCTAATACCAGATTAGAGTCGAGTGTCCTTCAAAATCTGCAAGCTCAGCGAGCAATCCAACCTCTGAAATTAACAATTCATCATCTTTATATGGTTTACACGCTTAATTAGAAAATATATATTACTTAGGGCGCGGACACAAAAGCTTGATGACTCATCACCCATGGGCGCACTATTGAAATGTTGTATTTTTAAAGAGGTTTTAGTTTTATTTATATAATTGGATAACAAAGTGGCTGGTGATCTATAAAATACAAAATACCATTTTCTCTTCTGTAAGGTTTGTTCTCTTTGAATGAAGTTACACCCTTGTAGATAGAAAACGTCCTTTCTACATCGCAACTTGTTATAGGTGCGTACTGGAAATATTTTTTTATTTCAGCGTATTTAGCAGTTAGATTTCGTGTCATTGTCCCCATACACAATGGCCACAATGTTATTAAATCTGGATTTCTATTAAAAACTGCGTCTAACTTTTGCGAAAGGCCACATCCGAAGTCACTTGGAATACCTTTGAAATTATTAATAGCCACATCTAATATGGTTAATCCATCTTTTAATTTGAGATTTCGATTTGTAAAATATGTGATTAGTTTAGGCAAATTTCCAAAGTGTTCCTGAAGGAATAACAACTGATTTTTTAAATTTGGGATTTGTGTTGTTAGTTCCTTGCGCTCAGAAATACTTCGAGTATCATCATTTAAACATGTAACGAAATTTTGTTAACTATCGAAATTCTCTGCATAAAAACTAGTAGCTTCCAACCATGTCCCCCATATAGTTATTACTGGCGACGGAGGCAGTGACAAAGATAGAAGTTTTTCCCTGTAAAGAGCTACTCTCGATGGTGCTTTTCTGAAAACTTTTTTAAAAGCGGATACAAGTCTATCAATTTCCGGATACCTGTCTCTGATATATTCACAAATTCTGTGGAGAGCATATGCTGCACAAGTAATATGCAGCATATAAGGATATGTTTCCTTTAATAGTCTGCCTGTTTTTAACATATATGCGGCACTGTCACTAACAAATAAAAATATTTTTTCCCTGTACCTGTCGTCCGAATGAAGCATTTTGTGCAAATTCTCGTCAATGGTTTTAGCAACTGTTTTCGCATCAACTGTATTTATAACTTTAGATGCTATTACATATGCGTTATATGGAATAGTTGGATGTAGTACACCAGCTACAACATTTACCACACAGCGTCCTAATATATCGACATTTTCGTCGGCACTTATCCATAGGTACTGATTTGAAAGATGTCTTCTAATGCCTTCTACTGTTGTCGTGGAGCACTTAGAAACACAATATTTGCGTAATGTGGATTCATCAGGAACATTTCGAGCAGTATAATTGGAAGACATATTTTGAAAGTGGGATTGTCAAGTTCCTTTAATGGGATATTAGCCGCCCTTAAAGCTTCACAGAGTTCTTCGTTAAAATTGTCAGCTTCCAACGGGTCCAATTTCTGTGTATGTTTTAGCGATGCTAAGTCACGTTGTACGTGGCCTTTTTGGGCATTCTGTAACGATATTTTACAGACTATGCAATAAATTTCGGAATCACTGACAATGGAGGACATACAATCAGTATGACCCTT
The DNA here is from genome assembly GCA_963170755.1 of Amphimallon solstitiale. Classification (NCBI taxonomy): domain Eukaryota; kingdom Metazoa; phylum Arthropoda; class Insecta; order Coleoptera; family Scarabaeidae; genus Amphimallon; species Amphimallon solstitiale. Next base: position 18,734,213 of record OY720676.1, read on the forward strand.
AATCCAACTTGTCATTGTTTTACGATGCCATTCTCGACGTTCTTCCATATCATAGTAACATAAACAATGTTCTAGATCTAAATAAATGATATTTAAAAATGTGTGCGTATGATATTGAAACTTAACCAACGCACATTTACGTCGATATAAATGGAAGAAGTAGATTCAATGAACCGGTATTAAACAGGAACTATTGCAAAAATTACGAAGTACGTAATTAACAGTCAAAACAGTGAAAAAACGAAACTAACGTAAGTATGAATAGGTATACAGGGTGTAACAAAATAAGTGTAAAACTCTATTAATTGAGTTAGCAGACGGTTCTTGGTGGAACATTTTATTAATAACTATTAAAAATAAAAATAAAGTAAAACTCTTGAAAACTTTCCACAATTTTTATTTAGTCTTTGCGACATATGTTTCGGTATTGTTCATACCATTATCGAGCACCGAGCGGAAACTAACAGGTCAGTTTGTGTAAGGTTGTTATATATATGTCGTTGTGTTTATTGTCTCTTTTTACATAAGTGTCTATTATGGGGGTATGTGTGTTTGCAAAGACTTTGCAAACTTTGTAAACAACGTGTTGTTTACATTAGATCTGAATAGCACTAATTCATAGGGCGAACTGCAACATCTGTTTACGCCCGAGAATCAGAGAAAAAACTGCCATAAAATAAGGAATTTTATGAATAAAATCCTTTCTTCATCGGCGTAGGTACAAGGGTGACGAGTTTTTAAAATTTATTATATTTACCTTATATTTCGCAATATAATATGTATGTTTCAATAACATACGCGTACATTTTTAGTTATCAGTTATCATTTATTTAGATCTAGAACGTTGTTTATGTTACTTTTTCTGAGATAAAAATTAATTGTCAGTGATTCCGAAATTTAGTGCAAAGTCTGTAAAATATCGTCACTTAGCTTTGCTAAAACATACACAGAAATAGTTTTCATGCAGAGAATTTCGATAGTTTACAAAATTTCGTTACATGTTTAAATGACGATGCTCGAAGTATTTCTGAGTGCAAGGTACTAACACAAATCCCAAATTTAAAAAATCCGTTGTTATTCCTTCAGGAGCACTTTGGAAATTTGCCTAAACTAATCACATATTTTGAAAATCAAAATCTCAAATTAAAAGATGAGGTGTGGCCACCACACGACTTTCTTATACGTATGAGCGTTTCAAACTATACTATATTTTTTTTACACAAAAATTATTCAAAATCCTATTCTAAGTACTTCTGTTCTCTTAATAAATCGCTATAGAATGCATACTTAGCAAGATATTCGAAAAAAGGACTACTCCCTAAGAGTAAAAGTGTTACTTCCGGTCCGAATTTTGAAGTTTCATATATTCAAAAAATATTGCAAATCTAGCACTAAATACTTTTGTATTCTTGATAAATACATATAGAATGCATAATTTACGACATATTCGCAAAAAATCGCTATTCGATAAGAGTAAAAGTGGTAATTCCGGTCTGAATTTTTAAATTGTTTTTATGCAAAAGATATTGAAAATTACGTTTTAAATACTTTTATACCCGTAACGTACCTGTCTAAAAAGCATGACATGCGAAATATTCGCAAAAAACTGATTTTCGATAGGAGTAAAAGACCTACTTCCGGTAGCAGCTTCGAAAAACTTTTTAAATAAAATTGTTCTCAATTTTAATTTCAAGTACATATGAATTCTTTATAAATTTGTTTAAATTTAGTAGTTGACGAAATATTGGCAAAATTTAATTTTTTCACTGAAGTAAACTGCTACTTCCGGTCTACCGATTTTACTGAAAAACTACTTAGATCTCAAGAGGGAGATTAGACACGTAAATACAAAATTTGGAATTGATATCTACAGCGGTTATCGTGGTCACATAGAGACACACAGACATTTTTTAAAAACATCTTTTTCGGTATCAGGGGACTTCAAAACGTGGACATCTGCAAAAATCTCGAAGTCGAAAATTTCACATTACTTCCTTATACTACGTATAAGAAAGTAAAAATGGATTAACCACATTAGATGTGGCTATTAATAATTCCAAGTGACTTAGACGCAGTTTTTAATAGAAATCCAGGTTTAAAAACATTGCGGCAATTGTGTATGCTAAATACGCTGAAATAAAAGAATATTTCCATTACGTAAATATAACCAGTTGCGATGTAGAAAAGACGTTTTCTATCTACAAGGATGTACTTAATTCAAAGAGAACAAGTTGCTACCGGATCTACGTCGCAATAAGATAACGGCCGATTAAGATATGAAACGGGGAGTCGCAATAGGGGGTTGTTAAACAGGATAACGCAGGGCCGAGCTAACTCTGTCGCAGACGGCGTGACGGTTCAGGAAAAGAGAACACCTATAGTAGAGCGTCGGTCGGCAACGACGCTTGCGACGATTGTCCGGGCACCAGGACACTATGCTATCTACAGATAACCTACCTGCGCCTCCTACGATCTACCACTGGCTGTGTCCCTCCAGCGGGTTACCTATTGAACACCCTGTATATATGAAGCACCCACACTCATGTGCGTACTTGTCACAATAATAAATAAATATGCAGAGGTAAAAGAAATAAAAGATAAGGTATTCGTAATATAACAAAATTTAATTGAATTTGACGTGTGATTCGATTATTAGTATATTATAAAAAAAAAAATTAATTTGTGAAATCTGAAGTTAAGCAATGCGTAGAATGAAAGTTACATCGTAGTTAAGTTAGACAGATGGTAAATAATAAAATAAACGTAGGTGACATTTGCAAAAATTAGTAAGAGTATAAGTAATAAAAAAAAACCTTAAGGATTATACATAAACTCTGCGCATCAGCGGGAGTTGGTCGGTTGCCGAAACGTTTCTTTCACCTCACAATTAGGTGTACAAAAGTTATCAATTACATGCCATTTGGCAATGTCAATACAAAGGTGAAATAATATTTATAAAATTTGTTAAGCGCAAGAAAGATTAATGTATTAAAATAAGGTCTTAGCCTAAAGTGTGTAAAATTCGCTAACCTATAAAACAAAACAAAACGTCAGGTTTGCTTACATGAACTACGTTAAATGAATTTGAAGGCTAATAATTGATAAGACAAGAGTTAAAGGCAAAATCTTACAAGATTTCAGCGAAATTTAAACGTACTAAATTATAAACAAATTATAAATTCCAAAATTGCAATACTTCAAGTAACCTACAGTCATTGTAACGGAAGAGTAATCACTAGGTATATTACTGATCGTCTAACATCTACCCAAAAGAAAATAATGAGATAAAATTTATGAATTTTCTAGATTAAGTTTAAATTAAATAATTGCCTCAAAATAAGGCTACAATAATTACGGTAGTGACAAATTCAAAATTTCAGATCAATCTGATTATTACAAAAATTAATAAAATTATAACGGTAAATTAATCAAGATTATTTTGTGACCTCGCAGTTGACTAAGAGGTGCGTAAGGTAATAAGCCACTCAAAATTCTTGGTTCAAAACTAGGCGAAATAAGTCTTGCACACAAACGTTAAGTCGTCGAAAATCGGTCGAAAATATATAAGGTGAAAATTACAACCTTATTTGGCAAGATGGCTGACGGGAAGGACGCTGCAGTTGTTCAAGATGGCGACGTCTCCCTTGTTGGAATGATTCCACTCAACAGGTGGAATGGATGTTGGATGAAACCCCTGTTGTGGGCGATAACCCCAAAAATAAGACTTCGGAGGGCTTAAATGGTCGTCAGAGGCATCCTAGCAGCCTTTGAGGGCTTTAGTGCCCGACAAAAGAATCCTATTAAAATTAAGAAAAACCCAAAGATAAAATCCCGAAAATTTAACACAGAGCTCTGAAAACTTACCCCAGTTATGAAGAAATAATATGGAGATCCCACGGTAAGGACTCAGAAGTCACACATAGCACGAAAACGATTCAAAATCCACCTCGTGGCATTCGTAAATTAGATAACGGTATTGCGATAAAAATTAATTCACGATAAATCACCTAATAAAGGTATCGATAACTCACACTTATTTCATTAAAGCCGCCTAAGCGTTAGTCTAACTTTTAGACAAAGTGATAAAATTCACCAAAAGACAATAAGCATATCGTGCCCATGCACTTGTAACAAGTTCGACTTCTAAAGTGACCTAACCGTGACCTATACGGTAGATACGTTACAATCCAAGATCGCGCACGCTCAAAGCGCCGTACTGGAAAAAGGACTCAAACTAAAGGCGGGAATTTCCAAATAAACAACACAAGCACGCAACTAAATTGATAATAATGGGAAACGACATCGAGACTTAAACACAATTAATCGCGACCCCACACATAATTTTGACGGAAGAACATGAGCGAAATACTCAACAATTGTAAAATAGGAGATTTAAAGTCGACCGCACGAGAGGGAACTTTATGCCGGACGTTGGCAATACTGCGTGTGCAGACAACCTAAGCAGTATGGACGATAGATTTGACAGACATCAACAAACATTCTTCCACCTGTAATTTCTATTTTTATTAGGCGAAAGGACAGAATTTCTGCAGGTAAATAACGAAATACTAAAGCTTATATATATCAAAACGCTGCAAAAGACGGTGGAAAAACCGATCAAAAACTTATGTTACAGCGAAATTACGATCCTAACCCCCACAATGGTCCTGAGGAGGAACGAATTAACAGAAGTCCCTAATACCAGAATATCGAAGATAGAGCAGCAAGGGGGATCGGCAACAGTTAATAGTATGCCCTACAATCCAGCATTTCTTTAATTAATTCTCCTTACCTTTTTTTTTTTAGAGAGACGACTGCGAAGGAAAAGGAAAATAACAATAATACTCGGGACCTGCTCGAGATTCTGTGTTTGGCAAAACGCAAAATATATGACACAGTTAGCACAATATCTTGATTATCGTTTCAAAACGTTTACAAGCTACAATAAATGCAATAGGTAGGGATCGGTCGTAATATATATAAGAAGATATTTTATATACTTAAGCAAGGCGTAGAAATAATTGCAAATGCGTAAAATATGAAACTACAGGTAGGTTAGATTAAGCTAGAGCTAAGATAATTAAAGTTAGTTATTCAGATAAAGAGGCTTTCACAAAAATAGAGTGTAAATGCCCGATCTTACACAAATTGTATCTGTCATGTTCGCGGTATGTGATTTAGAGCGGTGAGGGCTCAATAGTAGGTTTAGTACCCACGGAGGCATACTGCAGGCAGTCTTAGCGACCGGTGAAATAGACAATATACAGGGTACGCTCAAAAAGTCATGAACTTTATACAAAATTCCACGTATTTAGACAATAGGTACACAATCTTTTGCGAACTATAGACAAAGTAAATTTACAACGTAACAAATTCCCCCCTTTCCAGCGAAAAGAAATTGATCGCAGAGCAATTTCTTGCACCGAGAACTTAGGCTGACGGGATAAAGATAGTGAAAAGGGTAAGCGAGAGCTCTAAAACGGACGTTGTCTACTAACAAACGCACACATCCACACTCAGTCACAGCAACACCAGACAGCTTGGCCATAACCACCACGTGGCCCTTCGGCATTCGGCCGGTACGGGGAAGTAACGAAAAAAATAAAAAGCAAGGGTGTCGAGATTCTGCACAGACGCGCCCCGAGACCTGTCCAACCGACAGCCCAGCACTATTGGTAGCATCACGGGGGGAAGAGGGTGTAGACGGGTTAGATATCGGTGTGCCCGGCCGGCGGTGATCCTTACGACGGTCGAAGGCACAGGAATGGGGAGTGGGCACTACCAATAGGCCAAGATGCGGGCAAGGCAACCCCCGAGACGACACTCTGCAGACACGCGACGGTAAAAGAGACCCTTGGGAGAGGCCCTCGGTATCTCAAAACAGACAACAATAAAAGGTCAACTAAAAACAGGTTTATTACTACAGATACGGGATACAAAGCGGAATAGGGAAGAGGTAAATAAAGGTAGGGTAGAGCTCAGAATGGTGCAACTGCTCAGAGGTACGGATATGCTGTTTCGACATCCATAACATCCGGTAACAACAAAACGAGAAAAGATCGCCAAACAAAAATAGAAATTAGAGAGCAAAAGTTTAAAGTCTGGACCGGCGTTGTCCCGACTAAAATGCTGAAGGCAACGATAAACCATAAAGGCTGAAGTCATTTCCGATTCCTGGTAGTAACATTTTGAACGTAAGAAAAGCAAGAAGGTCGCCAGGACACGACCTTTAGAAGGCTGAGAACTATCAAATAAAGACCGTTCTTCTTTATACCTTCGCAACTAAACGTCAAATCCGGTAGTTAAGCATAACCAACATAAGTTAGCTTAAAGGTAAATCAAGTCAGGTAGGGTAAACGAAATATAGTGTGGACTCCCCTAGCAAGGCTGCCACTCCATACATGCAAAGACACGGGAGATCCGAAACATACGGAAGCGATAAAGGCACGGGAAGATAAATGCATAGTCGGAGTCACAGATACGAGCTGTGCAATGGGGCCGGTAATCACACTAACAGAAGTCGATATAAGGAAAATGTTTGCCCTGAAGCGATAGCTCCTTAATGTATCAAAGCTATTTAGTTAGTAATTGCGGGTTATGAAATAAATCTTCCAAGATGGAACAGCAACCGCGCGGAAAAGGTCGTGCACTCAGCCGCGGAAGGAGACAAGATCCCACACGGAAAACCCGACAACACGAGAGGGAAGGAAATTCATTGCTCCGGGGTGTTAGGGAACAATCGACACACGAGAGGGAAGGAAATTGATTGCTCCGGGGTGTTAGGGAACAATCGACACACGAGAGGGAAGGAAATTGATTGCTCCGGGGTGTTAGGGAACAAAGAGGTCCGAGTCCCTTTAGAAGCCTTTTACTTCACGCAGGATCACGGTAGGAGAATTCTTTCAGCCCTCACTACAGGCCGTGAAGGTAACGGTAGGTACAGGTAACGAGAAGACAAAATCGAGATAGCGATAATTTTTAGGCAGTTAGACACGTGAGAAGATAGATCTTAGTCATCACTCGGTTGAGGTTTCAGTAAATTTGCATGCCACGCCCCGGGCAGCAATTTACCTTCGCAAGTTTTGAGTTCATAAATGTCAGTGGAGATACGTTTACTGATTTGAAAGGGCCCGACATATTTGTCAGCCAATTTGGCGGTATAGAATTTGGCGGCATCTGAAAGAACGAAATTTTTACGCCAGACCAACTGGTTTACCAAGAATTCATCTCGTCTATGACGAGTATCGTAGCGCGCTTTAGCACGCTCGTATGCTTTCTGCAAGCGGGATTTGATGTCGCGATACAGTTTAGAAAATCCTTCGGAACGTTCTATAAGTTTTTCCGGGTCGCGGACTTCGACAAGTGGAGTTCCGTCAGAGATAGGGGCATCGGAAATTCTTTCTCCAGTGAGATTCATCTCACGACCGAAGTTAATGAAATAGGGCGTATGTCCGGTGACTTCGTGTCTGGCAGTGCGCAAGGCGCAAGTGACTTTGGGAAGGTAGACGTCCCATTCGCGATGATTGTCAGAGACATACGAGATCAACATGGTTTTGATAACCCTATTCACACGTTCCACGGGATTCGCTTGAGGATGGTAATTTGCAGTATAGCACGGACGTACTTTATATTCTTTTAACATTGAACGGTAGTCGTTAGAACGAAACTGCACGCCATTATCGGAAATTACGGAACGAGGTACGCCAAAAATCAGAAACACATCTTCTTCAAGATGTCGGATAATAGACTTGGAGGAAGCTTTACGTAACGGGAAAGTCAGAACAAACTTACTGAAGATATCAGAGACCACTAAAATGTAATTAAAACCGCGCTTGGACCTCGGAAGAGGACCAACAATGTCGACACTGAGTACTTCCCATGGTTTAGTAACTTTAGAATGTCCACCCATACGACCAACAGGAGCTCTTTGAAGAGGTTTCGCCTTATTGCAATTAGGACAGGCTCTGATGTGACGAATCACATCTCCTAACATCTTAGGCCAATAGTAGTGTTGCAATATGCGAGCGAGAGTCTTCGCAATGCCCAGATGACCGCTTGTGGGCTCGTTATGACATTCTAACAAGACCTCTTGTCGTTGTTCCTTAGGAACATAGATTTTCCATGAATCGGAATCCTCAGAGGGAAAAGCGCTATTAGGCGGTACGTAACGTCGAAGTATCCCACCGATAAGTTGAAATTGAGGGTACTTCTCGGGATGTCTCTTAATTTGTTCTAAGATACGAACGTAACATTTGTCTTGGCTTTTAGGATTGACTTGAACGATATCCAATTTGGGGACTGAACGGGAGAGAGTGTCCGGAACGACATTAAATTTTCCTTTACGGTGGATGATAGTAAAGTCGTACTGCTGAAGACGTACGGCCCATCGAGCCAATCTACCCGACGGAGAATTTAGAGAGTTCAGCCAGCAGAGGGAGTAATGATCCGTTATCACCGTAAAGTGTGAGCACTCGATATATGGGCGAAGCTTTTCTATAGCCCAGAGGACGGCAAGGCATTCTTTCTCAACCGTAGAGAATTTACGTTCGGCAGGTGTTAAAGAACGGCTTAGATAACTAATTACTTTCTCCTGTCCGTCTATGTCTTGAGTCAATACGGCTCCAAGGCCATAGTCGCTAGCGTCCGTTTGGATGATGAATTCGTATTGGAAATCGGGACATGTCAAAATCGGGGAGGAAACCAAGCGTTCACGCAAAGATGTCCAAGCTTCTTCACAAGCTAACGTCCAAACGAAGGGACGATTTTTCCGTAGCAAAACAGTAAGCGGGGAGATAACAGTAGAGAAATTAGGGACGAAACGTCGATACCATGAAGCCATACCTACTAAGCGTCTGACTTCAGAAACATTTTTGGGTGTGGCAATTCCGATGATAGCCTTGACTTTGTCAGGGTCGACCATCAACCCACGACGATTAACCACATAGCCCAGGTACTTCAATTCGTCGCGACAAAACTGACATTTGTCTCTATTAAGCGTTAAGCCAGCGTCACGCAGGCGAGATAAAACTTGCTCTAAAATAGTTAAGTGTTTTTCAAAGGTAGGAGTGACAATTATGATATCATCTAGATAAACGAAAACGTAAGGTTCCAATTCAGGACCCAGAACTCTATCAATAAAACGCTGCCAGGAGGCAGGTGCGTTGTGGAGACCATACGGGAGACGACAAAATTGAAACAAACCTCGATTCGGCACGGTGAAGGCGGTATACTGACGGGAAGACTCGGCAACAGGAATTTGCCAATACGCACTTTTTATATCGAGAGACGTAAGATATTTGGCGTCTCGTAATTTGTCTAAGGTATTTGATACGTAGGGAAGGGGATAGGCATCTCTCTCAGTGACCTGATTGAGCTTCCGATAATCGACACAAAATCGAAAAGTCTTGTCCTTCTTAGGCACGAGAAGAATGGGTGAAGACCAACCACTCTGAGACCTCTCAACGACACCGAGAGCCAACATCTTCTCTAATTCAGCGTCGACTACTTTCTGCACCGCCGGAGATATCGGATAATAGCGTTGCTTAATCGGAGGGCTACTAGTGATAATAGTGTGCTCTACACCTTTGGCACAACCTAACACCTCCTTATCGACGTTAGGAAAATTCTGATTGATGATAGCCTCGAGCTGACGTTGACGCTCATCAGATAACACCGGTGGTTCGACATCGACAGAAGACACGTCGGGTGCGTCTGAAAATACCCAATCGCCACTGCGCATGTTTATGACGATACCCATATCTCGCCAGAAGTCTGCGCCCAAGATAAGTTGATGCGGTAGTTCAGGTACCACCAAAACGTCAAAGACCTTAGAACGATTCCTAACATTAATAGGCAGGGCAACTTCACCTGATATTCGGCATCGTGAACCGTTGGCAACAGTGCAAAAGGACATAGAGGATTTAAGCGGAACAAAACCCTTTAACACGGACCAACCTGCTTCACCTAAAATAGTGCGTGATGAACCTGTGTCCAAAAGACCGAGAAACTCTTTACCAAAGATTTGGACTTTAAGATAGGGGCGTTCATCCCCTATGGCTTGTTCGAGTATAAAATCTAACCGGGCTCTAATTTGTCGATAGGCCGCTGTGTATACTGTACGCACGGGACGGCCACTTAGTGCGCACGTCGGGCGTTTCCCGAACACTGCGGACAAGAAGATACAATGGTCTCTGGACGACCACAACGATAGCAAAAGCGTTTGCGAGGTAAAGCGCATTGGGAGTAACGATGTCCTGTCTGACGACAATTCCAACATGTGACAGGATTTGCTGAAACGGGTGCCACATGAACACGAGGGCGATTAGAGACGGGAGTAACGGGTGTCTCACGACTTCGAGAATAACTCGGGACTGGTTCGGCATTGACATAAGCCAAATCGGGCTCGAGTGTTTTAGCACGTACGGGAGGCGGTACATAAGCTTCAGCAGAGGCCTTGCGGGCTTCGAGAACTTTCCCATATTTAAGGAGTTCCGCGATAGAATTGACTTCAGTTAAACCCAATTGCGTTTGATAGAAAGGCAGAATATTACGTTGCAGAATTCGTAATTGAGTTTTTTCAGGGACTGAAACAGAAAGACGAGAAAAGAGATTTTTCATGACCGATACGTATAGTCCAATAGGTTCGTTAGGACCTTGAGTCCGTTGCTTAATTTCGTCCATAAGACGGTCGTCATAATCTACGGCTTGAAACTCTTCCCGTAGACCAGCAGCTAACTCTGACCAATTAGAGTAAAGATGACGATTAGCCCGATACCACACCAAAGCACGATCCTTAAATAAGTCTATAGCGGAATTGAATAATAACTGGTCTGAGGAATTACGAGCGATTTTCAGCTCAGCTACACGCTCCAGAAAAGCACTGACCGAAAAGTTCTTATGCCCTGTAAACGTAATACCCCAAGAGGCAACGGGGACGGGTTTAGGCGAAAAAGTAGTGAAAGTCGAGTGAACTGGACCAGGAAAAGTGTTAACCGGAGATCGAATAGGATCCTCCTCTTCGCTAAACTCCTCCTCACTCCCTTGAGGACCAGGGTTACCGGCAGTGGGTGACTGCAATAAACTGAAGGTTGAGGCGCGTTCAAGGGTGCGAGCCTTATCGCGGATGCGACCTTCCAGATCAGCAACGCGACTCCGAAACGCATGGCATTCTTCCACTTCCTCTGAAGATTTTGGGACGGAGTTCTGAATTCGGCGCAATACGAAAGCAAGGGCGGTAGAAATTTTTTGAAATTCGGAAGACTCACGATTCCCCACGAACTGATCGATGAGCCCTTCGATAACCGTAAGCTTACCCTTAATGGCCGCGGAATCTTCTGCATAGGTAAATGGATACGTGAGCTTTGTATCCGACGGATAAGACCTAGCATACCCTAGCAGACGTCGATACATTCGTCGCATTCCGTCCAAAGTGGATGGCACCACAGCACCCATAACAGTCAGTAAATATTCAAGGTCTTCCTTCAAAAGACGATTGATCTCAAATTTAGGAGCCATAGCGAAAGTTAGTTCAGCCGAAAGTCGAAAAGAAAGAAATATATATAAAGAAACGGCGGTACCGGGATCAGCAAGCAAAGACTCGAGTCCTAAGACACGCAAATATATTCTGAAAGACAAGGTAGTTCAGAACCTAAGATAAAATTGTAACGTGAGGTGATAACCTTTCCCAAAAAAAAAGGAAGAAAACGAAATATAAACAGTCGAAGTTAGATTAGGTGAGGGAGTAGACGGAAATACGGAAAAAACTGAGCGGTAGGGAAACTTAACGTCCACTTACCCACCTAAACGAGAAACGGGCTTAAATCGAGAAAATTCAAAAATTTATTCCTGAAAATGGTCAGGACCGAAACGCTAATACAAAACAAGTAGCTTCTCCAAAGTATAGCACCACTGTGCGGTACGACGAAATGTTAGTGGCTGAAATACTTAAAGGTAAGGAAAATATTCCGGAAGATGGAGAAAACTTGTCCAAACCGTTAGGCAACGACACGTTGTCACGTCAAAGCAACCAAAACCAAGGAAAATTAGAAAGGACGAGAAACTTCCCTGAAGATGGTAAAAACCAGGTTGAAACGTTCGGTGTCAACTTATGAGCTGATAGATGACACACAAAAGGAAAAGAAAATTTGAGGGCGGCGAAAACTTAGTCGAAACGTAGGTGCGAACTGTTGTACGTTAGGCCCACAACGAACGCATGAAATTGTTGTGAAGATAGCGAAAACTTCGTTGGAGCGTTGGGTAGCGAAGGAAAAAAGAATTTTGTTCCGGAAGGTGGAGAAAAGATGGCGGAAACGCTGGGGTGTCAATTCGTACGGGAGGGGGAAGAAAAGTTGTCTGAAATTCTGAAAATGGCGAAAAATAGGCCGAAACTTGATTGACACACACAAAAATAATAATAAAGAAAAATTGAAGATGGCGGAAAGTTGGTCGAAACGTTGGTGCCAAATTTATCCCTATCACCAAAAGAAAAATCCAGACGCTAGGGCACCAAATTTCCTTATTACTGAAAGAAAGGCCCCAAAAAGATTATCGAAACGTTGGCTGTTAAAGACAGGGAGATAATTTGCAAAATTCAAGAAAATGTTCCGGAAGATGGTCAAAATTTTTCCGAAACGTGGTCCACCAAGGACAAGGCGATAAATTTGAAAATTTAAAAAAAAATTCCGGAAGATGGTCAAAAATCGGCCGAAACGTTGGGCGCCAAATTTTTGCTACCGGATCTACGTCGCAATAAGATAACGGCCGATTAAGATATGAAACGGGGAGTCGCAATAGGGGGTTGTTAAACAGGATAACGCAGGGCCGAGCTAACTCTGTCGCAGACGGCGTGACGGTTCAGGAAAAGAGAACACCTATAGTAGAGCGTCGGTCGGCAACGACGCTTGCGACGATTGTCCGGGCACCAGGACACTATGCTATCTACAGATAACCTACCTGCGCCTCCTACGATCTACCACTGGCTGTGTCCCTCCAGCGGGTTACCTATTGAACACCCTGTATATATGAAGCACCCACACTCATGTGCGTACTTGTCACAATAATAAATAAATATGCAGAGGTAAAAGAAATAAAAGATAAGGTATTCGTAATATAACAAAATTTAATTGAATTTGACGTGTGATTCGATTATTAGTATATTATAAAAAAAAAAATTAATTTGTGAAATCTGAAGTTAAGCAATGCGTAGAATGAAAGTTACATCGTAGTTAAGTTAGACAGATGGTAAATAATAAAATAAACGTAGGTGACATTTGCAAAAATTAGTAAGAGTATAAGTAATAAAAAAAAACCTTAAGGATTATACATAAACTCTGCGCATCAGCGGGAGTTGGTCGGTTGCCGAAACGTTTCTTTCACCTCACAATTAGGTGTACAAAAGTTATCAATTACATGCCATTTGGCAATGTCAATACAAAGGTGAAATAATATTTATAAAATTTGTTAAGCGCAAGAAAGATTAATGTATTAAAATAAGGTCTTAGCCTAAAGTGTGTAAAATTCGCTAACCTATAAAACAAAACAAAACGTCAGGTTTGCTTACATGAACTACGTTAAATGAATTTGAAGGCTAATAATTGATAAGACAAGAGTTAAAGGCAAAATCTTACAAGATTTCAGCGAAATTTAAACGTACTAAATTATAAACAAATTATAAATTCCAAAATTGCAATACTTCAAGTAACCTACAGTCATTGTAACGGAAGAGTAATCACTAGGTATATTACTGATCGTCTAACATCTACCCAAAAGAAAATAATGAGATAAAATTTATGAATTTTCTAGATTAAGTTTAAATTAAATAATTGCCTCAAAATAAGGCTACAATAATTACGGTAGTGACAAATTCAAAATTTCAGATCAATCTGATTATTACAAAAATTAATAAAATTATAACGGTAAATTAATCAAGATTATTTTGTGACCTCGCAGTTGACTAAGAGGTGCGTAAGGTAATAAGCCACTCAAAATTCTTGGTTCAAAACTAGGCGAAATAAGTCTTGCACACAAACGTTAAGTCGTCGAAAATCGGTCGAAAATATATAAGGTGAAAATTACAACCTTATTTGGCAAGATGGCTGACGGGAAGGACGCTGCAGTTGTTCAAGATGGCGACGTCTCCCTTGTTGGAATGATTCCACTCAACAGGTGGAATGGATGTTGGATGAAACCCCTGTTGTGGGCGATAACCCCAAAAATAAGACTTCGGAGGGCTTAAATGGTCGTCAGAGGCATCCTAGCAGCCTTTGAGGGCTTTAGTGCCCGACAAAAGAATCCTATTAAAATTAAGAAAAACCCAAAGATAAAATCCCGAAAATTTAACACAGAGCTCTGAAAACTTACCCCAGTTATGAAGAAATAATATGGAGATCCCACGGTAAGGACTCAGAAGTCACACATAGCACGAAAACGATTCAAAATCCACCTCGTGGCATTCGTAAATTAGATAACGGTATTGCGATAAAAATTAATTCACGATAAATCACCTAATAAAGGTATCGATAACTCACACTTATTTCATTAAAGCCGCCTAAGCGTTAGTCTAACTTTTAGACAAAGTGATAAAATTCACCAAAAGACAATAAGCATATCGTGCCCATGCACTTGTAACAAGTTCGACTTCTAAAGTGACCTAACCGTGACCTATACGGTAGATACGTTACAATCCAAGATCGCGCACGCTCAAAGCGCCGTACTGGAAAAAGGACTCAAACTAAAGGCGGGAATTTCCAAATAAACAACACAAGCACGCAACTAAATTGATAATAATGGGAAACGACATCGAGACTTAAACACAATTAATCGCGACCCCACACATAATTTTGACGGAAGAACATGAGCGAAATACTCAACAATTGTAAAATAGGAGATTTAAAGTCGACCGCACGAGAGGGAACTTTATGCCGGACGTTGGCAATACTGCGTGTGCAGACAACCTAAGCAGTATGGACGATAGATTTGACAGACATCAACAAACATTCTTCCACCTGTAATTTCTATTTTTATTAGGCGAAAGGACAGAATTTCTGCAGGTAAATAACGAAATACTAAAGCTTATATATATCAAAACGCTGCAAAAGACGGTGGAAAAACCGATCAAAAACTTATGTTACAGCGAAATTACGATCCTAACCCCCACAATGGTCCTGAGGAGGAACGAATTAACAGAAGTCCCTAATACCAGAATATCGAAGATAGAGCAGCAAGGGGGATCGGCAACAGTTAATAGTATGCCCTACAATCCAGCATTTCTTTAATTAATTCTCCTTACCTTTTTTTTTTTAGAGAGACGACTGCGAAGGAAAAGGAAAATAACAATAATACTCGGGACCTGCTCGAGATTCTGTGTTTGGCAAAACGCAAAATATATGACACAGTTAGCACAATATCTTGATTATCGTTTCAAAACGTTTACAAGCTACAATAAATGCAATAGGTAGGGATCGGTCGTAATATATATAAGAAGATATTTTATATACTTAAGCAAGGCGTAGAAATAATTGCAAATGCGTAAAATATGAAACTACAGGTAGGTTAGATTAAGCTAGAGCTAAGATAATTAAAGTTAGTTATTCAGATAAAGAGGCTTTCACAAAAATAGAGTGTAAATGCCCGATCTTACACAAATTGTATCTGTCATGTTCGCGGTATGTGATTTAGAGCGGTGAGGGCTCAATAGTAGGTTTAGTACCCACGGAGGCATACTGCAGGCAGTCTTAGCGACCGGTGAAATAGACAATATACAGGGTACGCTCAAAAAGTCATGAACTTTATACAAAATTCCACGTATTTAGACAATAGGTACACAATCTTTTGCGAACTATAGACAAAGTAAATTTACAACGTAACAAAGTCTTACAGAAGAGAAAATGAACAAATAGTAGGGTATTTTGTATTTTATAATCACCAGTCACTTGTTATTCAATTATATAAATAAAATTAAAACCTCTCTAAAAATACATCATTTCAATAGCGCGCCCATGGGCGATCAGTCATGACTCGCTCGATTCCGCTCCCTAATAATGATACATATTCTAACATAGAACTTTGTCGTAAGACAGTGTTTTGAATTATACAATTCTGAAAATGCATTTCTAAATTGCATATTATATCAAACGCTTTTAATTAATTGTTCATTCTAGAAAATAACTTTGTCTTTCACATATTTAAAAGCCTCTTTATAAGAGTTTATTGCTAAGATTTTTTGTCACAAATTCTCTTTTTTATCATTAGACTCTAATTCCATTGGATCGTCTTCAATAATTGTTGCCAAAGTTTCGATAATTTCTTCTTCTAAAATTAAATTGTGATTCGTTGATCAAAATCAAAAATATGATTTTTATATAATGCAGTGGACGAGAAGTTCTGTTGTTCTGGAAGATCATGCTGTACGTAAAGCAACCAAAAGTTCCTTCCTGTTTTGAAAATGTAAACGTTGGTTTTGTATACTTTTGACCAAATTTCCCCACGTTTTCTATAGAGTTCAAATCAGGACTTAAACTCGGGCACTCAAGCATATTTCTATTGTGGTTTTGGAACCATTCTGTTACCCGATGAGCAGTATGGACTGAACAATTGTCCTGTTAAAATATAATGTCGCCTTCTAGAAATATTTGCATCACTGAGGGCAACATCACATCTTCCAAAACCTTAATATAAATGTCACTTATAAAACCTTCTTATAAATGCAATAATACCCCAGGACTTTTTGCAGAAATCCATGCCCATATATTTACCGAAATTCGGCGACTGGTTTCAAACTTTTGTGTATATTTAGCATCATACCGCTGACTCCCTGATCTATATACTCTAACCTGGCCAAAGGGGATGACTATCACATCACTAAAAATTACGTTACGTGACTCTAACATTATTAAAGTAAGTAATTGGTGCCATGATGACTAGAAAATTTCTTGGCAACTCAAAATAAAAATTATATTTGAGAGTTTGTTGATTATTATTGACAAAATTAGTTGAATTTTTCAATCTCTTCGAGCTTGAATTCGCCTCTTTTGCACCCGCTTACAGCTTTATAACAATTTGCTATAAAACGCGAGCATTGCCATGATGCATTTTATAACATCCGATTTTCTACACTTTTGACGCACCTTATATATACGTCCAATTTAAACTTGTTTGTTCACAAACTGCCATTACGTCAAATGTTAGTTAACGTTTATTCTTTCCTATGAACTTCAAAAATCTATTGATAGAACTAATTGTCAAATTGAATGTCATTGTTAACATAAGTAAATGTGGCAAATGTGTGTAATATTTCTTTGCAGTAAGGACCATTTTGCATAATGTAAAAAACTCGTTATTGTTATTCTTATAGTACATTTTAATTTTACCGATAATTTAATTTTTAATAAGTAATAGAGAGAGCAGGATGGGATATACTTTATTAGATGTTAGTGTCTTTGCCATATAACAAATTACATGTATTTGATACAACAGTAATAATTAGTAATAACAATAATACATATCTAATAGGTATTTCATTTCAGTAAAGTATCACACTTGAACCTGGATTTCTTCATTTCTTTGCCATTATGTATCCATATTATGACTGTTCATTCGGGCCGATATAATTGTTTGACAGAAGTTACTTAACTTCATAAATTTAGAGTTTTTCGCCACAAAAAAATCGAAAATATCAATCCTGTTTGATCGCACAAATATCATGCTCATGTAATCAACCAAATAAATGCAGTTTTCATTAATAAACTGTCCAAGATTTTTCGGCTTTCTGACGTTTAAGCTTGACAATTGGTCGATAATAGTGACTATTCCTCCTCGATATTTTTTCGTACTCGACAGCACATCTCTCGATCGTTACATCGTTGGTGTTCTCAGTATTTACTCCTGACAATTCAGAGCATTTATAAGACGACATAAAGCGTCGTATTGCACGACCGACGCTATTATTGCAGTGAATTCTATCGATCATCTTGACGGTTCATAAGTAAAATCGAATTTTCATCGCAAATCAAAAGTCAGATGGATTTTTGTCCGTCAGTGTTAAAGTTTCCCGTCACTTTATTGGGCATTCTTACACTTAAGCTTAATTACATATCAAAATGTCAAATTAAAGAAATATTCAAAAGACGGATCTCTTCTGTATCATTTCCTGATTTTGAGTTCACTTTTCTCAATCTATTTGGATATTTCCAGTATTTAACGAACAAAATCTGTCAATCTGGTCAATGATCGATAGGACTTTGAGGGGACATACTTGACAATTATTACAAAGTAATGGATTTTTTTTTATATCAATATTTGCAATTAACGCCGGAAAAAATTATTGAAAAGTGCAGTCAATATTTTTGAGATGGACTGTATTGAATGATTAAATGAACTTGACCTAGCTATGCGCCTGTTTGTTTGGATTTCGAGCGAGTATTGCATTTATCACATGCCATAATTTAGACATAACTACCTGTCTGACGCTCTGGCGTCACAACATCTGGGTTTTTGTTTACATTTTTAGATCTGTATTTGAAGTATTGTCACAATTATAGGTTAGTCGCCTGTACTGTGCTATGTGAATAATATTAAGTGAATAATTTAGTTTTCTGTTGATTATATATAGTTGTTAAATTAGTGTTATGGCGTTTGATAACAATGCATTGGTGGACATGCTACTTATTTATGGCGAAATCCAGCAAAATAGTGCACTTGCTCGAAGAAGATATGCGGATATGTTTCCAACTCGGCGGATAGGACGTGGTGGACGCGGTGTACATCCTACAAACGTCGCGCATATTTACACACAAAAAAGATCTTTTTAAAAAAAAATTTTCAATGGATTTCGCAGTAATTAACGTAAGTGTACATATTTTTCTTATAAGTTCTATCAATGACAAAACACACTGTATATTCGTATGAAGTTAGTGAACCTTAATTTACGACAGGGCTCGTGGAATCGGTCTTTCTTCTAAATGTGATTACTTCAAACTTATCGCATGCCAAAATTTTACCTTTGCTTGGATAGTGTTTAGTGCTAACGTCTTCCGGCAAATGTCATTTGCGAACTAAAATTGATTAATGGTTTTGAAAGTTCATAACCTGCGACTGTATTTCTTACGTTCACACGTAAGGCATACGTAAACATAACATAAGCAGTACGGCCATTGTGAATAGGTGCATTGGTTTCTCATACATTTAACTTTACGCGTTACGTTTATGTTACGTTCAGTTTACGTCTTATGTTCATTGCGAACAAGGACTAACTCGTAATACTGAAAATTCATCATATCCATCAGGGTCTGATCGTTGTTGTTCCGGACGCGCTATTATTATTAGGTGGTATTTCATCGTTGTCACCCTCTTCACATGTCATGACATTCCAACTCGTCGTCCCACGCACGCACATTGCACGACACATTCGCTCTAATAAACCCACCGACGTCGTAACGTGATAATTGACGACCGCTTGTTATGTCTCATTAACAGAGATTCTGACACCCGCACCGCTTCCTCATTGAAACTGTTGCGTCGTTCCAATCCTGCTGATGGCATGCCCGTATATTACATACGTTACGTGTGTTATTGTTATTACCCAAACGGACCCTTCCAGACCGAAAACGTTTATGCCAGTCTCTGCGAACGATAATAAGGACTAAATCAAATGACGTTGGATGCACGTTATTACCTAGTTGGCGTTTGTAATTAGTTTGATTGTCCAAAATTGTTTAATGTTGTTGTCAACAGTAACTTCGATTATCTAGTTGTTTGCTTTGTTTAGAACGCGCACAACGCAAGTACTTTTCTGTGATGACTGGTCGTAATTGTTTACAAGTACGTGGCCAAAATATTAGGGCCAGATTAAAAGTTCTTACCTGTAAGTAATGTTATTTTCCTGAAATCGAACATATTTTATTACGTACTGAACATTTTTGGATCAGGAATGTAGAATTTCCCTGCCCCACGACAGTAAAGAAACTAGACAGACTAGTATGAGTTTACAGTAATGTCATTCTATGTCATTTTTAAAAGAAGTAGTTTGACGTGTATTTACTGTCATTAAAAATTGAATTGCTGATGCAATTAATTACAAGCTAGGCGGTTGTACATTGAACGATATCCTAACCGTAATGTTCCTGATAAAAAAAAACCTCCATGGTTTTCATCAACGTCTTCATGAAAGTCACATTGAAACGAAGTGGAGAATCAGGAAGGTCAATCACAGTAAGAATGGTGGAAGTGGAAGAGAATGTGCTGAGCATGACAGAGAAAAATCCAGGTACTTCTACCCGAAAAATTGCAAGAAGGAATGAAAATCATTCACAATTTTAAAAAAAACAATTACAAGTGTTTAGATATGCATTAAAATGCAGACTTTGTGGTGATATCAATTTCACTTAAATACCTTTTCTCGCTTCTGAATGATATTCTCATTAATTGCATAACTTGTTTAATACATCCCTAATTCATAGAGTCCCAACATGTCAAATTTCGCAATGCACAAACATATACATTCAAAAAAAAAATTATAAACTCTAAACAATAAGATATAAATTTACCAACCGTATTCACTTTCAATATAAGTCACCACAGAAAAACAACACTTTATACACAAAAAGAAAACTCTATACAAACTACCTTAGCTCTTCATATAAAACATTAAATTCTTCCATATTCATTTTTAATTGATTTACTTTACACCAATTCTACAATAAATAACGAATGAGATATAATCAATATTGTATAGAAAGAAAAACATAAAGTGTATGTAGTACAATTCAAAGAAAAATAAACTCTTTACAAAATCCTCTTATTCAAAAAAAAAACTTATTATTTCCAGAATTTTTCATTGTGACATGTAGCGTATGGCATCATGTTTTAAAACAAAATATTCCGGTTCTTAACAAACATCCTAATATCTTCTAACTATAATTTAAATATATTTATTTAATTCGAAAAGTTCGAATAAAAATTTTCCATGAAATTATTTCTTGAAAATTTTTACAAGTGTCAACAAATATTATTAGAAATTTAATTAAATTATTTCTTGAAAAATTTTACAAGTGCCAACTAATATTATAAAAAATTCAAATTTAAAATTATTAATACAGACACCGAATGCTTATTTGTATTTTAGAGCGGTTTTCACCTGCGATCAAAATCCATCGAAAATCATCGCACGCCGTAATTTATAAAGAATATCGTTAACAAAAAATTCAGTCATGCCTATTCAAGAGATTCTTCCCTCTCTTAAGGATACATATATTCCTGTATCGCCTCTAGTGGCGTGTAAATACATTACAGCTTGAAAAATGTAAACAACTGCATTTTAAATCGATGTGATTGTGTGAATTTAAAATACGAAATTTAAAGAAAAAGCAGTATATAAATGTGAGTAAATGTGAATTACTGATACATCTACATTCAACAAGGTGAGTTCAATAATATTCCAATAATTATTACATCATTTACAGTATAAAAGTCAAATGCATCACTGCAATCATAGATAAAGTTATAAATTTCGTTATTACTGTTTTCATGATTTTTAAACAATTTCCGCATGTTGTTCGGAAACTTAATTCTAATTTTATTTGTCTTCCTTTTCACGGGAAATAGAGGAAACACGTTTATGATTGTCGGAATGTGTTTTCTAATGAAGAATGGTTCATACTTGGTTTGCACGGTTCCTGAACTTCTCATCTCGTGAATCCATTGGACTGTATTGGGTGACTGACACACCATAGGTACTAAAGGTACAAATGAACGATTAATTATCAAAATTCAACTGTCATACAGGTATTATACCAATACTAAATTTTGTAAATCAATATTTTAACAGTTTTATAAATAAAAATTATAACGACATTGTTACATTGTTTTACTTAAACCAATATAAATTTACTACATCTTAACCTACTATTTTACAATAAATATTTATATACAATGTGTACTGTTTAATTTTAAATTAAGACTAATATAAAAGATTAAAGATAAAATTAAATTAATTAAATCTAATTGTGGTCTTGAGAATATTTATATACAACTTAATTTTAACTCAAGATCACAGCAATATGCACAAAAAGTATTTGTAAAATCACATATGCGTCTGATGCATATTGTATTAATAATAATAATAATAATAATAATTTACTAATCCAACAGTAACAATTACACGATAAAGAAATAGTGTACATTACATAATAAAATTTAACTATCCTTACATAAGAAATAAGTAACTGATAAGAAGTATATATTGTGAAAAACGTTGTCGATACTCTCAGTAAGGTAAGATTAAGAGTAGATTGGTACAGCTAGACGCTAGCGTGTTTTCATGGATTTTTCGACTTTCACAGTCAATATTGGAAGGAAGAATGGCCGAATTTTCGTTCGTCTGTCGCAGAAGAAAGCACGAAAAGAAATTTATTTCTCTCGTATCCGTGAAAAGGAAACAGGGGGATCTTTTGATTTAGGACCGGACGTATACTTCATGTCGTTGTAGTGATTGTTGATGTAGGAAAGTCGATGGTCGTAAAAGGAAGGTGTTTTACCTCTTTATTAATGTACAGTCACTTGCGGAAGTATTTTTACTCTCAAATAATTCTTAAGTTAACTAAAAATAAATGATACTACTTATAGAAAGGAGTTACAATATTTCTGCGAAAATATTATATTGAGCAGTTTTAGTTATAGAGTATATATATAGACCAATCACTTTCGAGATGGTGGAAAATTGAAAATCAAATAAAGAAAAGAATTTCCAAATTTCTCAAAAATACTGGAATAAGTAATTTCGTCACAACTGAAACAATATATAAATGTATTGTTTTACCACCTGTTCAGTCAGGATTTGCACAGTTGCGAGACAGCTTTATTGAAAGTAACTGATGATCTTGTACAGTTAACTGATAGAGGACTGATTTCATGTCTAGTTTTGCTTAGACTACAGTAAAGAGTGTGATAAAATGAATCATGGTATATTGTTGACTATCTTCGAGTATATTGGGTTTACCGGTGCATCATTATCACTTTTTGAACATTATCTCCGCAATCATAGGCAGTATTGGCGGAGATTCATCTGTATCACTCGCTGTCATGCATGGGGTTCCTCAGGGATCTGTTCTGGGTCCGATTTTGTTTTCAATGTTACTCAAATTTAAAATTATTAATACAGACACCGAATGCTTATTTATATTTTAGAGCGGTTTTCACCTGCGATCAAAATCCATCGAAAATCATCGTGCGACGTAATTTATAAAGAATATCTTTTAAAAAAAATTCAGTCATGCCTATTCAAGAGATTCTTCTCACTCTTTTTTCCGATTTTGTTTTCAATGTTACTTCAAATTTTTTCTCAGGTTTTCTGCATTGTAATGCACATGCGTACGCTGACGATACTCAGCTTTATTACTCTTTTGAACCAAATAACTGGAAAATGCTGTTGCAAATATTAAAATAGAGACTTGCGCTGTCTCCATAGAGTATCCACAGAACAATGTCTTACATTAAATCCGGATAAATCAAAAGTAATCCTTTTCGGTTCTGCGAAGACTTGTTCTAATATTTCTCGTACTTTTAATATTGAAATTAATATTTCTAAGATATCAATTGCGGAAAGTGTGAAGAGTCTAGGACTGGTTATGGATAATACAGATAGGTACAGGCAGCAGGTTTATGGCTATATCCGCAATGCTTACCTAAATTTGAAGAAATTCTATCCTCAGAGATATGTATTCAATGAAACCAGCAAGAGAAATCTTTGCGATTCTTTTGTTCTCTCTCAATTTTCATACTGTATTTCCATATATCACTCGGCTTTAGACAGGTTAACTCAAAATCGCATACAAAAAGTACAAAATGGCTGCTTGAGGTTGCATGCATTTCATATATGGACTTGCTGATGCCAATTCATTACAAGCTAGGCGTTTGTACATTGAACGATATCCTAACGGTAATGTTCCTGATAGAAAAACCCTCCATGGTTTTTATCAACGTCTTCATGAAAGTCACATTGAAACGAAGTGAAGAATCAGGAAGGTCAATCACAGTAAGAATGGTGGAAGTGGAAGAGAATGTGCTGAGCATGACAGAGAAAAATCTAGGTACATCTACCCGAAAAATTGCAAAAAGAAATGAAAATCATTCACAATTTAAAAAAAAAAACTTAATTACAAGTGTTTAGATATGCATTAAAATGCTGACTTTGTGCTGATATTAATTTCACTTAATATATGGCATACGAAAGTTTGATCACATTTCGCACAAACTTAGCTGTGCATGATGGTTAAATATGCATAATAGGAGCCAGATTCGGTATTTCGACTTTGTATAACAATATATAATATCAGAAGATTACTTTCAGAACGGATGTGCATAATCTTAGCACGAGGTTTAGAGGTAGGATATCTACACCACCGCATAAAACCGCATTATATCAAAGATCATTTTCATATCAAATTTATTGTGAATATAACGGGGTATCTACTGATGTCTTTTCTGGCTCATCTTTCTGTAATTCTATGAGGAAAAAACTATTACGTGGACAAGGTGTTGATGCTTGCTAGTGAATAGGTTCAGTAATTTTGAAGAATTGATAGATTTGCTAAATTTAGTGAGTTTGTAAGTTTAATAATTCTGATTTTTCTGTGTGTGTTTTTGAAAACCGTTAGAATTTCAGATTGGAATATTCGTTTCTTTTGTGTAGTCATTTTTGCAGTGGTGCGTTATCTAATTTTTTGCCTTAAGCATTCGTTATCAAATTACAATCGTTTTTGGTTCAATATCCAAGGTTAAGTTGCAACCAGCACTAACTTTCAACTTTAGTTATCAAATTGTATATTAGTGTATTTATGTTGATTATTAGGGCGCGGACATGACCGGTTTAAAGTATGACGAAGTTACAACGGAGCAAAGAAATAATGTAAACAGCACACGCTTACTGAATAGCATTAATTCATATGGTGAACTGCAACATCGATTTACGCCCGAGAAGTGCCCGAGAATGAGAGCAAAAAATGCCCATAGAATAAGGAATTTAGGAGTAAAATCCTTTGTTCATCAGCGTAGACAGGAGCGTGAGGGCTTTTTAAAATGTATTATATTTACCTTATATTTCGCAAGAGAAATAAAATTTTCATTCACACTTAGTTTGTTTCGTTTTTTCATTGTTTTGATTGTTAATTACGTACTTCATAATTTTTGTAATAGTCCGTTTAATACCGGTTTATTAAATCGACTTCTCCCAATTATCTAGACGTAAGTGTGCACTGGATTTCGTTTAGTTTCAATAACATTCACGTACATTTTTATTTGTCATTTATTTAGATCTAGAACGTTGTTTATGTTACTTTTTTGATATGAAAATGAATTGTCAGTGATTCCGAAATTTATTACAAAGTC
Organism: Amphimallon solstitiale; assembly: GCA_963170755.1. NCBI lineage: Eukaryota > Metazoa > Arthropoda > Insecta > Coleoptera > Scarabaeidae > Amphimallon > Amphimallon solstitiale. The sequence goes on from OY720676.1 coordinate 18,759,590, forward strand.
TGTAAAATATCGCACGGTCGTCACTTAGCTTTGCTAAAACATACACAGAAATAGTTTTTATGCAGAGAATTTCGATAGTTTACAAAATTTAGCTACATGTTTAAATGACGATGCTCGAAGTATTTCTGAGTGCAAGGAACTAACACAAATCCCAAATTTAAAAAATCAGTTGTTATTCCTTCAGGAACACTTTGGAAATTTGCCTAAACTAATTACATATTTTGAAAATCGAAATCTCCAATTAAAAGATGGATTAACCACATTAGATGTGGGCTATTAATAATTTCAAAACTATTCCAAGTGACTTCGGATGTGGCCTTCGGCAAAAGTTAGACGCAGTTTTTAATAGAAATCCAGATTTAATAACATTGTGGCAATTGTGTATGCTAAATACGCTGAAATAAAAGAATATTTCCAGTACGCACCTATAACCAGTTGCGATGTAGAAAGGACGTTTTCTATCTACAAGGATGTACTTAATCCAAAGAGAACAATGCTGCGTTAAGTATACGGTCGGACTAGTTCATTTCGTTAAGTATGAGGGCAGACCAGTCAAATTCCCGATCAGCTGTTTGGGAAAACCGGTCATGTTATAAATCGCGCCCGCTGGCTGCCTGAGTTGAGCGAAATCGTTAAGTGTGTTGTTTACCTGCAATACCAACTTCGATTTGTTTACAATTTAAAAACATAACCTCTTGTCTCTTCTAAAACATTTTAGTTTGTTTCATCATACAATCGTTAACATTAATTATGGAAGCATCTACTTCAAATACTAAAAAAGTTACATTAAAACATCAGAATGGAATGCGTTTTATTTGTTTTTTAACAGATTATGAATTGGATTAAGCAACCACAGGTATGGAATAAATACACTTATGTAGAATAGTTTCTGTATAGATTAATTTTATTTAGATGGGGATTTTAAGAACAAATAAATTGAGAAATATTATAAATTACATACCAATGGAATAATATATGGTCAAAAATCAAATGCAAGTGAGATAAACAATTCTATTACTTCCTGTTCATTTCCTTATAGAGGCAGTGAGCGAATAAAAAAAACAATAATGGTATGTAATGTCTTGTTTATATTTTGGTTTTATATGCAATAAAATTGAATATTTCAGATTCTGATCGATATTTATGGCCACGATCAGATGTGCTACTCTTACTAGAGGAACTATTTAAACTAAAGGATGTATTGCTATTGCCTCACAAAAAAAAGAAAAGTGTTCAGTGTTATATATGTATGTCTAATTTTATTAAGCCATGGATATAATGTCAGATGGGAAACATGCGAAAGAAAATGGCGTGGCCTCCAGGCAATGTATAAAAAAATTAAACAAGACAGAAATTGGAGTGGTAATGCAGCAGTGACATGCGAATTTTTCGATAAAGTTGATAATATTTCAGCAAGAGATCCTGCATATAATCCAGCCACTACAGCTCCCTTTGGCATTTCGGAAGAGGTAATATCTAATGATGAACAAGAACTGAATCAAAAAAAAAAAGAGAAGAATGGGAGTGGTTTGAAACTCACTTTAAAGACATAAACAAAAATTTATCTGAGGTAAAAGAAGCAATGGCTGAATTTGTTAATATCCAAAGGGAAAGAAACAGTATTTTTAATAGAGTTGCAGCTAGCCTCGAAAAATTAGCAAACAAATAGTAGCCTGGTCAGAGCATGTGGAAGCCCCCCATACTAGTGAATGTTATGTTGAAAATTCAGAAATTCTATATTTATTTTGTTTTATTATTAACTATATAAATATGTTAAGGGGTTTTATTTAAAAATTTAGAAATTCTATATTTATTTTGTTTTATTCTTAAATACTTATTTAATAAATAAATCTGTTAAGTGCTTTTATTGTTTTATTTGATATAGATATAAAAAATTATATACATCACACATTATTTTCAAATCACTTCAAATATAAATAGGAAATAATATGTTCTCAATAGTTATAACGATACCAACATAAACTGACAGAATATGTGAAATGTCACAAATAAACACCAATCAGCTGATTGGTCAGAATGAATTGGGCAGTAACCGTTAAAATTCATGTTGACCAATGTGGTGAAACGAGATTGGGCGAACCGTATACTTAACGCACCCCAAGTCTTACAGAAGAGAAAATGAATAAATAATAAGGTATTTTGTATTTTACAGATCACCAGCCTCTTGTTATCCAATTACATATATAAATAAAATTAAAATCTCTTTAAAATACAAATTTCAATAGTGCGCCCATGGGCGATGAGTCATCAACCGTTCGTGTCCGCGCCCTATTGATTATATACTTATATATCTTGTTTGCTGTTGCAATAAAGACACTTTATTATTATTATTATTATTAAATCTTACAGTAAGTTATAATAACAATAATAATTTCCTTATTTCTTGATACAGCAAAACAACTAAATAGTTGCCACTAAAATTTACTACAAGTACGAGAGTTATATGGAGGTGGCCGTTATTGAGTCAGAAAAAATTAAAAAAAAAAGTGTATTTTAGTTATGTAGGTATTTGTTTGTTGCTGTTGACAGTGAACATTTTCAATTGATTTACAATAAATTATATTATTATTACACTTGTTTTATTTGTTTTGAAAAAAGTTTCTTTTATCTGCTTTTCTTTTTCAAATTTCTATGTAGGTAAAAATGTGAGACATAAACTATGAGATTATAAATTATGTATACTAACCTATGTATGTGTATGATTGAGACATTTACTGCGTATTGCGTGTGTTATGTATACGAGCTGATCGATAAAAAACGCTCCATCCCATAAATTCTTTATTTATTATCCGATTTCAATAAATAAAAAGAAGTATAAAAATGGTCCGCATATGTATGCATGTATTAGTAAAAAAAAGTTTCAATACATAAATAGAAAATATATAAATCAATTTTATGAATTGATTACAATAAATTGTATGATTACGACAAATACAAAAGTCCATAAAATAAATAAAATATTGTGTATAAAATAACAAATATAATTAAAAATAAAACAGAATGCTTCTTAAGTCCTTAACGCGATAAACACATCGCACCATAAATATATAAATTTCCAATACAGTCAATATTTGTAGAAAAAAAATTGGTTAAATTTTTTTTTATTTTTTAGGGGGTGATTATTTTTCATATATTTGCTGTGAAATCTAACCTTTGCGTTGTACAATTTGAAAGTGTTGCCAGTGTACATTTGCATTTGTCAAATTGTAACACGATAACACTTGTATTATACATGCATAATATTCATTGTCTGTAATCTACGTATCAGTTATTGTAGATGGAATTTTTCTACATCTTGAAACTTGATATAATGACCGGTTTATTGTTATTCGAAGAAACGACGTTTGCCTTACTTTGTGTGGTTCGATTTATCTTGTTTTTACATCTCCCCATCAAGCCATAACAACAGACGGACAGACTAAGCGGATTTATGCATATGTTATGCAGAAGCGGCGATTTCGCTGAACGATGATGGCTTCTTGTCGATTGCTTAAGATAATAAGGCACATTGGACATTCTTCTGGAACAATGGAGCTGAAGTTCAAGGCGAGACGCTACATTCGGCTGTCTTCACTCCTTTTTATTGACAAACAATATTTAAAATGGTAAATTCTATGAACTATCTTTTAAATCGAAACGGGATCTTTTTATACAGGGCGAAGTATTGGGAACTAGCGCAATTAGAGCGAGAGAAAAGATCTCTAGTTTTACGGGCCTATTTACATATACATTTTGGTTTTATTCAAAATGTTTAAGGGGTTTTTTACTTTATCGGCGTACGATAATTATTCTATTAACTCTCGATTAAAATTTGCAATTACATATATTAAAAAATAGTTAAAGGAGAGCATTTTTTTTTGTTTTATAGCGGTATAAAGCTTACTGTGCTAAAAAGTACTTTTTTGAATCAGGGGCGCGTAGATATTTTTATTCTGAACACGACAATGTATACTTTTTTACTTTCAAAGTAAACCTGGTCTACAAAAAATTACTTTGAAACCAGTGAGAATGAACACAAATTCCGCACTGATACGTGGCAGATAGGCAACACACAATTCAAACCTCTACTCACAGTTTTGTAAAGTCTAAGACCAGCGATATGGAAGCGGCGGTCAACTCTATTAAGCCGAACATCAAATAAACAGGGATTGTATTTAACTTTTTTTTATTCCCTTAGGGCCGGTATTATAAACACAAAATAAATCTACGAATAACAATTCAATGAATAAATATAATGGCTCATTAAAGTTTATTTCAGTATTATAAAGAGTTTGTCCAAGTAAATTAACTATTCAAAGATTAGCCTATATGTATGATGTAGTTTCAAACTTCGACCGTTAGTTACGAGATGGAAGCACATTAATTCTGAGGTTGGGGGTATGGTTGCGGTTGCGGCATGATTTGAGGAGGTTATGTGTTTAAACGTAAATACGGTAAATACAGTATCAAATTCTTGTTCTTGAAGATGTCTTGTATCGTAGAAAAAAAAAGGGTAAAGGTGTAAAAATTATACAGAAAGGGAGAAATACACATTACTGGATATAGTAGAAACTTTCCTGCATGTAATTGAAAACAAAAAAACCGATAACATTAATGTACATAAGAAGAAGGAAGCTTGGGACGCTGTAGCTACCAAGTTTAATGCTATTGCAGAAACAGGAGTGAGAACGGGGGCGCAATTGAAATTGTTATATGAATCACTGAAAAAGAAAGTAAAAAAAGATAAAGCTGATGACAAGGTATGTTAAGATGTAATACAAATTTCAAAATATGTTGTAAACATAGTTTAGGTGGAATTGTATAAGACAGGAGGAGGGAACTTTTCAAGTAAAGTAGATAGAGTTGGGATGAAGCTATTGGAAATTAATAATGCGACAGTTACTGAATTAACCAATTCATATGACAGTTCAGCTCCTTTTGGTATGTATTCAAAAGAAGTTATGTTGATTGCAGAAATCTTGGAAATTCTTAACATTCACTACAAATAGTGAAATATTCTGATATACTTTTTAAATTCCAGATAGTAATAATGATGGTGGTGATAATAATAACAACGAAATAGATTTAGGGCAGTCAACCGTAAGCATTTTACATTGCATTCTATATTGTACAAACACTACACTGATTTTTTAGGAAACAAATTTAGTATTAACTGAGTATGTAGTGAATACTCCGGCATCTACACAGCTGGTGGGTCGCAGTTGTATTTCTGAGGAATCAAGAAACACATCGGGCAAATCTAGGGGATCGAGGAAAAGAGCTCATGAACAGACACGTACGCATTCATTGGAAAAAGAAGAAATAAAATTGAATATTTTAAAAACAAGGTACGAGAAGAAAAATATTGAAAAGGATATCATGTTGTTGAAAAAAAAAAGAATTAGAGTTAGTAATACGAGAGAAAGAAATGAAATTAGAAGCAATGAAGGATAAATGAATACACGTTATAATTGAAGTTAAGAATTTTCGTTTTATTTTATATACAGTAAAAATTTTTCAAGTAAATATATTATTTATAACAGCATTTCTAACCGCATTAAATTCTTGCTGATTGTTCTCATCCACATTAACGATTGCTTGTTCCATTAATTGGTGATTTTCAATATTAAAATTGTCACCTTGTTCGATACATATATTATGTAATACACATGTGGCTACAATTACAGCCATTGATTTATCCAGAGAAATCCTTAGCCCATTAGATAAGCAAGCAAAACGTCGTTTTAATATTCCAAAAGTTCGTTCAATAGTATTTCGAGTTTGGATATGTGCAGAATTATATCTACGTTCAGCTGGAGTTTGTGGGTGCAGAAGTGGTGTTAAAAGGTATCTTCGACAAGGATAAGCTGAATCCCCTAGTAAGTAGCAGTTTCTAAATTCATTATTTTCAAACCTTGCCCGAACTAGAGAATTATTAAAGATGTAGCTATCATGGCTGGATCCAGGATGCCTTGCAACAACGTCCCTTATTTTTAAACGTGCATCGCATATTACCTGCACATTCACCGAAAACCAACCTTTTCTGTTTCTAAATAATTCACCATTATCCCCTCCCGGTGACTGAATTCTTACATGTGTGGAATCAATCGCACCACACACATTTGGAAAGCCTCTTATATTAAAAAATCTCTGACATTCTTCATTTATGTTATCCTCTGTAGTTGGCATATTAATGTATCTCTCTCTCAGTAAAGCTATCTCATGTGTCACTTTGTGGACAATTCTTCCTGCTGTAGCTTTCGTGATGTTACAGTGATCGCCTATAACATTTTGAAAAGACCCCGTTGCATAAAAACGCAGGGCAATTAGCAGCTGATTTTTAGCTGAGATAGACATGTTTCTATTTGTATGCGGTTTTAAATATTCTTCGATTTGATGGAGAACATACAGAAATGATTGCTTGGACAAACGAAATCTGCTTTTAAATTCTTCGTTGGAATATAACTTGAACTGATCCACTCTGTTCCGAAATATCCTTGGCATCCGTTGTCGCTGCCTTTCATTCTCATCACTAGAATCCGAGTCTGAGGTGGTAGAGATTGACTCTGGTGACGCCACCGATGACACCGACGAGATTGATTCTACATCAGACATTTTACAATTATTGGCTATAACGTTGTGTCTACACTCGCACGTTTTAACTGGTTTTAACACTATTTTGAAAGAAACAAATAACGTCAATTTAATTCATAATCGACGAATAAAATGAAATACCTCGATTTTCGACCATGTAAATTACTTGCTAGATTTACTTCGCTAGTTTCCTTATTTGGTCTTTATAATACTGAAATCTGTCGAATAAATTACATTAGTAGCTTACTAAATAAAATCTACAGAATAGTTTCGTTTATAATACCGGCCCTTAGTGTAAGAGAATATACCTATCGAAAACTATGGCACCGTAAGGCATAGCCATTTTGCGTTTTTTACATTTATTTTGTAATTTAAGAATCTCAAATTTGGGTTAGCGATGCAAAAGGCAGGCATACATTTATAATGTCAAGGCCAGCTTTTGTATTAATTTATTTTCTTAAAAAAGTTAAGTGTTTTAGAAAAAACCACAAAAATGCATGCATTTGATTAATGTCTACTAACTAAGGCTGGTACACAAAAGAAAAAAAACAACCTCTACGCGCCAGCTGCACATTTGATGAACATTATAAAAAAATCAAAATTATATATGTAATTAATGTAATTATATTTGAAGATAAACATCAACAAAACAAAAAAAGGAAATATGCAAGAGGAATGAAAAACCAAAATACGACGTAAGTAATTTTTAGTCTACAATTTTATTTTATTTTGATATTTGTTAATTCCATTTAGTTTAACTAAGTACATAATACCAATATTCGAGTAGATTTCAGAATTTAAATATTTGGCGATTCATTTTATGTACCTATATATTAAAATTTTCAATGGTAGCTGTTTCGCGTAATTTTTAATAATTGTTTTGAAAACGTTTAAAAATAAATATTATCTGTTAGCCTACTTGAAGGTAGCCGTATTTAATTATTATAATTATTAAATTACCAGTTTAGAACCGCCAATTTTTTCTTTCAGAACGAAGCGTCTTTTCCCGATTTAGATAGCGACAGAATCTGTGAATAAAACCGAAGGGCTGTGATCGAAACCGAATATCGTCAAGCTACTCACACCCCCTTGCGTCTACCCGTCCCGCTAGTAATATAAGTTGCATAAGTTTCTATTTGTTGGCAAACCCCCTGTTAAACTGATTTATAAAAGAAACATTGAAGGGAATATATTTTAAATTCGCCCATATTTATGATTTATGGCATAGTAACATTGATTTATCAAAAAAAAAATCTCTTTTTTGCGGTTTTTATCCACTTGTCTTTTATTTGTCAGGTAAACGAATGCGTTTAACGATTCATTCTGATATCGGCTGTTACCTACTTTAGAGACCGGACACGAGAGGCCGATGACTCATCGCCCATGAGTGTACTATTGAAATTTTGTATTTTTAAAGAATTTTATTTATATAATTGGATAACAAGTGGACGGTGCAAAAATAGTAGATCTTTAATAGAAACCGTAGATACCAACATTGTAGGGCAAATATCACTCAAAGCTTCAGACCAAATATGGATGTATAACGAATAAATATAGATAGTGTTCAAAAAAAAAACGATATGAGAAGAAAATTTTTTATAGGAAACAAAAAACACATTCAGGAACTACGGACGATCGCGACTATGGGCCAGAGAAGATGCATATTTTATTGAAAATATAAATAATCAAAAGTACGAAAAAAAATTAGGTGTGGTCACCACACGACTTTCTTATACGTATGAGCGTTTCAAATTATAGAATGTTAAGAATTTTATTTATACAAAAATTATTCAAAATCTTATTCTAAGTACTTCTATTCTCTTAATAAATCTCTATAGAATGCATACTTTGCAAGATATTATCAAAAAAGTGCTACTCGCTAAGAGTAAAAGTGCTACTCCCGGTCCGAATTTTGAAATTTCATATCTACAAAAAATATTGCAAATCTAGTTCTAAATACTTTTGTACTCTTGATAAATATATATAGAATGCATAATTTACGACATATTTGCAAGAAATCGCTATTCGATAAGAGTAAAAGTGGTACTTCCGGTCTGAATTTTGAAATTTCTTTTATACAAAAAATATTAAAAATTATGTTTTAAATACTTTTATACTCGTAACGTACTTGTCTAAAAAGCATGACTTGCGAAATATTCGCAAAATCGCAAAAAATTGATTTTCGATAAGAGTTAAAAGATATAAATAGACAAATGGATAATATCAATAACAATCGATTGTAACTTGTGGTATTAACATCTGCTTCTAATTAATAATTAGTTCGGAGTCCGCAAAGCTCGTATCTTACCCACGGTGAAATTTTTATAATTTAATTTCGTTAACGATATTAGTGTCGATTGTGAAGAATATAATTTTCAATAACTTAAAACATGTGCTACTTAGAGAATATAAATATTTTTTGTAAGAAACACCGGCACTTCTTGCTACAATACAATTTTTTATAAGATTTTAGTTTTCTCTAATACATTACTCATATTATTAAATAGTAGTCATTTTAAACTCTGCAATTATATTCAATATATTTCAGGCAACTCGAAATACGTCGTTCGATAATTTTTCTTAAGGAAAGCCGGGCCTTAAGAATAATATATTAAAATACAAGTTTCATATAAGACACGTTTCTTGTGGATTAGATTAGAAACCCAGCCTTTTGCGTCGACTTTTCTAAAGATAATGCATGCAGGCAATCAAATGAATCTGATCATTGCTTGTACACAATTTTCTGTTTTCTGTTTTCCACCGTTATACAGGCTATACCACGACTAGATTTCGTAGAAATATATAGAATATAGAAAATTAATAAGAGTTGGGTTTTGAAATTTGGCAAATATTAATTTCGCCTTAAGCTCTTTCGATTTAGTAGTTATTTTGGAAAGTATACTGCTTCAAATGCGATATTATAACCTTTTCAAAATAATACAGGGTTATCAGAAAACAATGTTAAACATTTCATCCAAAAAATATCAATACCTTGTTATTTTTAAATACAAGCAACCTACATTTTTTAAACTTCATTTGATTCCACGTTCAAAATGAGGGGCATTATGTATTTATGTACTTCCCTATAAGTAAACGTTAGTTTCAGAGTTATTTTCGAAAATGTATCAATTCCTTTAAGGTTTTATTTTGTATAATCAATTAGGTTATGAAAATTCATGTAAATAAATCCCACAGTGTGTATACCATACCAAATTATTTTGTGTTCTGGCATGGCACTCTTGAATTATGGGCAATTAAAAAGACAGCTGTAAATGTAACTTTTTAACTTTAACTCGAAAACTATTAACTTTAACAAATAATATCTATTTTAACGCGAATTCCAAATCTATAAACTGTTCAATTTTAAAAAATACATCGTCTTTGTGCCAATGAATAATGGATCAGCCTGTATAACAAAATATATTTTTAAATTGTAGAGGAATGACAACTCTATCAACTACAATACAGGAATTTTTAATTATATTAAGAATTAAAGAGTTATTTTACTTTGTCAGATCATTGACTCAGCCTGTGTAAATAAAGAATAATTTCTTAGAAATATATATCTTCGTTCTTCTCTAATTACACAGTACAAAGCCGCTTCTTGGATTTTATGACTCCATATACCGAGTCCGACATTTGATGACACAACAACTGACAATATTACAAACATTATGATGTAAGTACTTGGTAAAAATAATTAATACAACGACAAGTGAATCAAGAAAATAAGTGTTTAATTACTATTTATTCTGAATGAATAACAAATTGTTTCGCTAAACTATACTAGAGAGACGAGAAGTTTGATGTTCAAATAATGTAAGGCAGCTTCGTTCAATTAGCGACAAGTGCATATATTTATAGTTTGTTTTGTGAAAAGTAAAAAAGCTCCAGCGTGCAATATTCTACATATGCCTAGAATATTTATGCGCGCTAAGATAGTTTATTTATGTAGACATTTAGACTAGCAATTCCAATAACAAACAAATAAAGAAATATGTACTTTGTAACAATGATAAACATATAATTTAAATCAACACATTTACACACATAAAATGATGCTCATTATAAATTCATTTGTATACAAATCAAGACTAAACCTCGAGGACAAACTCTCCCGTGTATTTCATTCAATTCATTGTTATGGCACTTCTATTAATAACACGATAATATTTTACATATTTCACGGAAGCATTTGCCAGGATACTGTGCATATATATACACATATTGCTTCTTTACTTGACAGTTTATTGTGTTCCTTATTTATGTATGTTTGAAGAGACATCAAAGATAAATTCACAATAGCCACTCATCATAGCTACGCTAGAAGCATCTTTCAGCGACTTAATTACCGGTATTATTATGTTATGTTGTCCAACTCTTAAAATGTTTATAAGAATGAACGTGATGTCTATATATACTCAGGTCTGAAATTACCTTGGTGGGGGCCAATTTTATCTATTTCAGGGAATAAAAAATGTTTATCCACAAGGAAAATCCTTCACTTTTGTTAATAAGTAAATTAGTAATTGTAACAGTCATTTATATGATTCTGCAAATGGTGTGACTTTGTATAGTAGAATGCATAAAACAATCCATTTTCGACATAAACCAAAAATTTTACCTCTGTATTGCCAATCTCATAACAACTAAAATAATAATATACCGTGATATAAAGTTTCTAGGACGAAGATACCAATGAAATAGAAAACATATGTCTGAATTTAAGCCATATTATCATGCTCGTAACACAACCTTAAATTTTGAAAATTATTTTGACAGTATCATCGTGTTATTAATAAATATGTCATTTGATTTAAAAATATAATAAAACAACAAGCTCAGCTAGTATTCAAGATTGTATTAATAAAAAAAATGCGAAATTAAAGCAAATATTGAAATTGTTATTTATTATTTTCAATTCCCAAGTTTATACACTTTCTCATGCTGTTAAAGGCATTTTGCAGCACTGGAGAGAAAAAATATTACCACAATACTTATGACTGTTGCCGACCCTCTCAGGAGTCTATTATTTATTTAAATAATTATTAACAACAATTCTTATGACTGTTACCGACCCACCCAGGAGTCTATTATTTGGAGTTTGCCTCTTGACACACAGTCTAACTGGTCTAACCCTCGACTCTTTTTTTGAACACGTATTCTTGCTTTTTATAGGAGGAAGTCAGTGATTCCCCGCTTTCTATTTAGTCCGAGCCTTCCAACTTGTTTTTTCACACACATAGTTACGTGTGAACACAACACCAATCTTAGATAAACAGTATGTTTATGCGTCTGCATACTAATACATAAATACATAATACAGCTTATGACTACATGTGAATTAATATTACAGAAATATACATTCATTGATTTCAAATATACTTTAAAATTATTAATAAAATTATAATTAATTAAATTCTTTAAATACAGTAAAATTATAATACTAATACGCAGAAATGGGCTGTACCATTACATGATGAAACACGAAAAAGTCCATAATTGTCAAACGAGTGATCCTGGTGGAAATTCCACTTCCGTATGAAAGCTTATATAATCCGATCGTCAAAAAACTCACGAAGAAAAGCAATATTTTCTGGTGTTGTGTGTGCCGTTGCCCCATCTTGCTGGAAGTAGCCATATTGTAGTTCATCTTGGTGCAGCTGTTCAATAAATTCAAATGTTTCTATACCTCACAGCATTAATTGTAAAATTATAAAAAAAATAGATCCAACAATTTTACGGCGAGAAACTGCTATCCAAACACGAACTTTCGCAGAATGCAGAAACGATTCAACAAAAATATGAGGATTTTCACCGCTCCAATTCGAGTATTTTGGGAATTGATGTACCCCGAAAGATGAAACCACGTTTTATCAGAGAAAAATGTCAAATTTAGCAGGTCCATTATCTTCTATTAAATTATTTACAAACCACTGGCAGTAAGTAAGACGTCTATGCTAGTGTACCGCCAAAATAGCCTGATGTGATTGCATCTTATATGGATGCATGTGTAAGTTTAATTTTTTAGCATGTTCCATAAGGAAGTCCATCGTCAGTACGCTGTGGCCAAGGAATAGGGTGGGATATCCTTGGGAGCAGAAACAAAAGAAAGACCATCGAGTAGACAGACCACCGATTGAATGTCTTCTTTTGTTTCTATTTCCAAGGATATCCCACTATATTCCTTGGCTACAGCGTACTGACGATGACCACCGTAAAGACGATGAAACACGTGGAAGCGGTTGCACTACAGCGGAATAACCCGATATTCTTTCTTCTATTTATACATATCATATCACTTATGTGTATGAAATTTATTTCTAATTAAATGTGTTTAAACTAATTTTCAAATCTAATTCTGAGTTTGTTCAAAATCTATTTTAACACACTGTATCTCAAACTATCTGGGCTATGATTCTAACTAATTCCATGGTTTTCAACACAGAATTACGTGGAAAAATGTATGCATGTAAACATCTAATGTTGGGTTATGTATATTTTACCGGCAAAGTTTTATTATAAGTTATGTGCTCATTCTACTATTCTTAATAAGACTCCTATAAAACATCTCAGGATGTTATGATTCTCATATTGAAGAAAATTACCTTCGTTCAAAGAAACAACAGTGAACAATCATAAATAAATGTATATTGAAAGTAAAATACATGAACATTACATAAAAATTAGGTTATAATCAAACATTATTATGCAACTAAAAACTGTTGGTGAAATGTTACCATTGACATTGTTTAAACAGCAACAACAGGATCAAATAAATATAAACGGTTGTATATAATTTTTTTAAGTAAATAAACTTCAGTTTAGAAAATTAACATTAATCGGAAAATTCTTTATAATATACATATGTGTGAAATTTTTTTTATATGCAATTCAATTATATTAACATGATGGAAATTAAAATAGGATAATTCTTACAATAATGTATATCCTTAATACTAAATTAACTATATTAATTGTATTGCAATTATATATTTTTTTCTAATTCTGATTCTTAAAATCTCAATTTTGATAAATATTTAAGTACTTAACTCGAGTCTGATACTTGATACTTTTGTTGGGTTGTTTTAGTAATTTTCAATTCGCATATAGACGTCTCTATGTTGCAAATCATTTTCACAAAATAGTGGAGATACTCGGTTCATGCTCTCAACTCGTCAAATGTTATTGCTAAACTAGAAGATTAGGGTATTAATGCATAGTCCTAACAATTTCTGGGAACGCACTATGTTTTGTTTCAATTCCTATCGATTCACATTAACCGACACATCACTATCCATTGCATTAAATGAAATTGCAACATAAGTAGCGATTAACTCCATCACAATAGGTAATTATTAAGTTTTTCTTTGTTGTTGTTGGAAAAGTTGGTATTCCAAGTATTGGAATAAACTTATTTCGATAAAATATTCTGTCTACATCCCGCGTTTTAGGTGTATTTATATTCAGATGAGAGTGGTCGAACAAAGAAGAAAACACCAGGAAATGCGAAAGATGTGTATTTAAAGTGCGCGAAATCTTCTCTCGAGATAGAATGACAGAAAGTTCTTCTCTTTGTACACCACGTAGAGAAAAGTTTCTCGCAATATATGTCTCTCTCTGTGTATATATGCAACGAGGAAGGGTAGTAAGTATCAGGTCACTTCTAGGAGATTCGTATCTCGTCTTCCCGTGAACGACACAGGCCCCCAACACAAGAAAGTGCTTGAAAAGTGAACATTGAGGGTGAGAGACAATGAAAGATCCTATTCGTTTTTCCCTTGTATAACGTCTTCTTCTTGCTTTTTTTTATGATTGCGCGCATCTCTTTGTCGGAGGTCGTTATTTTCTGACACCCTCCTTTTTCTTTTATATTCCAACAACTTTAACACATTCTAGTGATTTATTAAAACAATGGCTTTTTCATATTCGCACGCGGGACTATTGTCTTCTTCTCTGCATTTCGTTCATTTCCCTTTTCTGCATTTTTATTTATGCTTTTTCTGCTCTTCATATATTTTTCTTTCCCACCTAGAGTTCACTGGAGTTCTGTATTCTTGTAACGCTTGGAAATTTCGCTGCGAAGAATTTAATTAATTTCTGTAAGGCGCAACTGCCATGCAAATATGGTAGCTGTTTTATTTATTAGCGCAAAAATCGTAAAAATCATCTGAAATTATGCAAAATCAAACGTGTTAAGTTAACAAATAATGTAAAAGGACAGTAACTGTGTTCAAGAAATTATGGACAAACTAGAGTAAACTATGAATTACACCAATTACACCGGAGGAACCTAAAAGAGACAAAAGGCGAATGCAAATGTGTAAATTGTAAATTAAAACATGTATGACATTATTCAATAAAAGAAAAGCGATAATTGTTTAAAATTAGGTTGTAAAAAGCAAAAAGGATTTAAAATTAATATTCATAGGTTGTGTGTGATTTCTAGGGCTCGGACATGACCGGTTTAAACTACGACGAAGTTACAACGGAGCAAAGAAATAATGTAAACAACACACGCTTACTGAACAGCACTAATTCATATGGTGAACTGCATCATCTGTTTACGCTCGAGAAGTGACCGAGAATGAGAGCAAAAATGCCCATAAAATAAGGAATTTATGAGTAAAATCCTTTTTTCATCGGGGTAGATAGGAGCGAGAAGGGTTTTTAAAATTTATTATATTTACCTTATATTTCGCAAGAGAAATAAAATTTTCATTCATACTTAGTTTCGTTTTTTCATTGTTTTGACTGTTAATTACATACTTCGTAATTTTGGTAATAGTCTGTTTAATACCGGTTTAGTGGCTTCTCCCAATTATCTGGACGTAAGTGTGCACTGGATTTCGTTTAGTTTCAATAACATACACGTACATTTTTAGTTATCATTTATTTAGAGCTAGAACGTTGTTTATGTTACTTTTTCTGTTATGAAAATGAATTGTCAGTGATTCCGAAATTTAGTCTGTAAAATATCGTTACAGAATGCCAAAATATCGCACGTTCGTCACTTAGCTTTGCTCAAACATACATAGAAATAGTTTTTATGCAGAGAATTTCGATAGTTTACAAAATTTCGTTACATGTTTAAATGACGATGCTCGAAGTATTTCTGAGTGCAAGGAACTAACACAAATCCCAAATTTAAAAAATCAGTTGTTATTCCTTCAGGAACACTTTGGAAATTTGCCTAAACTAATCACATATTTTGAAAATCGAAATCTCAAATTAAAAGATGGATTAACCACATTAAACGTTGGCTATTAATAATTTCAAAAGTATTCCAAGTGACTTCGGATGTGGCCTTCGGCAAAAGTTAGACGCAGTTTTAATAGAAATCCAGATTTAATAACATTGCGGTAATTGTGTATGCTAAATACGCTGAAATAAAAGAATATTTCCAGTACGCACCTATAACCAGTTGCGATGTAGAAAGGACGTTTTCTATCTACAAGGATGTACTTAATTCAAAGAGAAGAAGTCTTACAGAAGAGAAAATGAACAAATAATAAGGTATTTTGTATTTTATGGATCACCACCCACTTATTATCCATAATAAAATTAAAACCTCTTTAAAAATACAACATTTCAATAGTGCGCCCATGGGCGATGAGTCATCACCCTTTCTTGTTCGCTCCCTACTAATAACACAAGATACCGAAATTCATAATACATGGAGATGACGATGAAATTAGTGATTCTAATGACTGAAACAGTATTTGAGTTATAAGTTAATGATAATGTATATAAGACGAGTACTTAGAGCCGATAAGGTACAATTGCTTGCAGAAATTTAGTGTTAAACATACTACTTAACCTAAAAATAAAATAAAAAATAAATATGTTATACAAACAAATATCAATGTTCTTGTAACAGACTTTTAGTATAATAATCTTTGTGAATACGTCCCTGTGAAACACCCGTGTTCGTTCGAAAGGGATTAGAAGGGTTGGGTTATTAATTCTTTTTATTATTATTAATACTTTTTTCGGATATACGGCGATTTTTTTTTATCTAATTTTACTGGGCTATTATTATTAATAATCAACATGATTTGAAAATATTTTACGGCAGTCCTAAATCATGTTCTAAAAACATTAATTACATTGCGATATCTATAGGGGAAAAAATTAAGAGCAACATGTTTATGACACAATAATAAGTGTTCAATTTAACTTGTTAGATCATCACGTTTTCTTTTCACAATATTTACACACAGAAACCAAAACTTCCTGGTGATATAATTGGGGTGTGAGTAATTTCACGGTATTCGCACATTGCCGCCGGACCGTTCCAATAAAATATAAATAGATCGTGGCGTCTTAGCTGTACAATCACTTACGTACGTGATATTTAAGACGTTTTCGTGACAAACAGTAGCCTACACAATTTTAAAATTAACATTTACAGTCAGTAGTTTGAGCACTTTGAGCTTAATGTTATGATAATGATTAACTACATACGGTATAGAGGCATATATTGTTTACAATTTCGCTTCTATAGTAGAATAGTTTGCGAGCTCTGTCAAGCCAATTCGAAATTGATGAAAGCCTGCTACCCTGCCCCACCTTTGTTATAATTTATATAGTATAAAATGTTTATCAAATATGCTCCATTTGCACTAAATTGTTGTTAGTTTTATTTGGACTCTACTGTTTAAGGAAATTAGAAAAAAGATCGAAAGTGTGTGAATGTCAGTCAATAACAGCAGTAGAAAGATGTAATAGTACGTCTTTATTCTTGACTGTAATTAATAAAGTAATTAAGTTGTTCTTTTGTGAGAGAAATTTTAGGTTTTTAAACAGACTCAAATTTAATAGTGAAATTAATTAACTTATTGAACACTCCTCGTTACTAGCTCAGATGGGAGGTCGGTTCGCATGAGAATCTTATTTTCAAGTCGGTTCAGGTATTAAGACACTAAGATTATTTTTATAGACGTACTATCTTTATAATCCAGATTTTTATGTTAAGGTAACCAAATAAGATGCAAAATGATATTTAAATACAGTAGAACCCCGATTATCCGTGTGCGGATTATCCGGGCTGCGGATTATCCGTGCCATACGCATGATGACGCAATATCGATATCGCCAGCAGTGTACTAGGGGAATCCCTGGGAATCATTCCGTTTCATCTGCTTTATGTACATAAATGCAAGTTAGCCTACCTATGTAGAGTTTATTTTTTCTTATTTAGTGTAAAAGTTTACTTATGTAGAATTCTGTTTTTTATTTTGTTATCTTTTTAGTATGTATACATACATACATATAAGAAATAAATGTTCGGATTATCCGTGCTTTTCAATTTTCCGTGCCTCGTCCGGTCCCGTGGAGCACGGATAATCGAGGTTTTACTGTACTATGAATATATTGATTAAAAAACAAACAACAAAGATCAGGTTACAAAACAAATATTACAAAGCGAAATACAATTAAAATTGTATATATCAATATAAAATACGCATAAGTTACAAAATAGGCAGATATAATAGGTTAACAAGACGATGGCGCTTTACAGAGACAACATACCGTGAATTTAATTAAATGTTAATTGATTGGTTACGTAAAATGCATGCATGATATAGGCCTCTAATTAGATTACACGTTGGGTACCTTTACGATGATGCTATGAAGATGAAGCGGTGTTTTCATTCGTTGATACGGGCAGCTTCCCAGGATAGATGGATGCCGTCTTCTTTGCCTCGAACTGGGGCACACACACTAGCTTTAATTTTACTTTTATATCGCGTAGCACACTATTTGATTTATTGCCTATATATCTATTTTCTCACTTATAGGCTTTTCTTTTCTCTTAAGGAGTGCTTTGAATTACTATATTTTTATTAGCACTATTAACCTGCGAGATCGTTCCCTATGAAATTATAAACGCCAGGAAATTTCTTCTGATGCGTTTATAATTAACTGGGTTGGGTCCAGCCGATTTATTTATTCGACAAGACGGACCTGTCAACCTGCTCCTTCACTAGTCGGGGAACGTCTAACTGCATCTTCGCCGCTTAAGGAGCGTCTCACGGTATTTTTTACGGGGATTCCCCGGGCCACTCTTAGGGACTTCCCTTCTTTTCCAACTTGTTCATGAGAAAAAGCACTCCGTAAAGTGTGTTTCTTTTACATAGATACATCTACGCACTCTTTTTTTTTTTTTTACACCACGAATATATACAGAATTTACATGGAGACATTTTAAGAAGGAATATATTTTAATACAAATAAATAAGTAATATATATTTCCCAATCTGTGTTGTTTAATTATACTGGGGTGCCTCTAAAAGGTGCGGAAAAAACGCTACCACACATTTCTGAGGGCAAAATATGACGATCTAACTCAACTTACCTCAGTCCAAAAGTGGATGCTTTCGGAGATACAGAGTGTCAAAAGTTCAATTTGGTTTTAGTTTTTTATAAATAATGTCTGTAATAATTGGTATATTGTCACAATATTTGGGTAGGGGGGGGGTTTCGTGGGGTAAAAAAATTAAATCTGCTCTCATTTTCATTGCAAAATGTAGAGGACGCCACCTGCGGCATATTGTATCCATTTAAAACGTAATAACTTTTTTGAGACACACTGTATTTAACTTTTAAATAAAAACTCTTATTCTCCAATGTTTTTTACCTAGAAAAGGTATACCTGGTAGGAGTTGATTGGAGCAGCCGTTTATGAGTAATCTGGATATAAAAAATTC
This sequence comes from Amphimallon solstitiale, assembly GCA_963170755.1. Classification (NCBI taxonomy): domain Eukaryota; kingdom Metazoa; phylum Arthropoda; class Insecta; order Coleoptera; family Scarabaeidae; genus Amphimallon; species Amphimallon solstitiale. The sequence goes on from OY720676.1 coordinate 18,778,897, forward strand.
ATTCCGTATATGGACACATATGCTTCTATAATTTGGGTGTTATTCTTGTGGCAATTCAATGCAATGGTGCATCCACTTTTGGACCGAGGTAAGTTGGGTTAGATCGCCCTCATAAATGTGTGGTAGCGTTTTTTCCGCACCTTTTAGAGACACCTGTATATATTAATTTCATGATATCATTACCTTTGGTAATTTTATCTTAACGTAAGTAGCTTTGATGTTATTATATTTATATTTTATTTATGATATACAGGGCCTACCGTTACAAAGATGTGATAATTTTATGGAGCACATACTTCTTGAGAATAATTACTTATCAAAAAGTTCTTGATTATTACAACTTTAACAAAAGATTATTTTGTTAAGGTTTATTTACTTCTATTTATGTTATATATAATATTGCATGAGGATACACCAACTCACTACCATTGCAGTCTACTTTGTGTTGCAGTAAATCATCGTCGACTTCCCATTTATGACGTTCTGCTCGACGACCCAAGGAGCCCGGAGTAAGCGATGGGGCCACCTAAGTCATATTTAATGTCATCAATGGTAGTGGTCTTTGGTACATTATGTAAATGCAGTTTCGGTATTATCGGCAACATAATGTTATTTCAGATAATTACTTCTATCAACATGTACTGCTTGTTCTATTCTATTTTTGTTGTTGTTGCACCTACACATTCAGTTTTTACGCAGATGTTGCGCCTGTCACTTCTATCAAAGTACTTCGTTAATGCCGCCTGCAATTCTAGATGGGATTTCGAATGTGAGTGGTTGGCGGAAAAATGCTATCCGGCACAATTGGAGTGCTTTGCGAAGGCATCGAGTTTTAAAAATAATTTCAAATTTTGGGGGGGCAGTCGTCAAGTTAACCCCCTTCGATTGTTTTAAAAATCTCTGAAAACACAAGAGCACAAATGAAACTAATAACGGCACAATTGAGCACAAATGGTGCACAATTGACACCCATTTTATACTTTTGGAACAAACTAGAACAAATCTGACGTTTGTTCTAGTTTGTTCCAAATTCTTCCAAAGTATTTCCGAGAAAAAGTCAAAATTGGGCGAAATCAAAAAATCTCGTTTTTCACCTGCTGGAAAAACTCACCAATTGGATTCAGCTCGTCACTGCTCAAACTACTACATTCATATTTCACTGATAAGTATAACAATCTCTTTTACAATGGATTCATTTCATTTGAGTGGGGTGCCACAAGGCCTTAGGGCCTCTATTATTTATTTCATATATCAACGATCTACATCAATCATTAACATTTAATGTACACGCAAGGATAATCGGATTATTCAGTTAAATCCGGGGTTTTATCCGCCTAATTTATCTAATGTACGGCATTATTAGATGGCGCCACGATTTAAGAAACAAGAAACCTGTAAGTAAATTTCTATCATGACTTTAACCGAATAACTTGAGATGTCGCTACTATAGCGCTGTCACTTTATGGAAACGCGTAGAAACGTTAACCAACAAATTTTGTGTGTGTTGCTAAACATTATTTTTCTTATTACTACTTAGTTAGTGGTGTTATAATCGTACCATAAGTTCTGTAAAGAGTAATATGATAATTTTATTCAGTTGACATAATGCATTTTTAGACTTAAAGGATGGATAGAAGCCGGTGCATTGTGTGTGGGGCGTACAAGCAAGAAGCAAGAGCGATGCATATTTTCCGAGAATGCGAACAAGTAACTAACGGCACTAATAGTTGACATATAACCCGAAGGTGAGCTGGAGATTTTTTGTTTGTAGTTCTGATTCCAAGTGCAATAAGGACCAGCTGTTTGTAGCAAGGATTTTGTTGGTTCCCGATTACACCAATTAAAGTTTAAATGACAATTAAGTAAGTAATTGGCAATTAATAGTGTAATTATTAGGAGTATAATATAAGTGTATAAGAAAGCCTTTAAAGTACAGGAAAAACTTACTACTTGTTTTTATGGGTCCTCGCTAGTGGATCTGTCAACAATGGAAAAATAGCAGATTTTAGATGCCAGATATTTTTGTTCATTTTAAAGATGGAGAAAACCTTTCAACGTCAACTTATGAAGAATTTAGTAATCTACCCGGCTGAAGAATCAAATTTAGAAAAAAATTAACGGATTAAAGAAAATTAATTAATATGTCAAAATATTAAAAACCAGTTTTCTCAAAAATCCTTCGGAGGAGATTTGTTTGCTTGGGTTCAATATATAAATTGAATAGAAAGCTACCCGGCTGTGCACTTATTTTTCGTTCAACTATTCTTTACTTTGTTTAAAATGAATATAAAATAAATTAAAATTAGGCAACCCACATTACAATGAATTGTTATTCTGCTATAAATCTTTCCCGCGGTTACAAATGTGTAAATATTTGGTCATAAATGAATTTTTATTCGCTTAGATATTGAGTTATTAGTTCAAATATTTATTATATATTCCCTATGTGTAATACGTACTCGGACATCCTTGGCTTATTAAATTATGTGCTATGCAACCAATATTACATTTCCCATTCACTAGCGAAGACCCCTAAGCTTCTATATCACGTTTTTTCACAAGCAATCAATCGATGTTAATACAAACTTCAAATTTCTTGGTACAGAAGCATTTATTATTTTTTCTAATGATTTTCCTAGGCAGTTTCCTATAATGAAAACGCGCCTTTATACTATCGTTGATATTTGTTAGTATACAGTTGTAATTATTATATTTTATTATTTAGAAGTGAAACTTGGGAACAGCAAATGGATGCCAGTATAATGAAAGAAAGAAAAAAACTTTACAGCCTACATTTTGACACAACCTGCTATGCACACCCTCAATCAGTACGCCTCAACAGAAATGCAGTGCCGACACTCCACCCCATGAGGCAACCCACGGAACCAAAGGCACCCATATCATTAGATGTCTCATTTATTTCATAACAACAATAAATTAATCAATTTGGTGTTAGTTTTTAAAGCCCAAATGTCACTGTTTTAGTTATGTATTGATGATGTCTACTAAATTTGTATCCAAATTTTTAGTTATGTCGCCTTATTTTATGTCATCATTTATGTAATACAAGATTTTGTAAATGGTGGTAGTAAACATGGGCTTAAGTCATTGTGTGTTTATCGGGTTTAATTACCTACCTTGTAATATTTTGAATAGATACTTGTGCTTTTCAACAGCAGTTCTATCTTATTGTTAAAAATATGTTTGTTAGTCGAATATTCTACTTTTGGTAGATTATGCTCTTGTCCGTTAATTTATTTTTGTACTGGTAATTTCACTAAAACATACGTGTTAGATGTTACTTATTAATAATCATAAATGTATTTTGTACCTTTTCTACGTAACACTATTAAAGTGTAATTATTTAAGTAATTCTTTTCTTTTAAACGTTATTGTGTGGTTTCAGCATTGTAATTGGATATCGTACTGTATACTGTTTTCCTTAGCAATGATTCCTCATTACCACGGGAACTAGTAAATAGTACGCAATTTGATTACAGTGTTGCGATCATGTACCTCGAGATCAAAAATTATATTGATAAAGGTTTGCCATGGAATGTAAAACGTCTGTCTTAAGTTATATCATTAAGTGTCATACTGTCGTTAATATTTGTCATTATATTTTTCTCTTATAATAACAAATATTAATGACAGTTTGTCACTTAATGATATAACTTAAGACAGACGTTTTACATTCCATGGCAAACCTTTATCAATATAATTTTTGATCTCGCGGTATTAAACCCTAATTTGTAATAAACTTAATTTTGAATTTCCCGCTACCAAATACATTTTGAATCGTCCGCTATTTGCTTAGTGTTATTGAAAACTATAATTTTTTGATGTCAACGCCATCTATATTTGCCCGCAGGCAATACAAAACGCGGATAAAAATTTTGGCTTGACTGCGCCATCTCATTCCACACGCATAAACGGATGATTTAAAGATAGTATTGCTCTATACAAACCTGGAATGATGTATTTATCTTCAAGAGATCTTGAATCTTATATCTATCTATTTGGTGTTCCAATTAAAATTTAAAACTAAATTTAAGCAAATGCTGCTATATGTCTTGCTCTCGGAAAAATAACAATATACCATATACGTATTGTAACGAAAACAAGTCCACAAAAAAATAGAAGAGTAGACATTGGCGCGACGCACCGTAAATAAGTCATAAATCATCCACATATATATAATGTGTAAGCGACAGAAAGTCTGTCGTATGTTCTACAAACATCGAGAGAAAGAGAGAATTTTCGCGTATATTTCCAGAGTCTTATATGCCGATATAAAAAGAAATCATTCATTCAATAGTAGTCGCACGCGGTATTTACTGAACAGTTAAAATAAATATAAGCGGTGCAGTTTTATTACATAAATATTACAAACATTAATAGTAGTGTAGAAATAAATACGTGTTTTAATTTATTCGTAGTAGTTTTAAGTGCGTTACATTTATTTTATATTTTTATATTGTGATTAGTTTTAAGTGTGTAAATATAGAGACAGTTTTAAAACATTTGCACGAGTTGTTTATTTCGAACCCGAAAACGCAACAGTATTCTATTGAAAATAACCAGCTCAGGCGGGTGGACAACATGAAGGATCCCCGCGTGTTCTTTGATACAGTCTGCAAACTTACATTACGAAGATATTTTTTTTATTTGTAATGGAGGAAATCGTTCTAAATTTTTCAAATCACTGTATAAATATGTTCTTATATAGTTATAAATTACTTATTTCTTAAATAACAATATGTAGTCAATTTACATTGTATTAATGTACGTTATTTCTTGGTCCTGTAATTGAGTTTGTCACCGTGAAATTTAGTAAGCAATTCAAAAACGAACCGATATACATACACACCGATATTAAAACGAAAAGGCATGGAAAACTAATGAAAGATGTCCTTTTTTGTTCCCGAATCTCAAAAGAATTCTAACAGGAACGAAATTTATGGATGATGACCGACTTATAGCGGCTGTCGAAAGGTATTTCGCAGACAAACCGAAGGAATTTTTTTATAATGGATTAAAGATGTTATTAAAACTATGTAATACTTGCATCCAAAAGCAAAGGGGCTTATATTGAAAAATAAATTTTTATTGGTGATCGACATTTTTTTTTCATGCCTAGTCCGGGAATATAAAAACGACCCCCCGTACGGTCTCACCTGATTGTACGCCGGGGAAAAACGACACATTTTTTGGTCGATTTCGCTCCACTATATGTAGTTAGTTCGCTACCACTAACCCGCCGGATTCTGTAATCAGTAAGTTAAGAAGTAGATTGGTATATCTAGACGCCAGGCAGCTAGCAGTATACGTATATTGTAAACGTAGTAGTGCGATTTTATCTGTTTTTCTCTTCTCTTGATGGTGAGCAGGTTGCTGGAAAGTGAATTCAATTACGGAGGCAGGCGGTCGGATCAGAGAGCGGCAGCCGAACGGGCAAACTCCGGCTCGACGGAAGAAGCTGGTTCTCCCGTGTGTGTAGGTATGTGTTCTATTTTTAGAAACGCGGGGGCACACACCGACCGACTACATTTCGGCCATTCGAGCCGTATAACGAGTATTATGTTACGGCTCATGTGTACAAACACAAAAAAAAAAAAAGAAAGGAAAAGCTAATTTGGATGTGAAATTTCATGTGAAACGTACATTCATAAACAAATATACCTACACACGTGAATGTGATGGAATACGAAATGAGAATCATGAAATGTAATAAGAAAAAGTTAAAAATATGCTTTGTTCCTGTTTTTAAACGAATATCGTAATTCGTTCACAACGATGTACAGGGTTATTCATTATAAATTACCCACCCTTTTTTATCATCGTGATTATTGCATATTAAAAAAAAATCAAATAAAAGTTGTGTGGCTGAGACTGAATTTTGTTTGCATGCTGTCAAAAACACAGTGGCGTGCAGACACAACGGTATAAAAAGAAAGCATTTTTTTTTTAAATGGTATACCCTGTATTAATTAATAATTAATTAATTCATTAATTAATAAAAGGTCATAGCCAATATGAGGGGAATGGTGCGCATTCAGTTATAGAGCGCCACATCAAACGATCACTGAAGTTACATTACACAGAAAAGACTGTATAATACAGGCTATTAAAAATATAATCGTAAGTATTAATTTTTGTATTACGCATACTGACAGCAAAAAAGTTTAATACACAGTATTACACAAATTTAATATGAGTCTGTTAATTAGGATTATTATAAAATATAATACTATTGATTGTTCGTCTTCCTTTTTGCTTGAAATATTTTTCAATTAAAGTAACAGGAAGTAAGTTACTTAGCACAGTCTGTATAATTATCCCGATTGGTTCAGCCTATATACAAAAATTACCCGATTGTCTTTCATTACGCCGTTGTCATCTGCAGATTAATTTAATCGCCATCGTATTAACATCAGCAAAGTTGTGTATGTATATACAAAATAAGCAAATATTGAGTGGTCGTCCACAAAATAAAACAATTTAGGAAACGGCAGGTGCACCACATCATATTTCGATTGTTATACCCAAAGTTTCAACAACAAAAAAAGAGCTGCGTCCAAACCGTTACTGTTTTTGGGAAGGTTAGTGCAATTTTTGAGGTTTTGTTTTTCTGTAGCTATTCCTTTTCATTGCCTGGATTAGTGTCATTTCAATATATTTAAAATTTGAAAGCACTTAAATTTTTATACACGCAAGGCTGAACGCCCGCTTCAAGCTGAGTTCGATTTGAAATAGGCGTACCACTGTTTTTCGTGCAAATGTAATAAAAGACAAATGTTTAAGGGTCCGCGTGCTCTGTCTTATGCTGAGGAAAAAGATGGAGAAAAGAACTTGTCACAAATCTAATCTGCTTGTAATTTATGGCTGGGTTATGGTCTCAGATAATCGCCGGTTGGCCCACATGTTTGGCAGTCGGGAAGCAACCCCCCCCCCTAAATTAGACAATCTATATTTTCTCAAACACACAAAAAAAGGGAATCTAAATATGTAAAATCATCTGCCGGATTCAAATTTTGAGTTGGAAAATAAAATCGAAATCGCAAAAAGGTCGAAAAATCGTTTTTTTGTGTAAATTTTAAAATTTTCATTTTCTTCAATTTTTAATACTTATCTCGTGATATCTCAGTAATGCAGAGAGCTAGAGATCTGTTTTTTTTAAGGTTATACCCTAAAGTATTTGGATGATACTAGTGTTTTCGATTTTTCTTTATGGTGTGTAAATTTTATAAAAAAAATAAAAAGTTTTAGTAGACGACCAATTTGTGTAAGGTATTTTTCAGCTATCGAGTAACTAATCTTATTTTTCAGAATTTACCCATATATATGTGAAACAAAATAAAGCCAACATTCCAAAATTATTTTTTGTGCAAGAAATAAATTTCTAGATCGTTTCAGAAGCAAATTATTGCGAGTCAAATATAATAATTATACTCCCTGTCCGCAAGCCGTGTGAGTCCTAGCATGCGCTTCTAGCAGGTATAGCGTTAGGGACGGGAAGAGATATTGCTTTTACTTTCTGATACGTAGTATAAGGAAGTATTGTGACGCTGACACTGTATATGTAAATATGTACACTATATTGTAAAGAAAATATCAACGGTTTCGATAAAATAATGTCCGAGTAACGATTACTTTCTTAACATACACCGATCTCAGAAGTATTTTACAAACTGCGTAGAAACTGCCCGAAATGGTAGGCGGAGCTACGCCTACTAATGTGCGAGCGTACCACATACTCTATTTGATTTCAGTGAATTTCGCCCAAATTTCAAAATTTTGTTTTCCGTTTCGTGACCTTATTTTTAAAAATTAAGAAAAAATAAAATTTATGTATTGCTGTTGAGTGTTACATAATTTTAAATAAAGGCTTGTTTTTTGAAATTTCTTACATTTTTATTTTTATTTAGGGCCCTTTGGACAATTTCGAAGAAATTACGATTTATCCATTGAAAGGCATTTTTTTCTTAAATTAGCGTGTAAATTCGGTAAGCTTTTCATGAAAAATACGATTAGGAAATGGGAAAAACGATTTCGAGGCCGGGCGTATAGCCTTAAAGACATTGTATTATATTTGTATTATAGAGACAATTAACTGGATTATTAAGTATTAATAAAACTTATTAAAACCGGTATTATATTTTTTCTATAATCTAGATTGTATTAGACAGTCTTCTCTGTGTATATACTAATTTTAATATATATTACGTTAAATAAATAAGATTCCTTAAAAGTATCATACAAACCATTCCAACTCAAAATTAAAAGTAAAATGCCAAAGCCTTAAGTTTTTTTAAGGAGCCATTTTATTCACGATAGGGAAAATATTTTATCATAAAACCATAAAAGTCCCGGACTCCCATATTAAATCACACAAATAAATGTGGCATGTAGTACATGGCAAAAAAATCATTTTACATTGCATGAATCCAATAAGTTCAAACAAAACTTTTATAATGAAATCGACCTACGCAAATACAAGTAATACTGATAATTGGTTAAATTCAAATATTTTGTACTAAGGTATTTACTCTAAATTATATTTTTTCTAAAAGTTATATATTATGAGAGTAACTATTTGGAAAAGTAACGATTATTTGAAACTAGTATTCGTTACTTCGGATCTTATCGAGTAACGAGTACTTTAGTAACGGATAGTTACATTTGCAACACCACTACTGACGATACATACTTTGTGAGATATTTTCAAAAAGATGCTACCCGCTAAGAGTAAAAGTATTACTTCCGGTCCGAATTTTGAATTTTCGTTTATACAAAAAATATTCCAAATCCAACTCTAAATAGTTTTATACTCTTGACAAATATATATAGAATGCATAATTTACGAAATATTTGCAAAAATCGCTATTCGATAAGAGTAAAAGTGCTACACCTCCGGTCCGAATTTTGAAATTTTTCTTATGTAAAAGATATTGAAAATTAAATTCTAAATACTTTTATACTGGTAACGTACCTGTCTAAAATGCATGACTTGCGAAATATTCGCAAAAAACTGATTTTCGATAAGAGTAAAAGACCTACTTCCGGTAGGAATTTCGAAAAACTTTTTTAATAAGATTCTTCTCAAATTTAATTTTGAGTATATATGAATTCTTTACAAATTTGTTTAAACTTAGTAGTTGACGAATAATTGCCAAAATTCGATTTTCTCACTGAAGTAAACTACTACTTCCGGTCTGCCGATTTTACTGAAAATCTAATCAGATCTCAAGAGGGAGATTATATTCGTAAATGTAAAATTTGGAATTGATACCTATAGCGGTTTCACCGTTATCGTGGTCGCACACAGAGAGACAGACACACATACACAGACATTTTTTAAAAACCACTTTTTCGGTATCAGGGGACTTCAAAACGCGGACATCTGCAAAAATCTCGAGGTCAAAAATTTTCATCATCACAATACTTCCTTATACTACGTATAAGAAAGTAAAAACAGGTCAGCCCTACCAAATCAAAAAATGAGGTGTGGCCACCACACGACTTTCTTATACGTATGAGCGTTTCAAACTATACAATTTTAAGAATTTTTTTATACAAAACTTATTCAAAATCCTATTCTAGGTACTTTCATTCGCTTAATAAATCGCTATAGAATGCATACTTTGCAAGATATTATCAAAAAAGTGCTCCTCGCTAAGAGTAAAAGTGCTACTTCCGGTCCGAATTTTGAAATTTCATATATACAAAAAATATTGCAAATCCAGTTCTAAATACTTTTGTACTCTTGATAAATATATATAGAATGCATAACTTACGACATATTTGCAAAAAATCGCTATTCGATAAGAGTAAAAGTGGTACTTCCGGTCTGAATTTTGAAATTTTTTTTATACAAAAGATATTGAAAATTATGTTTTAAATACTTTTATACCCGTAACGTACTTGTCTAAAAAGCATGACTTGCGAAATATTCGCAAAAAACTGATTTTCGATAAGAGTAAAAGACCTACTTCCGAAAAACTTTTTAAATAAAATTATTCTCAATTTTAATTTTAAGTATATATGAATTCTTTATAGATTTGTTTAAACTCAGTAGTTGACGAAATATTCGCAAAATTCGATTTTTTCGCTGAAGTAAACTGCTACTTCCGGTCTACCGATTTTACTGAAAAACTAATCAGATCTCAAGAGGGAGATTATACACGTAAATACAAAATTTGGAATTGATATCTACAGCGGTTTGGCCGCTATCGTGGTCACACACACACACAGAGACAGACAGACAGACAGACAGACAGACAGACAGACAGACACACAGACATTTTTGAAAAACCACTTTTTCGGTATCAGGGGACTTCAAAACGTGGACATCTGCAAAAATTTCGAGGTCGAAAATTTTCATCATCACAATACTTCCTTATACTACCTATAAGAAAGTAAAAAAGTAAAAATGGACGATGGGAGCTTCTTTGATTTAAAAGACCGTGCGACAAAATATGGCTCGTGCTTTCCAAAAAACACGTCGTATAGCGACGAATTATTCAGCTAAATTGAACCGAGACAATGCCGGAACAAGGGTCAACATAATATTGTACTAAGAAGCCTTTATGCGAACAAAATTGGGCTGGCTGAGAAAAAGAATGAAAGTATATCGTCATTGTGGAACAAAAATGTAATCCCTAATCAATATGCAAATTATTACAAAAATCTGTCTTAAGACATGGTACATAAGCTATGGCATATAAGCCATAAGAAAGCAAATTTTATGTTTAATTTTTAATTAATGTTTACTTAAAGTATTTGGAAAAAATAAATAATTTGCAACAGTTATGACATCTTATTTTTCTTATTATTACTTCAATTTCTAGAAAAGTGACATATCTTAATATAACTTTCCGCCATTTTTTTTTATTTTAAAAAAATTACATAATAATCTATTATTAATAATGATGTTATTATAACAATTTCACATAGGCAGTACTTTGTTGTGTCTTACGAATTAACAAACTACAAACTTGCCTGCAAAAGTATGAATTTTGAGTTGTGACACTTTTCCTGTGCACAAACGATATATTCCGCCATCGTAGAAGGGGCCTCAAGTACATATTATTTGGAAAGGATCGCGAGGGATCGGAGAACCTGTCGGCTTAAATTTAAACAAAACGCTAAAACAACAATCTTCCCTTGCGTTCATGCCGATCCTGTATAAATAAACGCGAACTGTATGCCCACTCGACGTTTTTCCCCTTCGCCCGTGCTTGAAGGCGACCCAACCCTTTCATTACCAGCCATTTCATAATAAGAATTAATGTGGGTCTCAGGATCTCGGCAAAACGATTTTGTAAAATCAACAATACCCTTTATGGGAATGTATGAGGGTGGCATTACCTAAAAATACACCGCGTGTTTCTTTTTTCATAATAAAACTGATAAGAAAATGTCTAAAATATCGCATAGCCATTGCTGTGAATACACTGATTGATCCTTTTACGTTATCAAATAGTTATTTACGAACCAAGTTCGGGAAGACTATGTTCCCGCATGAGGGCATTTTGAAAGCACGAGCGACTGAAGGAAGCGAGTGCTTTTAATTACGCGATGAGTGCTTTTAAAATTTTTTTAACAAGATTCGTAGAACTGGCAATATTCCGTGTGAAAAAAGAATGGTAACAGTAACATTGCTACCATAGAAAAAGCAGATGTACAAAAGTTGTTTTGTTATGCGTTCAAGAAAATTCTAGTACAAGCATGCTTAAACTTTCTATAGTACTTGACGTGAGCAAAAACTTCAACAAGTTTAAATTCTATCTGTATTACACACGATTACATCAAGATATTCAAAGGAAAGGTTTTAGAAATAGAGTTTCCATCTGTAATACGATGTTGCTAAATCACAACCACAATGTTGTATGTATATCAGATTTTATTTTGTGATGAAACTACTTTTTAGAGTAATGATCTTATAAATAGACTCATAATGCATTTTTACGCCACTGATAATGCGCAATTTCGCCCACGGACAGAAGAAAGTAGATAATTTTAAATAGTAAATTTTAAGTACTTTTCAATGGCATATAAATATCCATTTATCTTCTTTTAGAATTTTCAACTCTTGCGAATGGTATGTAATTCTAAAGAACATACGTAGATATGTCGAAATAAATTTTAATTTCACGTGCTGAAAAGATATCTCTACTAAATGAGCCCATAATAGGTATTTCATCATCAATCGTTATTTCATAGAAACTTTTCAAATGTTGTACAATTTTTAACGAAAAATCGCCATATCTCAGAAACAGTTGAACATCGATAAATACAAGTTGATGTCAGTTAAGTTAAGTAAAAGACTGAGTAGCATTCTATTTCAAAAAACGTAAGTTTGTGTTGGTTCGTCGTTGTCGAACACTCTATATAAAAGAAAATATGTTTAAATTATAGAGCGTATGATTATCGTTTGTATTAAAAATTATTCGCTATCTACATTATTAGATACGACCAATGGACTTTACCGCTGGGACAGCCTGTATAATATATAAAAATAGATTTTGTTTCCTAACAATAACCTAATGCGCAAAAATAATGTCTTATGAAAGTTGTTTTTTTGAATACAATATTATAAAATCGGCTCATAAGCTAATAATGTGTTGTTCTTTTTCGGTCTATCGAGACTGCACACGATCCCCAAGTGAATTTCACCAAAATTTATGGACTGAATGATATATGTATATTTTCTCCTTTCATAAGTAAAGAACGTGCGCTTTTAAGTATTGCTCGTATATGTTTGTAAAGAGCCCACTAGATCGAGCATGAATATATGCATAAACGTTGAATTATTCATGCTTCAAATGAAATAGAAATCAGTCGAGTTTTCCGGTCTGGAGGATACATTGCTCCACAGAGAGGAAGAGAGGAAGACAGGTGAGGAAACGGAGAAAGACAACTGTCACATATACAAGATGGTGTTTCCCCGTTTTGGGACCTATTTTATAGAAGTATAGAATACGAATTAAACAAAATCATAATAACAGCAATTCCTGGTCATATGGCGAAGACCAGCTAAATTTGTTCAACTCTGTCCATAGTTGATATACAGGGTGAGTCATTACTAGCCGCTTCTTTGATTGCTCTTTTGTGTTTTAAATAAAAGAAAAAACAATTACATGGATACTTGGGGCGCATATTGTAAAAATACTTTAAACTCTGACGCACTTCCGGTTTCAACGGAAATGCATGAAATTTAATTTTTTTTAAATGACTCAATCTATATATTTTTGGATTTTCTAGTGCTCTTTTAAATTGTCTATTTAACTGTTTTTCGTTTTCAAAATTGAGCCATTAGTTTTTGAGTTATTAATTTTTTTTTCAAAATTTTTGACGAAAACACGTGTTCAGAAAAAAAACATTTTTTCATTGTTTTTAAAAGTAAAAACACTAACTTAGGTGGTGCTTGTAGCAAAGAAAATTCTGCATCATTTGGTATAAGTTGCACTCGACAATATCTCATAAAACCTTACTTTTTCAAAGCCTACTTCCTGAAATTTTCACATATCAAAAACTTTTCGATTTTCACATATCAAAAACTTATTTTTTTTTAAATGGTACACCCAGTATTTTATTGTGGCATTTTGTTCCCTCTTTTATTCTCTTTCGTTTTTGTTAACAAAGTCCTATACCTATCTTTTGTAATTTCTGAGATAATCACTATAGAAGCAATTGGCGGTCAAATAAAGAACTACGAGCGCTGTTCTATGCACCCAAATATTCGTCCAATAAAGGCTGGATAGCAAATTCTTGAAAGTCATAGTGACAACTGTCGGTACAATAATTTTAAGTGTTCAAAGAAACGCTTTTAAGTATTATGTTTGTAGTGGGATTATTTTGTCATTTTATTTGATATAAATACCGCTTCAATATTGATATTTAATGAAATTAGATCACATAATTTGAAATGTGGTAAGAAATAAGTTTATGTAGATGACAGACGGTTCAAACTCCAGTGTTATAATAATTGTTTTGTAGCTATTTAATTTACAAAACGGCACTCCATCAGTATTCAAAAGTTGCTTAAAAAATCTAAAATAAAAAAGCTGTTCCACTTTAAACAATTAAGATAGAAAGTATATCGCTTCAATCGGCATTTATTTTCTGGTGCCAAAAACATTGTTAAATTGAATTTGCCGTTCTCAAATTATTTTTGAGTTAATGACATGTTTTGACAAACATATCTTTGTTTTGTCGTCAACAATAGTAGTCTTCCGAAAGAAGAGCAGACAGTGTAGACTGTTTCAATAAAAATGGTGCGCTCATTAAATACATTGTTTCTTCGTAGAGATTCACGCGATTTGGGTTATAATTAAATTATATTTCTCGATCTTCAGTGCCTAAAGTTTGTGTAAAACAGAGTTCCAAATGAAGAATATCGGATATTATAACAAGCATCATGGCAGTGCTTGTGTTATATAGGAAATTGGAAAAAGAAGATGTAAGCGGATACGAAGAGGCGGATTCAAGCTCGACGAGATTGTTGGACAGCTAGTTATTTACTATATTCTTAAGCTATGTGTTCCGGGTTTTGGCGAGATATTCAAATTACTCTTTCTTGTTGTAACACAGAGTATAATTAATCTATACTTTGTGAGATTTCTTAATCTGTTTGTAGTAAAAATATTCTGTATATTAATAACTTATAAAACTCGACATTAAAATCGGGCCGCGTTGCAAGTCCTTTTTCGGTAGTTAAGGCAGCATAATTACAATGATGAATACATGACGTGTATGTACGATCATTCCCCTTTGTCGGCGTGTTCTTCTTTTGTTAGGCAGAATAAAAGCCAAAGGAACATCCGTAAACACAAAGGAAAATGTTAACCAAGAAGCAACACTAATAATTTCATACACATGAATTGAATTGAATTGAATAACAACCATTTTTTTCCGTCTATGGGCACGCAATATGCTTTGAAATAGAGTTTCACGGTCCAAACAAACGTACATAGCAATACGTTCTTAACAGAAAATGAATAAGTATACAGGGTTAATTTTAAATAGCGTCATTAAAAAAAATGAGGTGTGGCCACCACACGACTTTCTTATACGTATGAGCGTTTCAAACTATACAATTTTAAGAATTTTTGTATACAAAACTTATTCAAAATCCTATTCTAAGTACTTTCATTCTCTTAATAAATCGCTATAGAATGCATACTTTGCAAGATATTCGAAAAAAAGTGCTACTCGCTAAGAGTAAAAGTGCCAGTTCCGGTCCGAATTTTGAAATTTCATGTATACAAATAATATTGCAAATTCAACTCTAAATACTTTTGTACTCTTAATAAATATATATAGAATGCATAATTTACGACATATCTGCAAAAAATCGCTATTCGGTAAGAGTAAAAGTGGTACTTCCGGTCCGAATTTTGAAATTTTTTTTATACAAAAGATATTTAAAATTATAATATAAATACTTTTATACTCGTAATGTACCTGCCTAGAAAGCATGACTTGCGAGATATTCCCAAAAAACTGATTTTCAATAAGAGTAAAAGACCTACTTCCGGTTGGAATTTCGAAAAACTTTTTTAAGATAATTTGCCTCAAATTTAATTTTGAGTACATTTCAATTCTTTATAAATTTGTTTAATCTTAGTAATTGACGAAATATTGGCAAAATTCTAATTTTTCACTGAAGTAAACTGCTACTTCCGGTCTACTGATTTTACTGAAAAACTAATCAGATCTCAAGAGGGAGATTATACACCTAAATACAAAATTTGGAATTGATAACTACAGCGGTTTGACCGCTATCGTGGTCACACACACAGAGACAGACAGACACACACACACACACAGACAGACAGACATTTTTTTAAAACCACTTTTTCGGTATCAGGGGACTTCAAAACGTGGACATCTGCAAAAATCTCGAGGTCGAAAATTTTCATCATCATAATACTTCCTTATACTACGTATAAGAAAGTAAAAGGGGGTGAAAGAAAAATATGAGTAACGCCCGTACAAAAAAATTTGCGGTCCAATGTGCACGCAGTGACGAGAAATTGATTTTTCTTTCCTCGAGTCCGACCCTGTCGCAGTTAATATACAAACATAATAATTTTCATATAGAGGAATTTAAGTTTCAACAGTAAGATCATAAGTGCTCAACTCTTGTCGGCAAGATTTTTATTTTGTATGAGCATTGGTTGCTTGGCAATTAAACTAGATCAAATTGCGCGAGGGTTCTTTTCCCAAGAATTTGATCGAGTTTAATTGCCAAGCAACCAATGCTCATACAAAATAAAAATCTTGCCTGACAAGAGTTGAGAACGAATGATCTTCGGTTGGAGAATTAACTGAATGAAGCGTTAAATACGTCAAATTTTTAACAACTTTATTTATGAGAACAATTATAATTATAATTAAAAGTACAATTAGTGAACGTAGCTTGAGAATTATTTTGTTTTGAAGTTGATGGAAATGCGACATTTTTACTTTTGTCAAAATGACATTTGATTTTTTAAATATTAATGGTTGCTAAAATAATGCTAAAACAATGAGGTATCGGCAAGAAAAATAGCATACATTCTTTTCAGTTAAAGAAATAATTTCTAACTTGTGATTGGTGCATGTGACACTGTTTTTAATGTCTCATTGGTCTACAACACTATGAAGTTAATTATCAATATAATATACTTATATTTAACGAAAAAAAAACATGGTAATGCACCGAGGTTGTCGACTTTTCCACATAAAGACGTGGTATTCACACACAAAAAAAAAAACATCGCCATAGAAAATCTTTTCAATTGCCATTCATTCTCAAAGGTTGTAACTATTTGCATTATATCGTTTTTTTGGAAGAACCTTATAAACTGGAATTACTAGTGGTATTTGCGTAAATGCGTATACGATAAACAAAGTTATAGACTGACTAACTACATTTTAGCCCTAAAAATTTAAAAATTCAATTCTGTTTTCAATAAGATTAATGTAAAAATAAAAAAGTACTGTAACAATTTCGGGCATGTTCGCGGCTATACCCTGAAGGGCAGCGGTAACTACAAAGAATACGACGTCACGAATTTCAGAGAGAAGTAAAGAATTCTAATATATTAGTCATCGCGGAATCAACTAAAATAGAAACTTCTGGAATCGATACGTGCATATATAAAGGTTGCAGTCGGCGTAGTGATTCATTCATTGTTTAGTTGTTGACGCGGTTTGGCAAGAAACAAACGAAATGTCACTGAATTGTCACTCAGTTAAAAAAGTTTGAAGCAGTGTTGCGTGTGATTTTCAAGAATGGAATACTGTGAAAGAGGCTGTAAAAATTCTCCGGATAGTTTTTGTTATGTCTGTGGATTATATGTTACAAAATCGCAAAAGAAACCTTTAAGTGAATTAATTCCAAGATGTTAGGAACGATATTTTGGCTTCAAAATTAAAAATCAAGACAAAACATAGGTACCACAAATATGCTGCATTTCGTGTTATGTCAAATTAACTCAGTGCAACAAAAACAAGCATTCTTTTGAAATCCTGTCAGAAAGGTCTTGTAAAAATTGAAGGGATTTCAAAAAAATGTAAAAACAAAGTAATGTATTCTGATATTCCATCTATAAGAAAACCGTTGAAAAGAACTGATTGAAAGCTTCCAACTCGAATGCATTCAAATTCTGGTGCAAATGCCTCGCACGAGGAAGACATAAACGATGTTTTGAATGAGCCATTTTCAAGTGATCTGACGCATGTTCCTTCTGACGAACCACATTTCATTACTCAATCAGATCTGTATGATTTGATACGGGATTTGGGTTAAACCAAACGCAAAATCACAAATTTTGGGATCTCGATTTAAAAAACGGAATCTTTTACATTCCACTACAAGTTTCTCTGTATTGAAGAATCATCACGAATAATTCAGTTCATTTTACAAAATTGAAAGAAATTACTGTTACTGTACTGATGTAAATGAACTTCTGTATGAAATGAGTAGGAGGCGGACGTCTCCGGTTTAAACTACGACGGAGTTACAACGGAGCAAAGAAATAATGTAAACAACACACGCTTACTGAATAGCATTAATTCATATGGTGAACTGCTGTTTACGCCCGAGAATGAGAGAAAAAATGCCCATAAAATACGGAATTCAGGAGGAAAACCCTTTTTTCATCGGCGTAGATAGGAGAGTGAGGGGTTCTTAAAAGTTATTATATTTATCTTATATTTCGCAAGAGAAATAAAATTTTTATTCATACTTACGTTAGTTTCGTTTTTTCATTGTTTTGACTGTTAATTACATACTTCGTAATTTTTGAAATAGTCTGTTTAATACCGCTTTATTGAATCGACTTCTCCCAATTATCTAGACATAAGTGTGCACTGGATTTCGTTTAGTTTCAATAACATACGCGTACATTTTTAGTTATCATTTATTTAGATCTAGATCGTTGTTTATGTTACTTTTTCTGATATGAAAATGAATTGTCAATGATTTCGAAATTTATTACAAAGTCTGTAATAGTTATTTACGAACCAAGTGCGGGTAGACTGTTTCCCACATGAGCGCACATTGTAAGCACGAGCGACCGCAGGAAGCGAGTGCTTTTAATTGCGCCAATGCGTGGAAGATGTCTTCGCGCAAGTGGTTTGTACAATATTTTTTGTACGAACATTGAATTAAAGAAATATTATTGATTAATGTCATTAGTATCATACCTAACCTAAAATAGATTACCTAATTAATTTTAGCATTTCATGTACGTAACTATTATTCACCTTTCCCTAAAATTAAGTTATTATATTCTTACACAATGCAAACATGAGGTATTTATTCTTATATTTATAAATTTATAGTACATTTATTGCGTTTTTTGGTTTAAATACAAACAATTCCGAACTGCCAATATGAATGTCGATGTGGTTCAAACAGATGGCGCTTGAATCTTGCTTAAGATGTCGCTTAAAATGTCGTCAAATAGATAGAGCCACAATTTTTTTGGAAGAATTTTTAATTTTTACTCCTATTTCCCCAACTTTTAGTGAAGAATAGTGGAGGGAAGTAGTATTTTATAGACTAAATTTTATTACTACCAAGTTAGATCTTTTTTTTAAATGTCTCAAAGTGCCAGTGTTTTTTTCAATTTTTACAGTCGCTCGACCGGAAAAACGTATTTCCCAGTCGAGCTACACATGCGCCAAATGTCACTTTACAGGCGGTGAGTACAAAAAATATCGTTACAGAATGCCAAAATATAGCACGTTCGTCACTTTGCTTTGCTAAAACATACATATAAATAGTTTTTATGCAGAGAATTTCGATAGTTTTCAAAATTTCGTTACGTGTTTAAATGACGGCGCTCGAAGTAGTTCTGAGTGCAAGGAACTAACACAAATACCAAATTTAAAAGATCAGTTGTTATTCCTTCAGGAACGCGTTGGAAATCACTTGCTCCATTTAAAAGCACTCCACTATTGCGTCGTGCTCTTAAACGTGTCGCGCGTGCTTTAAAAGCTTACTTAATACTTACTTAATATTATAATATACTATTAATAAACAATAACATAAATTCATATTATCAGTAAGTTTTTTTTTCTCATAATCTGAATACTATCGGGAGGGTATAGTGAAAACTCTTGAACGATGACAGATCGAACCAATAATTTCCAATAATTCGAAATGCGCAAAAGCTATATTCTATAAAATATAGATACATAACGCATTAGGGGACCGGATCGAATGCGTTGCAGCGCAATATCCATTTGCAATGTAATTTATTGTTTCTACGAGTCGGGCAAGTGGCTGTTAAAACGTTTAATTACACCATAATTACAACACATGTCAGTTGCACGGCATTGGATTCAGACGACCGAGAGAGTTGCCAGTATGGACGCGCGTTAGTGTTTTCCCTGAACGAAAGGCTATTATTATCGACAAGTTAGAGAACGTTAGGATACATGAATCACTGTTATTACCTTATTATTACTATATACGAGCGAGATTACCTACATAAAAAGCTCAATATCTACGTCCTGAAAAGAAGATAATAAGAAAACATGCTTGCTTATACAGGCTGTACCACTAAAAACTCCCGGGTCAAATATCTCGGAAACGGATAAAGATATTTGAATTTTGTAAAAAGCAGTTTTTAAAGAAGGTGATCGACTCTACTTTGCTCTCACAACTGCGTTTTATTATCTGAATATATAGATGACGCTGCGATGAAACGAATTTTTTTGACCGCCATAATCTGTTTTTTCTTTGAAAGAGTATTAAAATTAATGTAAATTTTATTATTTGTGTTAGTTTCCAACATTTAACAGTTTCATAGACATTCGTGTTTAAACAAAGTAAGAGTAATTTCAATTTTTGTCTTTATTTTGTTTAAATATTTAAACGAATCAAATACCTATAACTAATAAATACGTTCAAAATTGCTGCCTTCTTGATTCTTCCGCAAACATTTAACAATGTATATCTACTATTTTTTTTAACACTTGCATAAATTTAATTTTAAAACAGTCAGTAACAGTAGCGGCTGCTGCAGGGAGGGCAACGGGGCACTGCCCCCCCCCCCCCGTGACAAATTTCTGATGAATTAATTATAAATATCTAATTATGTAATTTTTCTGATATGTTTGATAACAAATAATATCCCTAGCAGCAAAATCACTATATGCACACTTGTCCTACATTAGCAAATATATTTCTTTTCGTTTCCTAAAGAAGTAAATCGGTAAGTTATTGCTATTGAGTAACAGATAATTTGTAATAATTCATCTTTGTAGTAAACACTTTGAATGAAACTTTTTATATAGTGAAGGAACCTCCTTCGAAAATAATTTTAGAGAACGTCGTTATCTCTCACAGCCATGACGATAATGAAAAGAAACCAATTCAAGCCTCACTGGTTAAGGAACTATCTAAAGGTAAATGTTTATTATAAAATATTATTTTATAAGGACTACGTATTATTTGAAATTTTAAAAGCATACTAATTTCAAAACGTATTTTAGAATGTGTGGTAACTATGAATATTCCTAGCACAAATGATATTGGATCCTAAAATTTAGCAGAAAGTGAACCACCTACAGCAAAATTATATTATGAGCAAAACATAAAATACGTTTCTGAATAATTCGAAGTCATTTTTGAACAAAAACCTAGTATGAACTAGAATAATTTAGAACTTTTCAGTTACAAACATACAATTAATTTGTTTTAACGAAATGTATAATTTTTTAATTGTATTTTAGCAGTTATGGAAATTCCTACCCTATGTTAGGGTTCAAACAGAAAAAAAATCTCTCTGTCCATACACCCCAGCAAGGAAAAACTGAGAAAATTTTTGATATTAAACACTCAGACCCCCCTCCCCCCGGCACCGTCCCAAAAAATCACGGGCCGCCACTGGTCAGTAACTATGTTGGCACTATGAGCAGGTGCCCCGTCTCGATGTAACCACATATTATTTCGCAGCTCTATTCGTACATCTTCCAAAAGTAGTGGTAACTCATTTTGCAGGAATTGTAAGTAGCGCACACCAGTTAATGTTTCATGATAAAAGTGGGGGCCTAAGATATATCCGTTTAAAATTCGTTGTTTGCGTTATCCACATAAGATTATCTTCTGACCAATAACGAGCATTATGTTTAATTAAAGTACCATTGTTGTGAAAACGACAATCGTCACTCAACATGATCTGATTTATAAAGTTATTTTTTCCGCTAACATTACAGAAATTTCTGCCAGAAAATCGAGTCTGAGTTTATTATCTCCTATTCTTATATGGTGGACTAAATGAACTACTATATACGAAAAGTGTATATTTTCTTTTAGAATCCTACGGCAAGAGGTTACAGATAGATCATGCTGTTCTTTTAATTGCCGTAATGATGTATGTGGGTTATTATTAACTGTTTGTAGTATCGCTGACGTAATTTCAACATCTCATACTCTTTTCTGCCTTAATTGTTTTTAATAACTATTTTAAATAAAAATCAAAATAAAACTCTTGAAAACTTTCCACAATTTTTATTTAGTCTTTGCGACATGTTTCGGTATTTTTTCATACCATTCTCGAGCCGAAACTTAATTGTTTTTGTTTTTTTTAAGCTACCGTAATTTCTGAGATTTGCACAAAGACTTATAAATGTTTTGTGATTTGATAAAGGCGTGTTTGGAAAGCGTAGAGCATATAATCGCACTGTTTCAGATGCATTTTTACGGGATTCTCCAGAAATTAAGACGACATTCAGTTTGTCTTCATTTGTGTGTAAAACCATATTTTTAGTACAATCTCAACTCAAAGTGAGTAAATGTTTGAATGAAGCTAATTAGAAAGACGATTAATAATCAAGCAATTGTCACTAATGTCAAAATATTTCCTAAATTATCAAAACAAGCATACATACATACCGGGATATCAACAATTAAATTGGTCAATGGTGGTCATGGATTTTAAAATTATTGTCGCAGCGTGCATCGTACATTTAGGTATGTCATAATTTTTTGAATGTCAAAATCTGTCAAGTTATTGTGTTGAAGTTTTCTAATCCTGCACTGTTTTTGAATCATGGTTTTCACCACAGAGCACAAAATTTACATGATTGAAGCCTATTTTCGAACGGGTGTGCTAGTTAATGGAACTTGGGAATACAGTCAACGTTTGTGTTTGGACAATTTTCGAGAGCACTTACCAGCCGTAGCAGTATTACCGGACAATTTTTATGCATGCCTTACAAATTGTGTTGAAGTGTTTCGCGAAACTGGTTATGTGACGCATAAAAAAGGTGCTGGTAGACCAAGAGTTCGTACAGAAGAAGAAGAAGAGAAGAAAGAAGAGCCTACAAAACCTTTAAAACGTCTCTCTCAAGAAATTCGGCTTTCTTATGGAACATGCCAAACCATTGTAAAGAAGGACCTGAACATGCATCCATATAAGATGCAATCATATCAAGCTCTTCTGCCTGCAGACCACCCCAGACACCTTGCGTACTGGCATTGGTTCGTTAATAATTTAATGAATGACGATCTGCTGAACTTAAATTTTTTTCTGACGAAGCTTGGTTCCACTTTTCGGGATACATCAATTCTCAGAATATGCGAATGTGGAGCATTGATAATCCGCATATTTTTCTTGAAACGCCACTACATGCTCAGAAAATTGGTGTTTGGATGGCAGTTTCTCGCAGAAGAATAATTGGGCCAATTTTTTTCAATTTCACCGTCAACGCAGAAAGGTACAGAAATATTTTTTTGACTGAATTTGTGCAACAGTTAGACGATGATGAACTTCAATACGGTTATTTCCAGCAAGACGGTGCAACAGCACATACTACACGAGAAAATCTTGCTTTTCTCCGCGAGTTTTTTGATGACCGGCTGATAAGTTTACATACGGGAAGTTGAGTTTCCTCCGTGATCACCTTGTTTGACAATTATGGACTATTTTATCTTTCCTTATTTAAAAAATAAGATTTTCGCAAATCCGATACATAATTTGTAAGAACTGCAACAAAGAATTGTTCAGCAATGTGCAACCATAACGCCAGAAATGCTGCAAAACGCTTTTCACAGCATGAGGAGGCGCGTAAACTTGTGCATTGAACAAAACGGGGGACACTTCCAACAATTATTGTAATTTAGTTTTTCTGGTTAATAAAAACGTTATTTATTTCATAACTTGTAGTTCATTATTATTTTACAGCTGCACTAAGTAGGTAACACATTTGTAGGTATTGATAATGCCAGTGTAACTTGACAATGATTGAATTATTTCAAAAGGATGATTTAAACTAAGACAAGCGTTTTACATTCCATGACCAACATTAACCAATTTAATTTTTGATATCATAGTATAACACAGACATGAATGCTTTTCTGTCTACATATCTACGGGTGCCTATGATGTGAAATTTATAAAAAGGAACGACCTAACTATAAAATTTAAATTGTGAGTAAGTATAATAGCAAAAATTGTGAATATGTTTACTATTTTTCAATACAAATTAAATTTTAAACAAAATAAAGACAAAAATTGAAATTACTCTTACTTTCTTAAAACACGAATATCTATGAAACCGTTAAACTTTGAAAACTGACACAAATAATAAAATTTAAATTAATTTTAATACTCTATCAAAAAAATTCTTTTCATCGCAGCGCCATCATTCACATAACAAAACACAGTTGTGAAAGTAAACTGGACTCGATCACATTCTTTAGTAACTGCTTTTTAAACAATTCAAATATCTTTAACCGTTTCCGCATACTTATTGCCAAGTTAATATTTTGGAATTACATTAGAAATTAATCGACAGATTTAATTCATCAAAAATGCCTGTCCCAGTATTAAATACACTCCTTTATTATACGTATTACTAATAGTGTATATATTTTCGAGAAGAAATAAATAATAATAACAATTATTATTATAAATAATTAAATGAAGTGATGGAAATCCCTTGGTGAAACATGTCGAAATATAAGCAAGTAATAACAAAAAACACACTTGGTATTGTTTCACAAATAAATATAATTAAATACTCGATGTACATTTCGCCTTGCGGCATCGTCAGGAGTTCTCGAGAAACCAAAGTAAAATTTAATATACTGTAACTACCTACTTCTAACAAAAATGTAAATAAAAATGTACAAAAATAGAAAATTATGAAAAGGTCATGGCTTATCTGGAAAGACCGTTTTTACAAGGCTAGGGTTTATTAGCGGTGAATTTATGAGTTCTGTTTGTTCATTAAGAACATTGCCTGGTTGTAAAAGTAAACTTTCTTTTATAAAATAACCTTCTAGAACATTCATTTTTTTACTTTTATTTAAACTATACAGTACTTCTAAATTGTCTATTGAAAATTGATGTCCCGTGTCTAAAACATGGTTAGCTACACTTGAATTTTCATAATTTAATTTAACGGCTCGCATGTGTTCTGAGAATCTTAATTTGAAATTTCGCCCCGTTTGACCTATATAAAATTTACTACAATCACTACAATTAATTCTGTAAATTCCTGATTTGTTTAGTTTAGGATTCGCTGTTTTATTATTCGTTAATTGACTTTTTAAAGTGTTATTATTATAGAAGGCTATTTTAAAATCCAGTTTCTTTAAAACATTACTAATTTTCATACTTATACTACCTAAATATGGAATTTTAACCCATTGTTTTAATGTCAAGTCCTGGGACGGGGGAAATGCTGATTTTAATGTAATTGATTTGTTCATTCTATTGACTAATTTATCTATTAGAGATGAGTTATAACCATTATTTTGTGCAATTATTTTAATAGTTTTTAATTCTTTATTAAAGTTAAATGTGTTCATCGGTACTTTCAATAGTCTATAAATCATTGAATTAAACGCAGCATGTTTGACGTTAGTGGGATGATTGGAGGTATTTGGTATCAACGTATCGCAAAAGGGAGGTTTTCTAAAAATACTGTAATCTAACTTGTTGTTACTAATCTGGATTTTTAAATCAAGGAAATTTAAAGATCGATCAGGTGCTTCTTTCTCTACAGTGAATTGAATTTTATTATTAATTTTATTAAGTTGTACTAAAAAGTTATCTAGCTGTCTATCTGAATCTGACCACAAACAGAGAATATCATCCACATATCTAAACCATGAGCGTATTGTACTACCAAGTAACGTGCAACCAGAACTTATTAATGTTTACAGTTTTCGAAATACACTCTCAGGAAATTCTTCGATATTATTTCGGAAATTATGTATGCAAATGGGAAAGTGTATGCGTATTGTACTACCACGTAACTTGGCTAGAAGTATATGCAACAAGAACAACCTAACGATTACAGTTTTCGAAATTTAACAAACTTTCAGGAAATATGAAACTTGTTTCATTTGATGTAAAAAGTTTTTTACTTCCATTCCCATCCCGGAAGTAAAAAATATTGTATATTCTAGAATTAAGAAACATTGCCCGGATAAATCTTTAGAAATAGAGGAAATGCTGAATTTATGTTTGGAACAAAATTATTTCCAGTTTGGTGACAACTTTTATAAACAGAACAATGGCCTTCCGATGGGTTCCTCCTTGTCACCATTACTAGCAGACATTTTCATGGACCATTTCGAAGTTAACTTGTTTGATAAATACAGGACAAATACGTCACCGGTATCAGCATGGTTTAGATATGTGGATGATATTCTCTGTTTGTGGTCAGGTTCAGATAGACAGCTAGATAACTTTTTAGTACAACTTAATAAAATTAATAATAATATTCAATTCACTATAGAGAAAGAACCACCTGATCGACCTTTAAATTTCCTTGATTTAAAAATCCAGATTAGTAACAACAAGTTAGATTACAGTATTTTTAGAAAACCTCCCTTTTGCTGCGTTTAATTCAATGATTTATAGACTATTGAAAGTACCGATGAACACATTTAACTTTAATAAAGAATTAAAAACTATTAAAATAATTGCACAAAATAATGGTTATAACTCATCTCTAATAGATAAATTAGTCAATAGAATGAACAAATCAATTACATTAAAATCAGCATTTCCCCCGTCCCAGGACTTGACATTAAAACAATGGGTTAAAATTCCATATTTAGGTAGTATAAGTATGAAAATTAGTAATGTTTTAAAGAAACTGGATTTTAAAATAGCCGTCTATAATAATAACACTTTAAAAAGTCAATTAACGAATAATAAAACACCGAATCCTAAACTAAACAAATCAGGAATTTACAGAATTAATTGTAGTGATTGTAGTAAATTTTATATAGGTCAAACAGGGCGAAATTTCAAATTAAGATTCTCAGAACACATGCGAGCCGTTAAATTAAATTATGAAAATTCAAGTGTAGCTAACCATGTTTTAGACACGGGACATCAATTTTCAATAGACAATTTAGAAGTACTGTATAGTTTAAATAAAAGTAAAAAAATGAATGTTCTAGAAGGTTATTTTATAAAAGAAAGTTTACTTTTACAACCAGGCAATGTTCTTAATGAACAAACAGAACTCATAAATTCACCGCTAATAAACCCTAGCCTTGTAAAAACGGTCTTTCCAGATAAGCCATGACCTTTTCATAATTTTCTATTTTTGTACATTTTTATTTACATTTTTGTTAGAAGTAGGTAGTTACAGTATATTAAATTTTACTTTAGTTTCTCGAGAACTCCTGATGATGCCGCAAGGCGAAATGTACATCGAGTATTTAATTATATTTATTTGTGAAACAATACCAAGTGTGTTTTTTGTTATTACTTGCTTAAATTATTATTATTATTATTATTATCAAATTCGCCGCGAACTGATTAAGTTTGGGAACACCTGACTTAAGTCTTTCTAAATCTCTGGGAAAAAAAAAGGCAGACCTTAACTAAATTGACAAGTAGATAAATGTGCAATTTTCTGACGTGGAACATCTTGTAATTCCTCAACTTGTACGCTCGAACGTAATCAAGACGTTTAAAGTATCAACATCAATTCTCTACATTCCAAGAACCATGTGAGTTCTTTAATAGGGGAAGTCATTAATTCATTCCAAACTATTACGATTTAGAAGATATATTATATACTGCAGTCAATTACTTTCATATTAGACGCATTAACATTTCTATTACACGCGGTTGCTTTTACAGATATGTATTTCTGTCGTAAATACAAGCACTCAACAAAACTATGTCGTTTCGTTCATTAAACTCTTTTCAAATCCGAAAGCCGGAGTCGTCAAGTCGTTATTGGGCCAATTTGAATGAAAGTCGTTAGGTATCCTGCATCTATTTCCATTTCTGGATCGGCTTAATTGGACACTCAATTATCTGTTTATTGACAAAAATAAATTCATACATAATGTATATGTGTAACGTATTATATACATGTAACGTCAAAGGCGGAGTTCATTTGATTGAACTTGTGCGTAGGAGGGTCAACTTCATCATTAGCGAAGTCGTCGCTTCTCCCATGGTTGGCAAAAAAAAACACGTTGAATGTAGTACGAAATTATTTATGATGCGTATATAGGTATATATACATAAACATACATTCATATCAAAGGGCTTCACTTTCGTATACAAATGTTCTGCTCTAAATGTGGTCGTATACAGAATTAATGAGAATATACTGTTCGCAATTAATGAAATATAAAAGACAAATGGCCCAGCGAAAGTATGTAAATATTAGCAGAGAATAACACTGACCAACAATGGGTTTTGCTCCCTAATAGAACTACATACAGTAGACATTCGATGAGGATCTCGCTTATTATAGGAAATAGGTTCTCGGTGCACACGAACTGCACTACGAAATCCTTAATGACTTAAACCGGTACATGAACTGCACTACAAAAATTTCAGGTATAGTTTATTTCAAATTATAAGAATATAATTTTGAACGGCTCTAATGCTTTTATTGCACGACCTGCGGCAATAACCTATCCACTCAATACGATTATCTTTTACGCAAACAAACTGCTGAGGTACGTAATGACAAAATTTAAGTAAATTGTAATTACTGCAATTTAGATGAAAAAAAATTAATAATAATATAAGTACCAACAGTTTTTAATTTGAATATACAGATTGTCGTAGTTAAAAGTTAATATGCATCTTCAAATACACACACATAAACATGTACCTATGTATAAGACCGGTGGTGTGGGGAGATAGTGGGGAGATCGAGAGCGGGGACAACACATTCGTTCCGTAACTTTAGAGCGTGAACGTGTACATACATTGTATCTGAGCAATCTCGCAAATATTAATACCGCTGAAGGAAATAGAGCGATTGATTTGGATGGCTTAAGAGAACAAATTCTTAACGCCATACAAATGATTACTCCTGAAATGCTATCGAATGTACGAAATGGGTTTTATAATCGTTTAGGGTACTGCTTGATGCAAGAGGGACAGACATTTGAACATCTTCAACATTAAATTTTGTATAGTTCATTTAATATTTTGTTTCGTTTTAAATGTGAGAATTTTATTTAATTTTTTATAAGAATTTTATTTTAGTTACAAATTTTATAGAGTTTTGTTTCAGTTCAATGTTAATACATTATACATCAGTTACCAAAATATTATACAAAAGCCGTAAAGAGCGTAGCAATTCCTTAAAGCAAACGTCTACATACTAACTTTAAACGTTTTGCACTAAAGCCTGGGTACCCCGGTGTCCCGATATGAACTCATCTGTACTCCCCTACTATCGTACCCCTCCATTTCATGTTTGCATGCACATGTGTGCGTGTTTGTATTTCCCTATATCTACTTTTATTTCAGTCAAACGGTATACTTATTATATACAGTGTGACCAGTGAAGTCCGCATCATATGGGATTTTTTTTATTAATAGATTTAATCTAAATTTGAGTTTGGCGTCAATTTCTGCTTCGATCAAGATGAAAATTAACCAAAAAAATAATAGTCACGTGATTCGCATTATCTGTCAAATTTAAATTTTTTTCCAAAAAAAATTCAAAAGTGGGGTTATTTCTCAAAATATCGAAAAAAGTTATTAGAAAGAGTTTTTCTAAAAACAATTTTTAGCCCATGTGCAAAATTTCAGCTGCATAAGATAATTTAGATTTCTTGCCAATTTTTTGTAAATTGCACCACTGTTGCGAAATAAGACAACGCAACCTACATAAAACTTCTTAGTTTTAACAATGCTTTATTCCAGACACATTTTCTTTAAGGCAGCGCCATATTCAATGTGTGTTTTTCTACAAAATCCAAATAGGGCTATTAAAATTTGGTCACATGTGATGCAAAGTTTATTTGTTTTTGACCCTGTATAAGGTAACTTCATAAAATAACTATTTTTGAAAATGTAGTTTGTGTCTAAAAGTAATACACATTAATATTAATACAGACAAGTACACAGCGTCACAAGTAAAGTCTGCATTAAGTGGAAAATAAATTTTCGTTTAACTTTACGTAAGTTTAACTAGTTTCAATGATATAATTTAAAACCCCTTTATTAAAATTTGTGATGGAGCTATGTTATAAAAAATAAAAATAGTCTTTTATTATTTAAGTTCAGTTTCCAAAAAATTAACTAGTTTTGTACCTTACGATGATGTACCAAACACAAGTTGGCCGCAAAACAAATGATAAAAAAGATCAACAAGCCCTTGCTTTATTAATGACAGTCAAATCGCTTTCTGTTTGTCATAGTGGCTTTTAATTAATATTGCGTATTAAATAAAAAAATGTTAACTGTACAGGAAAGAATTGAAATTGTATTAATATGTGGTGAAAACACAAGTCATCATGTAGCGGCCAACATTTTTAATGAAAGGCAACCAGGCAAAAATGTGCAACAATCTACTGTGAGTAGGATTATGGCGAAATTTAAATCAACTGGATCGGTGGAAAGTTCATTTAAAAAACCTCACAATCCTATAAAACATAGTGAAGAAGTCCAATTAAATGTTTGCCTAGATATTGTGGAACATGGTCAAACTAGTATTAGACATGTTTCTCCCAGAACTGACGTTCAAAGAGAGAGTGTAAGGAATATTTTGCACAAAAATAAATTTAAGCCGTATAAACCTAAATTTATAAATACTCTTAAGGAACAAGATTTTGACATACTTTGGGATTCTCTTTTTGGTACCAGGGGGAAAAGGAAGAAAATGTGTCCTTTCCGTTTCACGTTTTATGGATCGACAAGGCCACTTTCACTTCAAACGGCGTTGTTAGCTCTCAAAATTGTAGATGGTGGGCTCAAGAAAATCCAAATTTTATAATAGAATGCAAGGACCAGTATTTCTTTAAAACTAATGTGTGGTGCGGTATTTTAAACGATCAAATTGTTGGGCCTTATTTTTTTAGAGGCAATTTAAATTCTGAAGAATACCTACGCTTCCTTAACACCGAGGTCATTGAAGTTTTGGACAATATTCCTATTGAAATAAAGCATAATTTGTGGTACCAGTGTGACGGTGCTCCCATCCATACTACAAGACGGGTTCAAGAACGCCTCTTGGAAATATTTAGGGGCAAAGTAATTGGGCGTAATATGGAGCAATAATGGCCGGCTAGGTCTCCGGATTTAACCCCACTTGATTTTTTCTTGTGGGGTTACCTAAAACAAAAAGTTTACAAAGAAAAACCTTTCCGTAATGTTGATCATTTGGAAACGGTGATTCGAAACTGTATTTTAGAAATAAGGCCCCTTAGTATCAGAAACTCCATTAAAGATGTATCAAGAAGAACAATTGTTTGTATTGAACGCAATGGGAGGCACACAGAAACGTAATTTTAATTTTTAGGTTTTTCAAATTATGTTTAATTTAATATTCAAATACCAAAAATACATATTGTTATTAATTGAAAAGGTGGAATTTTAAATGCGTTTCATTTTTATAATGTATTATGATTATTTTATTAGAAAATTTGACTTTTCAATTAAACTATATTCTTAATATTAATGTGTATTACTTTTAGACACAAACTACATTTTCAAAAATAGTTATTTTATGAAGTTACCTTATACAGGGTCAAAAACAAATAAACTTTGCATCACATGTGACCAAATTTTAATAGCCCTATTTGGATTTTGTAGAAAAACACACATTGAATATGGTGCTGCCTTAAAGAAAATGTGTCTGGAATAAAGAATTGTTAAAACTAAGAAGTTTTATGTAGGTTGCGTTGTCTTATTTCGCAACAGTGGTGCAATTTACAAAAAAATTGGCAAAAAATCTAAATTATCTTATGCAGCTGAAATTTTGCATATGGGCTAAAAATTGTTTTTAGAAAAACTTTTTCTAATAACTTTTTTCGATATTTTGAGAAATAACCCCACTTTTGAATTTTTTTTGGAAAAAAATTTAAATTTGACAGATAATGCGAATGACGTGACATTATTTTTTGGTTAATTTTCATCTTGATCGAAGCAGAAATTGATGCCAAACTCAAATTTAGAATAAATCTATTAATAAAAAAAAATCCCATACGATGCGAACTTCACTGGTCACACTGTATAGTTAAATAGTCCTTAAATAACAATTTAGATGACATAAGTGCTTATATTTATTAAAGAAGAAAATATAGTTAGGAGAGTTGGTATATATTCCATCTAATATTGATTCTATTTATCATTTATTGTTAATCTTTACTGCTGTATACATATTTGATTTTTCTCTCTTTACTTCACGAACATGTGGCGACCTTTTCCTGAAAGTGTTTAGTGATGATGATGTGGACAGTGATAATACTGTTGGAGCACGACAGAGAAAGCATATTTTTTATTTGATTTTGGTTGATGGTAACCATCTTTACGATGGTCCAGAATGGAGAATATAATGTTGTCCATAATAACCATCACTTGAAAGACCGTACAAGATCCCCAAGATCCTCACGGGCATATGACAGGTATAATTTTTCAAGTTTGAATTCATATTGTCTTTCTTTTAGGTATATTGGTCCAGTTGTTAAGATTTTTCAACTTAATATCGAAGGTAAATCCAAAGACAAATGTAACTACTTAGAGAGATTGGCGAAGGAAATGGAATTTATTCAAGTGGAATGTGACTGCGAGTCCAGCTTGTGATTGCGTAGCTGAGATTGAAACAGTTAAACCAATATGTTTAATTGTTCCAACAATGAAGAATGTCCTCTAGCTAAATTTGAATTTGGATATACAGATTTACATAATTTAACTCCAGAGGCTGTTGCTTGGATCTTGGAAACAGACAGTTGGTTATGTATTAGTCAGCAGCACATGTAGTGGTAAAGCTTTAGAGGAGACTGTAGATAATACAATACTAAAGTTATTTGCAGTTGGGCTTTCTATCCGAGCACTAGTATCTGATGTCGGATCAAATTTTTGTAAATATTCAAAAGAAAAAGGAGAATCACCATACTTTTACTTAGAACATAAAATATTTTATTTTTTGGATGTACCACATCTTGTTAAAGCAACTAAAAACACATTTTTTAAATATACAATACAATTTGACAATTTTACAGCAAACAAAACATTTCTAGATGAATTTTATAATAAAGATAAACTCATGAACACCAAACTTCAATAAATTCGTTATTAATCATTTTGCTGATCGTAAGGAATGGCGAATGGATTTTATTTTCAAACAAATTAATTAAATAACATATTGAGTTTATTTTTTTGTCTGTACTTAAGTTTTGATATTAAACACTCAGACCGACCGACCCCCCCCCCCCCCCCGGTGCCCTCCCGTCCCTAAAAATCACGGGCCGCCACTGAGTTGGACTTGACACAAAGTATGAGCGTCAAGTCTGACTTTTCTTTTATTTAGTAGAAATTAAATTACATATTTCAATTGTGATGTTGAATGTCCCTGTAATTTCCATAGACGACGACCTCTCGTTGTGTTTTATTCAAGCAACGATTACAAGAATACCTCATTATTTCTTCATTCCACTGTCGTAGATTGGTTGCATTGTTTCCACGTAGCAATCAAAAAAAAAAAACGAAAAATAAAGTAAGGAAGCTTACAATCAATTCCACTCATTTATCAAATCGGTTGTGTGTATATTCACATCGATGCTGCAGAGTTGTCGAGTTTTCTTTACCCGTACCTAATATATAAAAACCGGTTTGTCAATAAACTCGGTAGACATCCCTCTCCTTCCGCAACTCCCAACTATTATTATGAATGAATGAGGCGGCTTAGTAAGCGGTCGTTCCACTGCACTAAAGAATAGAATGTATGTGTTGCTGCATGCTGCATATAGGTAGGTATGATACATGTAGTTTTATCAATATACATATGAGTATATTGAGGTTAAAAGAGTAAATAACACATAAAAAACGATTTTTTCTTTAATTTAATTTGCAATTTTCCTGAAAGAAATCGCAAATATCAGAATGGATTTTTATATGCAAGTATACAGGCTGATTCATTTTCTGTCCTCACCATGGGGATCTCGTATATTATTGGATATAGAGTATAGGCTTAAATTTGGCGAAGTTGTACAATTTTGTGTTTGTTATGAATCCGGAAAGAAAATGGACCTGTGACAAATGACGTTCGCGTTAAAAAAAACGCAAAAACCCCATTTTGTTTTTTTACATGTAGCACCTACATTCGGCCTTGTAGAGAAAAAATAAAAACACATTCTTAAAGCCATTTTTAAACCTCTATCCAATGGTGCACTCGACATTTTTATATGACGTTTCGTTTCTTTCTGGCCATCATCAACTTTCTTATAGGCGCCATATTGAATTTAGACAACTTCAATAAGAGTATTTTTTTCTAATTTCAAACATGCACTACATGTTGACAAAAGCTTTTGATATTATGCTTTAAATGAAAGAATAAATTTTAAGATTAAATTAGGTAGCCATGAAATTTCAATCCGTCAAACATTTCATTTTCCGTTCATTACTAATACAAAAATGTCAGGACGACAACAGCCTCTTCGTACCATTTTTCTGGATCTTGATAGAAATTTGGTCGTGAATGGATGGCCTACTAAACCGCGTAATGTTCATGTCAACAGGAATTTGAATGAAAATCGGCAGGATATTTTACAAGTGGTAAATTTAAGGCGTGTTTCTGCAAAGTTCATGTTAGTCTTGTATTTTTTAGATAAATAATAATCCATCAGTTTCTACACGCGAAGTAGCGTCAGAATAAAATTTGTCGCAGTCTAGACTTTGGAGAACTTTACATCAAAGTAGGTTTAAACCATACAAGATCCATGTTAATCACACTTTACTACCTAGAGATAATTTAAGAAGGCTAGTAGAATACTGTAATAGGTTAATGGAAAGGATAGAAAATGACGAAAATTTCTTCAGCAAAATCATCTGACCAGACGAAACTAAATTTACAAATTCTGGAATGTTCAACAGAAAAAGTAAATTTAATTAATATGATGGAAAAGAGGCGAGTATAGAACTTTTATTTCAGTTGGTGAGAGCTAAATCGTTTTAATATACCTAACAAGGCATATCGGAGCTACAAAGATGTGATATACCAAGATGTCTGGAAAGGAATAACAGAAACACAAGATGTCAATTGATATTTGCCTTTTTGTGGTCGCTTATCACATTTTTTATTTAATCATGCTTCGAAGAACAGCCAAATTGGATTCGTGATAACCACAAACACTCCCAAAAACGAAATTTAGACACATTTAATCACGTCTCAAAGAACCTTTTCCCTACATTGAATCCGCCACTTTGTTTTTTAAAAAATTCGACTTCGGATTCGTGATCAACGACCCCAAAAGTCCCCGTATGCAAAATTTCTCAAACATCCATCAATTTCCAAAAAACTTCCGCCATTTTTCTTTTTGAAATTTCGACTTCGGATTCGTGATCAGCGACCGCAAAAACCTCCGTATGAAAAATTTCACAAACATTCATCAATTTTCAAAAAACTCTTACGCCATTTTATTTTTTTGACATTTCGACTTTGAATTCGTGATCAGCGACCCCAAAAACCCCCGTATGCAAAATTTCACAAACATTCATCAATTTTCAAAAAACCTTTCCTCCATTTTGTTTTTTCTAACTTGCGACTATGGATTCGTAATCAGCGACCCTAAAAACCCCCGTATCCAAAATTTCACAAACATTCATCAATTTTCAAAAAACTCTTCCGCCATTTTTTTTTTTTTTAATTTCGACTTTGGATTCGTGATCAGCGACCCCAAAAATAATTCTGGTAAAATTTACTTTCTGTAAACAGTACCAACATTCTCAATACAAGTATTGTACATTATATTGTGAATTTATTGAACCATGTATTACGGCAACTTTTACATCAATTTTTACATGCATTTTTGTGTCAATTTTACATGTAAATATTTGATCGTGTATTGTTATATATAATGATATAATTATATTATAAATTAAATAGGTTTTATAAACTAGATTAGCTTGTCTTGTTTTACCGGCTAAACCCACCAGCGTGTCTCGTTTTCCTTTGACATTTATTTGTGTTACCTTTCGTTAATAACAATAAGGGTAATATGCAGATTATTATCCACTCTAACAGAAATTTTAATATTGTCAGAATTTTTAAGAAACTACCAACCTTAAAACGTCGAAATTAATAAACAAAATACCACAATAGCGCTTGCGTCAATTTTTATTGTTTGCTTATGTTCTCTTATGTTTATCTTACGTCTTATGAGTTTGTTATATCCATTGTGACAAGGACTAACATTCCTTTTACTTTCAAAAACGTATCAATATTGTTTTCACATAATAATAATAGTAATAAAAACACAAAGTGATTTTGAGTTGGTTTTATATAACTTCGTGAAAACGGTAGTAACACGGAAACATATCTCAGAAAAAATCTACTAACGTTCAGTGAAACTAGTCGAGTGTGGTTTATTCTATTTAATTGCATCCATGTAGTAGTATCTGTTCTATTCGTTATACATCAATACGTCTGCGAACTACATACATAACGCAAGCACATATAAAATTTCCCCATTTCCCAACTGCGGTCTTATTCAATGCAATATTGATACTCTGTAATACGAAATGTTATATTTGTGGTATTGGGAAATCAATACTAGAAGATATATCATGTTCTGAGCTGTCCTATATTAACTGTTATTTCCTTCACATATCATGTACTACTTCGATATTTATATTAACATTAGATACAGGGGATTTCGCGATAATTCGTAAACTGCAACAGATAGAATATAAACTCTATTAATGTAATGCAAAACATTTCAGCATAACAGCTCCATGCAATCAATTTTTATATTAGTTTCCTTCATTAAAACGCTCTATATATCATAACTCGAAGATAGTTTTAGCACCTGCCATGACCAAGTACCAAGCTTTCTCATTAAAAACTGTTATCCTGTTCTTTTATATTCTTGGACAACCTTTCCCGAGATTTGGAAGCTTGCTCGGATTGTGTCAACGCTTAAATCTAACGATTGTTTTGACATAACCAATTACCCTCCGGTTGCAATCTTATCGAAATTCTCCAAATCTTTGAATAATGTGTCTATTCTGCTATTTCACCATGTATTCTTTATAAATTTGTATAAATTTAGTAGTTGACGAAATATTGTCAAAATTCGATTTTTGCACTGAAGTAAACTGCTACTTCCGGTCTACCGATTTTACTGAAAATCTAATCAGATCTCAAGAGGGAGATTATACACGTAAATACAACAGTTATTAAAAAAGAATTAAAATTGTCGGCTACTGTTATTAATATTTTTTTAATATAACTGCGTCCTTACATTTGTTACAGCTGTAGATATTAAACTACAAAAAAGTTTACTACAACGTTGTAGTAAAATACCGGAGATCTTTCTGTTTCCAGTATACACGCATAATTGTTATAATATCATATGATATACTTATCAATATATTCAATGCTATATATATACATAATATAAATAATTTTTCGACCCAGTTCTATAAATTCAACGGTCTAGTAATCATAAGTAATCAATAATTATCAATGTATTGTAACATGTAAGATGACGAATAATCGTGTACAATGACTGTGTATGTGCTTGCAGCAAACACGAGAACAAAACGTAAAGTTTAAACCGATGAAGTTGGAGCAAGCAAAGCGAGTGCAACAGCAATTATAAATGTCGTTTGCCCTAGCAGTGTATACACAACATAATGATTATACATACATGTGTAATGTAAACAAACGGTATGGTACATATACATGAGGCTGTGGTATGAAATGTATTACACGTTCACATTAATAAATATACAGTGTGTACATAAGTACAATTGTTATTTATTTTAACATGGAAGCACCATTGAACAACATATTCATGAATACTAATCGCTGAGGCTCCGATTATATGCACGAAAAATCCGTAAAATATGCACATATTGTATTAATATAGTTGTCCCAAGTTGGGCCAGAAATGTATTAATATAGTTGTCCCAAGTTGGGCCAGCCAAATGTACCTAATAAGGGTTGGATGATTGTTATTTTCAACAAACTATCCTCTAATAATATTCCAAGTTCGGGCACTAAATGTACTCGTATGTGTATTGGAAGAGTGTTATTTTTAACACATAATTTTTTTACTACTACTATTATTTTTTTTAAAATGCCTCGGCTAATACTCAAATTTAATAAATATTAAATTTTATTTCTCCTTGTTAAATTAATTGAACTGGTAGGACTATATTCTTTGAACCTTATACCAATACATGATAAAAATGGGAGGGATATTTCATATTACATGTCAAGAAATATAACCTAACTTATGATTCGTTTATTATCGATTGAATTTCACGTGTTCTTTATAAAATACTTTTTTATATGTCATCAGGGGTGTTTATGGTCCATTGTGACTGATTATTCGCTTGTACATTGTAGAACTACGACTAAACACGTAAGTATTCCAAATTTTGATGGGTCTTTTTCAGGTTACATTAATTCAATATTTTTATGATTTTAGTGTTACACAACTCTTGTATATCAGTTGCTTTGATTGAAAAAACACATAAATAATGCTACAAATGAAAGAAAACAAACTGCTCAAGCTAATAATGGTATAATGATGTGTTGATCAGATACACAAGAAAAAAATAAATATTATTGAAAAATTGTTTAACAACGATGCATTGACGTTGGTTAGAAAATATCAAAATAAACCATGAGAGATAATGACATAACTGTAGCGAGTAAGTTTTGTTGAACGACAACTCGTATGTTTTCTACGATTGACTAATAATGTATTTTATTTATGGTTGTAAACATTCAATTGTTGATGAGATTTCTATGGAATGCAACTTGTAATATTACTACAAATAAGGTATTGCCTTTCTTATTCTTAATTCAATACATTCTGGTGTAAAAATGAATAACTTTCCTAAATATTAATATAAAATATGTTATTTTTTAATCGAATAGTACCAATATAATTTATATTACTTCAAATGTTAAGGTATATTTACTTGTAGGTGATGTTGCTACTATAGTATGACCTGGACTTGATATCTTGATAATATCCTCCGATCTTCGACGTCCTTCTTATACTCCTTTGGATATACACGTTCTGACTCAGAAAAATTCTCTTCGAAGTTCTCTGCACAACATAATACTGCTACTCTAGAAGAAATGATTCCTACTTGTTCGGTCTAATTTGGAAATACACGTTCGGTCTCAGAAAAATCTCTTCATAAGCCTATACACGATAAAATACTGCAACTCTAGAAGAAATGATTCCTACACGTTCGGTCTCCATTGGAAGTACTAGGAACTTCGTCTATGGTTAATCTTGAAAATACACTTTGGAATTCATCTTTGGATAATCTTCTATTTATGTAAGTAGTCGTGATAAATTATGATTCAACCTTTTTAAATATTCCTTTCCTTTATCTATCAATTTTGCTACCTATGTTTTATAAATATCACATAAATTATGTATGCTTCTTTCACTTTTAACTGTGTTATTCACTTTGACTTTGTTAAATTAATAACTTTTAACGCTTTTAAGCACAAAATTCGCTGTATTTGAGAAATTATCAATGAATTATTTTATTCAAAGATAAAAAATGACCGCGTCGTATGAAAATTATTTTTCATCTCCCCGTTGTTTTTTTTTTCAATAACCAAATTCCTAAGCAACCCTTTTTTTAAATTCTCCAATCAGAAATCTACACCTACCTTTATAATTCAAAATATCTCTTTACTATTTACTTTCGAATATTTACATCCCTATAATTTATTACTATGTATATTAATTATTCTTTTTACATTTAAAAAAACCTAATTTCAAAGCATTTCATACAAATGTCCTTCAATTTATAAATTCTCATTTCAGGAACTGTCAAAATTTTTCTTTCATTAACACCTGTTCAAATTATGGCGGGAAATTTAATTCAAATTAGTATATACTCTAAATCAATTATTTACGTTTACAATACTCGTCATATCATCGTTAATTAAACAATTTTGTACATAAAATATAATACATCATATTTGACAATAATAATAATGTTTTTTTAATTTCTCTTTAACAGATTCTAAAAATACAAACATAGAAGAAAGAAAACCTTATTTTTCCTCTACGACAACCAGATCAACATGAAAATCTCATCAACTTATGAACATGAAATGATCATTCAAATAATTAATTCTTTATTCATTGATAAAAATATACTTTTAAGAATTGAAAAATTATATGTAATAACACAATTACAAATCAATATATTGTATGGATATTAAAACCATAACAATATATATGCACGTATTTTTACAAAAATATGCACAAGATATTTAGAAATACACTCCAATATATGGCAAATTTTTAACAATAAAAATAAAAGTCCATTCCAGTGGCGGCTGCTGCAGGGAGGGCAACGGGGCACTGCCCCCCCCCCCCGTGATAAATTTCCCGGTCACAAATTTCTTTTAACAGATAAATTAATTATAAATACCTAATTTGTATGTAATTTTTCTGATTTGTTCCGAAGACGTCCGAACCTATACTAAGTTGGCCGAAGTTAAAGCAAGGCCAGTACTGACATTCCGAATACGTCCAAACACGAACGAAGTTGGCCGAAGACAAGGCAAGGCCTTCACCAATATTCCGAAGACGTCCGAACCCATACGAAGTTGGCCGAAGACAAGGCAAGACCTTCATCGACATTCCGAAGATGGTCGAACCCATACAAAGTTTGCCGAAGCCAAGGAAATGCCTACCCCGACATTCCGAAGACGTCCGAACCCATACGAACTTGGCCGAAGTCAAAGCAAAGCCACTACTGACATTCCGAAGACGTTCGAACACAAACGAAGTTGGCCGAAGACAAGGCAAGGCCTCCACCGATATTCCGAACCCATATGAAGTTGGCCGAAGTCAAAGCAAAGCCACCGCTGGCATTCCGAAGACGTCCGAACACGTACGAAGTTACAGTTTCCATAGACGTTTTAATCATAATTACATATAACACCGCCTATATTCAAATATTTAAAATGTTCGAACGAAACGTCTGTCATTTTAAGCTTTTTTGAACTTTTAATAACCAAAATAGAAAAAAATCAAGTGAACGGTGTTTCACTACTTTGAAGAGAATAAAAGCATTTTCTAGAAATACCATGCGGGAAAGCAGACTATGTGCCTTAGCAATGTGTTCCATTGAAAAACAATAACTGACATCAACCCCAAACTAATTAGTTATTAATCATTTTGCTGATCGTAAGGAACGGCGGATGGATTATATTTTCAAACAAGTTAATCAAATAGCATATTGAGTTTATTTTTTGTCTGTACTTAATTTTTGATATTAAACACTCAGTCCCCCCGGTGCCCTCCCGTCCCAAAAAATCACGGGCCGCCACTGGTCCATTCCAATTTAACAAACACAAACATATTGTGTTTCCCTAAATTTTCTATTTTAAATGAATGTCGTCGATCGTCTAGTAAATGTTTAAACGACGAAAAAGGTCGTCCAACATCGACGGAAGTACGAGGTAGGCGCCAGAAATTCTCGGCCTGACAGGCTTATACAGGTTCAAACGTGTTCAAACTCCGTCACGTCATGCATGCACACACGCGAGGTGTACACTATAAATATGACGGTTCGAAGACTAGTAGTTTTTAGTAACCAGCCAACCAATGTGACTAGCGCACGAAAATGTCTGGAGTAACGAAAATTGAGTACCGCGCGGTCATTACATTTTTAACATAAGAAGGGCATACACCTTATCACATTAAACAACGTTTAGACGGCGTTTACGGTGATTCATCTCCTTCGTATTCAACTGTAAAAAAGTGGGGGAAATGTTTCCGTTTGGGACAAGAATCCCTGGAAGATCGGTCGGGTCGATCAATTGAAGTGATAACGCTTCAACAAATTTCAATTATTTAGTGCCAGAATATCGCCGTTTGAAAGTGAAGAAATTAGCAGTGATAACAAACATTTCCGAAACAAATGTTCGCCGAATTCTCCATTACCATTCGGGTATAATTAATGCAGGAACTAATTCGCCCCTCAAAAAATTTCATTTCTCCTGTTAGTTTACCCTCTAAAAAAATGGTTTTGGGCCCATCCACTATTCCTGACCAAACGTTTACTTTTCGTAGATTCGCTTGTTGTCACATTCAGTGAGAATTTTTGGGGGCCCAATATCGCAAATTTTGACGATCAACTTCTCAATTATGGGTAGATGTTGCTTCATCCGAAAAAAATATTTTGGCCGCTCAACAGTGGATTTGGATCCATAATTGTTTTGCAGTATTCTAAGCGGTAATCTGGATTAGCTTCACGTAATTCGTGATAAGCTGGTTCAACTTACATGGGTTGCCTTTTTCAATTTTTAGATATCTTATCACTGATCTCTGACTTATTCCGTTGTCCAAGACTAATTCTCGGAATCTTCAATGCGGATTTTCTTGTGGGACAAGTAGCGTATCAAGCGTAATATCAAGGGGTATATTCGCGTAGGAAGTCTTGAATCGATGTTTAATTTTCCATTCTTCCCTGAACTTGGTTTCTATTCTTCTATTTGCTGATTGGGTGATATCTTTATCACGATATTTATTATTAAATAAAGTGCAGACCTCCGACTGAGAACGGCGCTTATCACCACAACTGAGCATAATTAAGATTTCAATCCTTTTTACTTTCTTATACGTAGTATAAGGAAGTATTGTGATGATGAACATTTTCGACCTCGAGATTTTTGCAGATGTCCACGTTTTGAAGTCCCCTGGTACTGAAAAAGTGCTTTTAAAAAATGTCTGTGTGTGACCACGATAGCGGTCAAACCGCTATAGCTATCAATTCCAAATTTTGCATTTAGTAGTATAATCTCCCTCTTGAGAACTGTTTAGATTTTCAGTAAAATCGGCAGACCGGAAGTAGTAGTTTACTTCGGTGAAAAATCAAATTTTGCCAATATTTCGTCAACTACTAAGTTTAAACAAATTTATAAAGAGTTCATATGTACTTAAAATTGAAATTGTGAACAATTTTGTTTAAAAAGTTTTTCGAAATTCCTACCGGTCTTTTACT
Organism: Amphimallon solstitiale; assembly: GCA_963170755.1. Classification (NCBI taxonomy): domain Eukaryota; kingdom Metazoa; phylum Arthropoda; class Insecta; order Coleoptera; family Scarabaeidae; genus Amphimallon; species Amphimallon solstitiale. The sequence continues at coordinate 18,821,853 of OY720676.1, forward strand.
CTTATCGAAAATCAGTTTCAAATATTTTGCAAGTCATGCTTTTTAGACAGGTACGTTACGAGTATGAAAGTATTTAGAACTTAATTTTTAATACCTTTCGTATAAAAAAGAATCAAAATTCGGATCGGAACTAACACTTTTACTCTTACCGAATAACGATTTTTTGCAAATATGTCGTAAATTATGCATTCTATATATATTTATCAAGAGTACAAAAGTATTTAGACTTGGATTTGGAATATTTTTTGTATAAATGAAATTTCAAAATTCGGACCGGATGTAACACTTTTACTCTTAGCGAGTAGTACTTTCTTTCGAATATCTCGAAGAGTATGCATTCTATAGGGATGTATTAAGTGAATATAAGTATTTATAATAGGATTTTGAATAATTTTTATGTGAAAATTTCTTAAAATTCTATGATTTGAAACTTTCATACGTATAAGAAAGTCGTATGGTGGCCACACACCATTTTTTTTTTTTGCTTTAATGGACCGATATTAAAAAAATATCTTCACTAGATAGAGAATGAAAGGATCTTTTCGAAAACGCAATATTGGTCCCCTGCTGCCGTTTAAAGTTTTCGACTTGCCCTCCATTACGCCGCCACTGGTTGGGATTTCCATAAATTCTTTTTTATTCAATTCAATGAAAGTTTCTTTTTTGGTTATTTCTATGTTATAGTGTTGATGGAAATAAACATTATCATTATTATTATTATTATTTACTAGCATTTATTACTACACTAAATCTGCATTAAAATTCATGTTAACTCCATTATTTACTAAGCATCAACCGGCACTGCTTTTTGATTAAAACATGTTTTATACCGTGAGATATAATCCTACCCATTGCATGATTAATTGATGCACATCCTTCATGATAGGCTTTATGTATGTCCATAAAGAACAGTTACGTTTTGAGAAATTCAAATTAACCGATAACGAGGGATTAAACGTCAGTCAGTTTTAATTGGATGGAGTGGAACAAGTGTACGTATTCATTCGTTTACATACCACATCCGCTCTTGTTACTAATAAATGCAATTAAGAGCGTCTATCCTGCAAGAGAAAGCAGAACGCATGTATGAAATGTTATAAAAGTATATTTCATATATGCGTTCTGAGTATTATATAATTGTCCGAAAAAGTATTCCTTCCTACATCTAAAACAACTTCAATAACTATAAAAATATTTTTTCACGAACAAACCTTTAAAAAACTTATTGCCAAAATATACTGGCTACCATAAACACAGGCATTCCATCCATGTGAACGTTTGTATGTTTAGGTAGAACATTTACGTATTACTACTATCTCATTCTCGTGTACAAAACCAGTGGCGGCTCTTTAATGAGAGCAAGTGAGCAATTGCACCCCCTGGAATTTTGAAACAAAACAAACCAAGCGGCGACTAACTCTGAAAGTATTTATTTATTACGTATTCATAGTTATTGAACAGGAACGTGGCGTGTGCGGCCCGCAAAACAACCTACATGCACCGATCGTCGTCACAGATATAATGACGAGAAAGTATTCGAATGTTTACCCCTTCCACCGAGAGAAACATACCCATGAGCAATGCCCTACCGTTGCTGCGTTAAGCCATTAAACATTACATTGAAGGTGGGGAGAACTGTATTTTGTTCTAGTTCCATATCGTATAATACATAGCATGTGAGCAAGATTCCCGTCTGCTCACCGCTGTTGTAAGATGAATTTCGTGTTGGCGTTACAGAATAACACGTTTTCGCGGTTAACGTATGATGAAAAAATCGCAATAAAAAATCTTAAACGGCCGATGCCTCAATTATGTTTAGAAAATAAACAACCTGTTAAAGGTAAAGACGTTATAAGAAAATTCAAAATAAATATTTATCAGAAAAATGACTGGATTTGTGGGTGTGAAATTAAAAATACTTTGTTTTGTTTTCCGTGTCTTTTGTTTGGTGGTGAACCGTCTTGGTAAAAGAACGGAATAAAAGACTTAATTCATCTTAGTACTAAAATTACGAAACATGAAAATTCCGAAGGGCATTTGAAAAATATATTTAGTCTAAGAATGTTAGGAAAAAATAACATTCAGAATATTTTAGATTCATCATATAGAAAAGCAGTTCAACAACACAATGAACAGGTAACAAAAAATAGGCATGTGTTAAATTTAATAATAAATTGCATTAGATTTTGTGGCGCGTTTGAACTGGCACTTCGGGGTCATGATGAACGGCAAACGTCGAATACCAAGGGCATTTTTCGGGAATTGATAAATTTTACGGCAGAATTAGATAAATCGCTCAGAGATCACATCGAAGCAGCACCGGTTTTTAATTGAATTTATAAATGATTTCCCAAATTTTAATGAAAAAGTGATAGAACTGTTCTGCAAGTCAAAGACACGCAAAGTGGACTTCGTTTATCGTCAGATGTAATCAAACTGTAGTGTTATATTTACTATTCCCTCAAAACAAACTGTACAATGAACAGTACCTGTCTGGAACAGTATGTCGGTGAAACTTATAAAGATTGGGTAAGCGTTCTTGTGTTATACTTTTTAATTTTGAAATTATGCACTCCCTATGTGAACCACCCCGAGCCGTCACTGTACAAAACACTGATACTATACATTTGACCTATGTTTTTTAATTCCACGAACCACCTTTAAGGGTCCTCGCTAGTGAATCGGAAATGTAATATTGGTTGTATAGCACATAATTTAATAAGCCATGGATATCCGAGTACCTATTACACATAGGGAATATATAATAAATATTTGAAATAATAACTCAATATCTAAGCGAATAAAAATTCATTTACGATCAAATATTTACACATTTGTAACCGTGGAAATGATTTTTACCAGAATAGTATTCACTGTAATGTGGGTTGCCTAATTTTAATTTATTTTATATTCATTTAAAACAAAGTAAAGAATAGTTGAACGAAAAATAAACGAAAAATGAACTAAAGCAAACAAATCTACTGTAAAGGATTTTTGAGGAAACTTGTTTTAAATATTTTGACATATTAATTAATTTTCTTTAATCAGATAGTTTTTTTCTAAATTTGATTATTCAGCGGGTTAGATTACTAAATTCTTCATAAGTTGACGATGAAAGGTTTTCTCCAAATTTAAAATCAACAAAAATATCTTGCATCAAAAATCTGCTATTTTTCAACTATTCACAGATCCACTATCGAGAAGCCTTAAATTTTAGCGCTAAAAGTGGGCAATTTGATTGGTTCTTTTCGTGTCCAAATGCCACTCAATTTAATTGACAGTTATTTCTAGTCATTTTTGCATTTTGTATATTTTCACGGTTTTTTGTACTTTGTTTTCTCTGTTCTTGTATTTATACAACAAAATGTGTTCTTTTTAGAATCATGGACTTAATGCCCAGTACAAGTAGAAACCTATCTATTTCTCCACCGAGGAAACGCGACCATTTTGGTCACTTGTCTTTTATTGAATTTTGAATATTTATAAGAAGCTAAGAATTGAAAATACAAAAAAAATAATAAAGGGAAATAGCATCGCATATATTGTCCACAAGAGGTAATATTGTATTTTCTTAGGTTATGTGTTATGTTTCTGAAGTTACCTATATTCTATTATTGTAGGTGTTGCAAGAAGTACAGTTTTTAAAGTTATAAAGGAACATAAGTCCAAGGGAGCGCTTACTCGGCCCAAGCAAAACTCCGGTAGACGCTCATTAGTCAACATATTTGACGAAAATGTAAAAAAATGCTGTAAGACAAGTAATACACAGCTTTTTTTATAACATTGAAGCTCTTGCACTTGATAAATATTTTAACGAAATTCAATACCATTCTAATATATCTCAAATGAACTGTTCATCATTATACATACTAACGAAAAAGATTAATTTCAAGTAAAATATATTTATTTTTAAGATGAAAAGGTATATGAAATATTATTATTATAGGTATACTCGCGGCAAAAAGTTTTGTCGGGACCTAAGACCAACTATATGGAAGATATATCTGGTCCACTCTAATAAATTCTAACACGAAATAAAGAGGGATTATATTCAATTTTTATAATATCTAAGTGTGAGTAAATATACTTAACTGGTTCGTAAAAGAAAATACATGTGGCATATTGAAGTAAATATTGTTGCGTTTTCGGGTTCGAAATAAACAACTCGTACAAATGTTTTAAGACTGTCTGTATATTTATACACTTAAAACTAATCACAATATAAAAATATAAATTTAAATTAACACAGGTATTTATTTCTATCACTTCTATTTATATAACACTGTAATATTTATGTATTTATTGCACTATAATAAAAACTGCACCGCTTATATTTATTTAACCGTACGAAAACTATTCAATGAATTGAATTCTTTCTCGGCACCGGCCGCTTTTTATATCGGCACACATGACTCTGGAAACATTCGCGAAAACTCCATCTTTCTCTCGATGTTTGTAGAACAAACGACAGACCCTCCGTCGCCCACACATTATATGCGTCGTATGATTTATGATGCGTCGCGCCAATGTTTACTCTGCTCTTGTCGTCGCCCGGATGTCTGCTTCTATGTGGGCTTGTTTCGTTACAATATATTTCAAATATTCTTCATTTATGATTTATCGCACGATAACATTGATGTATCAACATTACAAAGAAATCTTTTAGCTGTTCTCCAAATGTTTCCCCCTTTCCGAATTTATTTTATTTTTCAAGGGCCAGAATGAATGCTTTATTAAGATCTCGGTTTTATGGAATTTGTAATTATTTATATTGATTATATTTACGAGTATGTATCTGTCATTAATCTTTTTCTGTAATATACATTCTATTTATTTTGAAATAGATACAAAAAAATTATGGATTTTTCATTATAATTCAATTCAAAATTCTTGATTATATTACTATATCTGCATTCTATGACTTGGGGCATGTTTGCCTAATATGTATTTACCTTGGTATTTACAGCGCGATTGCTAGGGGTGTTTAAATTTTGGAATATTATTTAAATCAAGATTTTTTGTAGCCCATATATCAAATACTTTTTTTTAATAGTTCAACCACCTCTCTAAAGATCAATTATTTCACCATTCCTTGTTTTATTAGTATGGTAATTTCTCTGCATTTTTAAAACTACATATTGCCGTGATCCCTATTGGTTAGGCATTATAAAATAGTTAGACAATTAAATATTAGAATAAGAAAATAATTTTTAGTGGTAAACATAATTGTTGAAAAATGAATTATGAGTTGCATAACCGCAACGGCGTAACATTATGATGATGGGAATATGGTAATTGAAATTGAAATAAAATTTATATGAAAGGTACAAAAATAAACACGAAAATAAATTCATGTATTCTATATTTATAGAAACGAGGAGCACAAGATGTATTTTCAGTATACAAAGGCCGAACCAAACTTTTTGCATTGTGTAAGAGTGGCACTAAATATATTGAGAAGTGAACCACTTTTCAAGCTTAATAATGTGTTAAAAATAAATAACAGAGAGAGAGAGTGATGATGAAAGATGGAATAGTGAAAAGAGTTAGTCATTTGAATGCTGTAAAATTGTATGAAAAAGGTGAAATTAGACATTCACGACATGAAAACATCTTTCATCATGAATAGACGTAAGAAATAAAATAAGTTTATAAAAGATTGTTATCTGTTAGACATTTTATGGTCACACTTAACAATACAATAAGTACCTGATACTTATATTTAATAGTAATTTAAAAAAAAGGATATATAGAAAGGTTTTTTTTTATTCGATACGATATAATAAAGCAAAAACTTCAGAAATGGCAGGATAAATCTGGTTTAATCCAGAAAAGTTCCAGAAATAATGGGATAAAATTGGTTTAATCTGAATAAATCTACAAAGAAAAGAATAATGTTAATGTTGTTAATAGCTGCGTACAAATCAACCTACACGAAGATGAGAGAAGGTGGTTCGAAGACAGGGATAGAGCTGTCAAGGTCCATGTTCCTGACAAAGTAATCATAAAAGGAAGGATTCCATCTGTATGCAATGTCTTTCCGATTATTTCTAACGAAGATGTTTGCAAAAGAAAAATACGGATAGTGTTAAATAATGGGAAAAGGAAGTATTTAAACAATCATGAAAAAGGCAACAAATTCATTTACAAATACAATGAGAGATGGCGTTAATAGAAGAAGAATATACCTACTTTAGACAAGGAATCGTGAATGTGCACGGACATTAATAATAAACAATTTGTGTGTGTATATTTTTGTGCAATTTCTAACAATCAAAAACAATATAGGTATAGTTCAACCTGGGGAAAAACTTGAAGAAAACAAATATGAGCAGGATAATGCCAACATAGACATTAGTGCGTGAATTGTGGCGCTGCAGACGAATAGTTGTGTTTTTTCGATGACCGAGATGATAAAAAGCCGCGAACGACGATAAAGAAAGAGAAGCTGCCGATCTTTTGAATTGTTCGAACGTAAAAATTTTGTTTCATGCTGAACTGATTGCAGGCGTACAGATACACTGCATAAAATCATTTTTAGTTAAATGTATTAAGTTATTTTTGATTTCAATAAGTAGTTTATCACATTATAATTAATTCATTGTTATTTTGTTTAATTTCATTATTTTTTTTATTATCAAAATGGTAGATAGAAATCAAGAGGAATTTGATGAAATGTATGAATATTATAAATAAGTTTTTCTTGAAATAAATTCATAATAGATATTTGGTGATGTGTGGCGTATGCTAAAGATGCTACGTGAAAATGTTCATTTTTTTAGCAAAGTGGTTAACATCGTCAATATTTTGAATAAAATATTATTTTCTTTGCTATAGTAGATTAAAAAAAGGGCATTAATGGCACAACGTGAGAATGTTTGCTAGCAATATTAACTGTGCATTATTAACAAGTTATTAGATAAAAATTTAATAAAGATTTCAAGCATATTTAAATACGTAAAGGTATAAGCATTTTTGATGGACAAATAGCCAATTTGTGGTATGTACAACGTGTAAATATTTGCATATGACGATTGGTGAGAGTCTTATCAAGGTGTTTTCTACTTTGCGAGATTTTAGATCTCCAGAGGCATTTCGTGCAAATGAATGTCTTTGTTGAAATAAAATTCAGCGTCGTAAAAGAAAAATTTTATTTCTTTGAAACAATACGATATTAAAAATTTGAAGATAGCAAGGAGTAATATTTTTATTTTAAATCTATATAATATTTTAAAAGCAATGTGTTTTTCGTATATATAAAAATATACATTTTTTTTGTTTGTGATTGGAAAAATAAAAAGGACAATTTCTTTTACAGCCACATGTGGCAAAAGAATTTCTTTACTGATGTTGTTATCAAGTATTGAGTTGAATACAAATATTTTATGAGGTTTAGTTTTTTTTATTATTAACCTTGTCCTATTTAATTTTAAATAAGAAATGTTGTCGACAAATAAAGGAAGGATCACTGCTAGAACCTACAAGAATAATATGAATGTTAATAGGGATTGAATTTATAAATTTATTGAAGTAGTTTTTTTTTAACTTGTCAACGCAATCTCTGCATTTGTTATATATTATGCTGCTTTGTATTATCGTTGTTTTTGGTTAATTTCTGCTGGTACAAGATTACTATATTTTAATTTGAAAGCAAAGCTACTGCAATATGTTAAAACGTCCGGGGTAAGTGTGATATTGCTCTTATTTTATATTTTCAAATATTTTCCTTTAAATATATTGTCTTAAAAAAATTCTTTGTGTAATTTATTGTTTGCTTATTTATTGCTTGCTATGAAATTTAATATATCTCTCAAGCGTAAACAAAAATATTACAATCTCCCTTTATGGTGTGGGAAATATCAGATTACTAGGGTTGAGCAGTGATACCTTCCATATAGCTGGTCTTAAGACCCGACAAAACTTTTTGCCGCGAGTATATATAAACGCAGACAAGCATTTATAGATGGTGTCTCGGCAGGTTTGGAAAAACAAACAGGAATAGGCATAAGACTTATTATTGTGCACATAGAATTTGAAGATAGGTTTGTTGAAGGTGGATTGTTAGTTTTCCAATGCAATAAAAGAACTGGCGACTACCATGAGCATATGAATTCTGTTGTATTTGAAAATTGGTTTAGTGCTGTTTTAGAAAAATTACCAGACGATGCCATTATTATTATGGATAACGCGCCCTACCAATCTCGCAAAGTTGAAAAGATTCCAAGTACATCATCTTAACAGAAGGACATGCAGAATTAGCAGTTATCAAAACCACTAGAAATGAGTAGACCATTTTACTGGATTTGATAAAACAACATCGCCACAATTTCAACCATTATGTTGATGTTGAAATGGCAACAGTAATGAACAAACATGTGTTGAGATTACCACCGTACTACTGTGAACTAAATCCCATTGAAATGGTATGGGCCGAATTAATTAAAATATGTTGCGGCAAATAATAAAATTTTTAAAATGGCAGAAGTCAAACAATTACTATTGATTGCATTAGCTAATTTTAATAGTGCTAAATGGAGAAAGTGTATAGAACATGTACCTGAAGAGAAAGAAAAATCAGTCTATTAGATAGTCTAATTGACAATATCGTGGAGCTATTTATCATGTCCACTGCATGTGATAGTGATACTAGGACAAAGATGACATTTGAAATATTCCTATAGCTGTTGTTTTATTAAAGATCGTTGAGGGCATGTACCAGTTAGGTACCAGGGGGGGGAATGTTAAATTAAGATTGCGTAGACATCGTTTTACTTCTGCCTGCAGTTGGTAGGGGGCGCATGTTAAATTCTGTTGATGTAATTTTAGGATCAGTCATGATACTTCAGGGCTTAGCTGCACAGAATTGCCTGTATTTGTTTAGTAACTATGGTAACTATATAGCTTTTTAAATATTTTTGTTGACGTTTTTAAAATTACAAATATGTATTAACTTATTTCTTAAAATTGCAGTACGTAAGTATTTATTCTGCATAATTCGAGTAATTTATTTATTTATTAGCACTTTTTTCTAGACTTCCTAGTAATTATGCCGACAAGAAAATGTGATGTGTCAAATTGTGACCAAAATGTAAAAGTTTTTAACATCCAAAATCAATTCGTTTTCATGAGTGGTAGGACGCTACAGGAGATCCTAATTTATTGAATGTTATAAGAGAAGATCGACGATTTCCATTTAAGGAATAAATAAGTTCAAATGTAAGAATAATTTAGAATGCTTTCTCCTTAATATTTTGAAATAGAAATAAAATTTGCATATAAAAATAAAGCGTTACTAAAAACATATGTTTCTAATTTATTACTAAGTTATTATAGCAATATGTGTAGTATATTTTACTTTAAAATACATCCGCTATTTTACTTCCGAACATTTAAAGTGAAGAATAAAAACTATTAAGGTAAATACAAAATGGAATAGAAATATATAATATTTAAATTTCCCGGTTCATCGGTTTGATCCATTTTAGTACTGCCTGCAGTTGGCAGGCGGCGCTAAACATTGTCTAAACTTTTTACTATTAAGTTATACTATCTTCTAGTATAGTAATCTGTGTTAGGTACTAAGGATGGTGTTATAAATCATCTGTACACCAGATCAGAATTTTCCATGCGCAAGTGCACAAAAAAGTGTCTGAGTAATTTGTGAAGTGTAAAAAAAGCAAATGTTATGCGATTCAAAATGTCACAATAGTAGCCCATGTAATAATAAATAAGTCAATTTATTTCTCAACGCAATAAATAATCTTGAAACCAATTGTGTTTTATTATAAGAAAGAGAAGAAAGATGGTATTTGGTATAACTTTATAAGTATGTCCGTTTGTTAAGAGGTATTTTAATAATGTTGAAAAATTGTCCATAAAATGGAGGTGTGAGCTATGAAAGTATGTCCGCTGTTAAGAAATATATATTTCGGTTACTTACTGTTATACCTACGTGTAGTTAGAACAGGTTCTAACTGAAAGCTACAGTAAATAGCCGAATTAAAATTTTAACTCATGTCTTTCCTATTATAGTAAGAACGCGAAATTACAAATGCTCGTAGTTACTTAGCATTTTTACTAGTAAGTACGCGTAAAAACGGATTTCGGCTATTTACGGTAAGAAATATAACATTCTTCCGCTGATTGTATCGAATATCGTAACGTCTAACCGGTCTAATGTAAATATCAGATTAAAGTAAACTGGATGCGTGTATTTTCACCTTAAAAGCATGTAATATTTAAGAATACAAGATTTTTCCATGTATGTACATTATTATCACCTGACGTTAAAAAACGTCATTAATATTTACTACGGAGACAACATGAAGGCCATGTCATTTAGTCATTACAAACCTGTTTTTTCCTTTTTTTCTTATAATTATTCATTTTTGCACACATTCGTCAACATCGATACATTCAACGATAAATGACCAATAAAATTTTATAGTGATAATCATATCAGTCAGTCGTAATAATCCTAATGATCGTGTCAAATTGCTCGTTTAAAGATCATAATGTTCGTCTTGCTTGGTTTATTGGTAAAACATAAACTTCTGCAGCTAGTTAAACTCACTGGACAGACAATGCTTCTGATCAGAAACTATCTATTTGTAATATGTATTGAAACCCATTGTGTACCAGCGTCATATTAATAGAACACTACGCAAATGACTTTTTCATGACTTGGGTTTTGTCTATTCGCTTGTGTATTATTTTTTTCCCGTTTCTTCCGAGTTGTAGCAAGCACAAAAAAAAATTTCTAATTTATTAACTGTCGTTTCGATAAGTAAAAAAATGAAAACATTTTTCTATATTTGAACTTTGAACTTAGCACGACTTGTGTTGTGCCAATTGTGTTTTACAAGCCAAACAACTGCATTGGTTGAAATCAAAATTCAGCATTTTGACAGAAAAATATTGTTTTACGCAATAAAATAAATTACTGAAATATTTCTAAACATGTCGGTCATATTTATAGGACGCTGACAACTGCCGTAATCAAACAACGAATAGATCATAACCTAAAAATAATGAAGTGTATGTCTATATATGTCGTAAGTAGTGAACCTGTTAGTGTAAGAAACACTAGGCCTATAATGTGTGTAAAAGTAAGAAAAAGAGAAACAATCAATATATGTATTTCACATACCTACAACAGTCTAATTAAATAAGTTAAATATACATGTGTGCTGAGACAGCAGTCTTGGATATTATAAAATGCCTTCCTTGTCATCAAGTGTTTTTTTTATTAACTTCTGATACCGTATCAGCTATTAGAATGACCAATTCAACTGGAAAAAAATTTGAAAGACCGCCCTGAAATTTATCCGACAGTGTGGATTTCGCACGTTAATAATAAATTATTAAATATAATTAAGAACAAGATCTGAAGGATATTAAAAAAATTAAATTTCTTACATGCCTATGTAAGTAATTTTTATTACAGAATTGAAGAAAATAGTTTAAAAATTTTGTATAGGTACCTAAATAACTTGCCTAATAATTAATACCAGTGGTCGACCAGTGGCCGAAATTCGAGCTTAATTCATTAAATTTTTAAGTTTGAGTTATTGAGGTTATTTTGTCAAAGAGTATACTTCTATAACAATTGCATATAATTTTTTTGAATTGTCTATTACGTCAGCTGCGAGCCTGTAGAAATACGTCGTTAAGCATTAATTTTCGAGTTAATTAATTAAGGTATTTGTAACACATATTATACATACATTTTATCTTTCTGCACTCCTTCTCCATATGAACTGTAACTATGCCAAATCTCACACTAATCCTTGCGCGCAATATGCTTAAAGAGGGGTGCAAAGTTTTTTCGTCACGTATTAATATATAGACAGTTCTATTATTTATTCATTTTATTCATTTCAATTTTATTAGGATTTCACGAAAATGAAACAGTATGCTAGTTTTCATATAAAAACTAAAAGAATATATTTTGTCATATTAAGGTGGCTCCCTGGCCAATTTCAATTACATTGCAAACATGCTGCTATCATATGGCACCAGAATCCGTTAGTAAGCAACAAAGCGATACCAAAAAAATTCCGGCATAATCTGCAAACTTATCTCCAGGGGACTGGGTGGTTATAACAACTGAAGTTTGTCCGAATAATATGAAAAAAATTGTTAAAAAACAGGAAGTTTTTGTACCAAAAATGTGCTACCTTATCTCGTAATTACTTCGAATATATATACATAATTCTAAGATATTAAGTAGCTTAGCTTATGGAGAAAAAATGCTCTTTCTTTTGGTGCTTGATCCAAAGCAATTAAGCGTATTTGCTTAGCTGCCTTTTGCATTTAATTGTCTCCACCCAGCATTCCGATTTAACAAGGCATGTTTTAAGCATAATTTAGAGGCCGCTAGTGTCCGACGATTATAATACTATAAAAATAACTCCTGTGATCCCACTATTTCTTCTGATTCAGTTTAATTAATTCTATAGGAAAAGGTAATCAAACAATTTCCAATTTTTACAATTTTTATTAAGGAAACGCTAAGAAAAAAATAATGAAAAATCATCATTACATCTCTGACACTGTTCTTAGCGCAAGTGTATGTAAAAGCGTGGTTTGAGGCTCCACTGGCAATTCAATCACCATATCAAGACTTTTTATTTTTGAAATCGTTGTTTGATTACAAAAGCATCGATGTAAAAATTAGCGAGGCAGCCGTAAACAAGTTTTTCGATCACCTTTGGTATCCGTCGCCTGAACTAGTTGCATTTTCCTTTCTTGGCCCGGCAGTTCCCCTTTCAATTAAAACGAAGATGAGTGAAAAAGTTCTCATGTTTATAGACGAGGAAGACTAGGATTATGATGCAGAGGATACTCCTGTAAAACGTGTTACTGTAAAGATGAATGAAGTAAAAATGTGCCTTAAACTTTTTCAATACCTTCAAGATTAATTGCGATTTCTTAAGAGTTGAATCTACGTTTTGGTCAGCTGCAAAATTTACGTGCAGTAAATGACGTAGCCGAACGTGGCATAAAGTTGATTACCGACTACTAATGTTTTGTCGAAAGATGAATTACAACAGCAATATATCCTACAAGTAGTTGGTCAATATCGAAAAGAATTTCCGGACGCATACAAATCGACTGTTAGCACAACTACTGAGCCGCAGCTAAACCTAAGACTGCGAATTTGTTAAACGTTTTACTCATTAACTATTGCTATTCTAGAAAAAAATAAGGTATGTACTTTTTTACTTTGAATTTCAAATCCTATCCATTTATGTATAATAAGTTGCACTTTAATTCAACAGAAGAAAAAGCGAAAAAGTTGATTTTTTCCAGAAGCGACTTTAACCCCTCTGCGGAGCCCATTAATATTAATCAAATAAGTAGATATTTTATGTAGTATGTTTTTACATTTATAGGAAAAAATTAGGGGGTACCCGAAAGAAATCTCAAATTTGAAAAATAACGACCACCCTAATGTACGATATGTAGCAAATTAAAAGCAAATTTATGGAAATCAATTGCAAATTCAATGGAAATTAAATCCGAAAGTATTTTCAGATTTACATTTAATTTGAAACACTCTGTATATAATCACCAAAACATAAATATTTTTCGTAAAATATGGTTGAACAATACTTGAAATAATCTCTTGGCTGGATATTTTCGGTACATATATATTATTAAATAAGAATCCGAGACATTCTATTTTCGGCTTTTTGTAATTGAGGAGCAAATAATAAAAAACATCCATGAATATTTGTTTGAATTCAACAAATAGTATCATATCATTACAATTTCATTTTATTTGTAAATATGTGATTTTTTTTAGGGGTTACTCTTTTAATGGCAGACAGAAAGACATATACACGTAATTATATGACTGAGAAAGCCATATATAAGACGTACGTCGACCCTATATTTGCATTCAAGTTTTGCTACATTCAACTAGAGAGCGCCCCGAATAATTTTAAAAATTAATATTATTGTTGGCAGCGCCCTCTGTTTAAGAATTACTGCACCCATCACCCTGATTATGATATATGGAATCTACTTTTCTCTTAAAATATGGCTTGTTTAATCGGAATGTTGGGTAAAAACAATTAAAAGCACAAGACAGCTATAAAATACGCTTAATTGCTTTATATCAAGCATGAAAAGAAAGAGAATTTATTTCTCTAGGGGCTAAGCTATCTAATATCTTGCAATTATTTATATATTCGAAGTAATTACGAAATAAAGTAGCAGATTTTTGATACAAAAACTCCCTGTTTTTTAACAATTTTTTCCACATTAATCGAACAAATTTCAGTTATTAAAACTACCCAGTCCCCTAGAGATAAGTTTGCAGATTATGCCAGTATTTTTTTATATCATTTTGTTGCTTATTAACGGATTCTCGTGCGATATATTAGCAGCATGTTTGCAATGTAATTGAGATGGGCGAGATGGCCACCTTAAAGTTTGATTTATATTGTGGTGTTGAAACATCTACAAACGTAGCCAAGAATCAAGATTTAAATTTGGGAACAAGAGTAATGGTAAATATGTATACTGGATTGTTAGACCCGACAAACCACTGTGTTTATTTTGATAATTCAGAGCCACTGACACGTTGCAGGAAAATAGACTAGCAAAATTCCCACTAAAAGATTCCAAGAGCTTGGCCAAAAAACCTCGCGGATTTGATACAAATAACGAATTCTCTTTCTTGAAGTGGAATGACAATAAATGTGTCACCATTGCAACAAATCATGATAGCATCGATCTCCTATCTCAAGCACCCCGATCAGATAGAATAGCTAAACAGAAGAAAAATATACCTCAACCTACCTTCTAAAGAACTACAACAATCATATGGGTGCAGTAGATCAACATAATTGGAATGTTGGTAAAAACAGTGTCCGAATACGGGGGAAAAATTATTCTAAAATGTGGCCTTTGTTTGACTCCTTGAACAAAAGATTTCTTGATTATGCGCCAATCGAGGAAAATTACAGCATAGACAAAGCTATGGTACCATATTATGGACGCCATGGTTGCAAGCAGTTTATAAGAGACAAACCTATAAGGTAGGGGTACAAATTTTGCGTCGGGGCTACGAGCCTTGGATATGTTGTTTATTTTGATCCATATCAGGGTTCTTCAGCAACTTTGCCCCTAAATTACAAACATTTAGGTTTAGGAGCCTCTGTAATTCTTCAATTTGCAGACATTTTGCAATCATTGCCAAATGAACCGTTTCATTTATATTTTGACAATTATTAGACTTCCTTGTCTCTTCTGAAAGAACTGAAATTGAGGAATATAAAGGGTATCGGAACTATCCGTGAAAACAGAGTACCAAAATCACTTTTGAATAGCGCAGCATATTTGAAGAAAAAAGAACGAGGATATTTCGAATATACATTGGCAGATGAAGAAATAGTCATATGTAAATGGAACGATAATAGTGTCGTTACCATAGCATCAAATGGCTTCTTGTGTGTTCCCGCTAAGTAGAACCCAACGCTTTTCGCAATCCGAAAAGATACATGTCTATGTAGATCAACCAAGTCTAATCAAAATGTACAACGAGAACATGGATGGAGTAGATAGAAGTGACCAAAATATTGGTCAGTACAGGATTTCAATACGTGGAAAAAAATGGTATTTTCCACTACTGTCCCGCTGTATTGATATGGCGGTACATATATTCATGGCAGCTACACAAATGTAATGGTGGAAAAATGGATCAACTATCGTTTCGAAGAGCTATTGCAACCGAGTTATTAGAAACATAGGGTAAGCTGCAGGGTTATTCGCTATCTGATAATGATTGGCATACGATTAGTTTTTGCTATTTTTTAAGAGTTTAGTTATTTGCTAGTGAATTTCTTTCTCACCAGTTGGTAGCTGTAACCTTTTCGAAAGTGACCCATTATTTTCCCGCTTGTTCTACATAACCACGAAAAGCTACGTGGTCTTATGCCCAACTGTGTCTGGTGTTTGCTATTTTCTATTGGCAATTTATAACAACCACGAAATCGGAGTGTACTGGGAATATACTTATCTTTCAAGGTACGTGAAAATTTCTTTCAACTACCGCATTAGTACATTTAAATAAACTAATAGCACATAATTTTAAGGCGGAAAAGCGATTTTAGGTTATTATATCCTCGTAATTCTCTATGCCAATGACTGTCATGAAGATTTGATTTAGAAATAGATAAATTTTTAGGAGTTTGTCTTTTTAATAACATTTTAAATATCTTTTCATTCATGATTGTGTATAATCAACTAAGTTTTGTATCAATATCATCCAAAATAGTGGTTGGCCGTATGCCAATTACTGTGCTATATAAGTGGCCAATAACTATTTTTTTCTTTACCCAGATGCCGAAAGTCCACGAAGGTACAAAATATGAAAAAAAATATTCTGAAAAATCTGTTTCCTTGGCTCTAGAAGCCATAACCAATGGCACTTCACAAAGAAAAGCTTCTTAGACTTTTGGTATACCACGCCAAACCTTACAATTTAGACAAAGTGAAAAGTTTCGTTTTAATACAAATCTGGGACCAAATCCTATTCTAAACCGAAATGAGGAAAATCTTTTAGAAGAATGGATTCTGACTAGTTATAAAAAAGGTTTTCCTGTGAGAAAGATTGATATTCAAGCATCTGTTCGAGAATTTTTAGATGCGAATCCTCGAGAAAATCCATTTCGCGATAATCTCCCAGACGACGGATGGTACAGAGCTTTTCTGAAGCGCCATCCAGGTCTCGTTCATAGAACACCGGAAGCTGTTACTGCTGCCAGTTCTGTTGTATCAGAAAATGATATCCGTAAATGGTTTGGTTTGGTATAGAAACATACTTAGAAGGAAAAGGTTTTGAATCGATATTACAAGATTCTACAAGAATTTTCAACGGGGACGAAACTTGTTTCTCATTGTGCCCTAAAAATGCAAAGGTTATCGCACCTCGAGGTGCCAGAAACCTGTAAGAGGTTGACTCTGGACAGGGAAAATCAAATATTACAGTAATGTTCATTTCTCAGCCGCTGGTCAAGTGATTGAATCAATGGTAATATGTCCCTACAAGAGACTTCCTGCCAATATTGTAAATTCGATGCCTCCTTCTTGGGGACTTGGTCATAGCGAAAACGGGGTAAAATTTTGATAGCACTTTATCCTAACGCTACCAGAATTATGCAGCCAGCGGATGTGTCAGCCTTCAAACCACTCAAGAGTGGCTGGAAAAAAGCAGTTTTAGAATTTAGAAGGCAAAATCCAAAACAAATGATAGCAAAAGAAAAATTCGCTCCCATATTAAAAACTGTTATCGACCAGTGTGCTAAATCGTATACAATTCAGAACGGCTTTCGGGCCAGCGGTTTATTTCCTTGGAATCCCTCTGCCATTGATTATACAAAGTGTCTTGGTCTAAGAAAAGATGCATTTCATACAACCAATTCAGAAACATCATCGGAGATGAAAAAATTGAACTATTTAAAAACATCGAAAATTTCAATGACTGTAATGAGGAATTTATTTTGCTCTGTAAGCTGTATGAGCAATTTAGAAAGGATGACAAGACAGTGAATCCCAATCCAGATGAAAATGCTCTTGCTGAAGATATAGATGTGGAAAATCTTGAAATTCTTTTTGTTAATGAAACTTCATCATTTGATTTTGTTAATGTTGAAAATGACTTCATAGCAAGTGACACAGACCTTACACTAAAAGATGGTGAAACTAAAACGGCTGAAATTAAAAAGGACTTGTTGACAGACGCAATATTACACGAGGAAAAAAAGAGTACAGATTCGCTGAATTCTAGTCATCTTCGTGATTTCATCATTTGGCCCAAAACTTCGGAAAGAAAAGGGAAGAAAAATATCGAGAAACTACCCTTCGTTCTGACAAGTACTCAGTGGAAAAACATGCAGTTAGAGAAGTTGGAATTCAAGAAGCAGGAACAAGACAAAAAATCAGCTAAGAAATTAGAAAGAGGATTAAAGAAAATTGAAAACGAAAAGAAAAAAACTGGAAAGACTATGACTATAAAAAGAAAAAACCGTCATTAATTCATCACGACGCTGCACAAGGACATGAAATTCAAATTAAAAAAAAACAGGGAAAATAACCAAGAGACGCTGGAAGACAAAGATACAATCACTTCTGATAATTTAGAACCGGTGAGTCTCCAGCCTACTACTTGCTCTTTTTCAACTCCACAACACAGTGCAAGCAATACTCGTGTGAATATTCTATCTTGTGTGCAAATCGCACCGCCTAGTCATATAAGAAAATTATTCACTGACGATAACAGCAATCATTTTTTAGAAAATTGTCAAAGTGAATCACCTTTACCAAACAATTTAAAGACGTTGAATAATCTATGCTTCACTTACACATACAGAATTACGCCATTAAGAAAAGGAATCAAATGCTATGGTTGCAACAGAACCTACCACAATCAATGTATTGACAAAACTGCCACTTCAACGTTTAAACTTTCAGATACATTTTACTGCAGATTATGTAGCGAGAAACAGATAACAATAACAAATTTGTAAAAAGTACTGGTTTTTTTCTATATTTACTTTATAGATGTTTAAATTTTGATATATAGACACTGTTTTACATTTTTTAAATAAAGCATCTGGCATTAATTGATTTCTATAAAACTTGTATATGCTGCCTGCGGCAATATAAATCACGCACTAACTGTTAAGTGGCCAATCACTGTAAAGCTTACCCTATAAGCGAACAATAAAAAGGGGTCCTTCAAAACTACCCAAAAATGCTCACGAATATTCACGTTATGATAGGCTGGATCACCTAATCATGTATCAGCAAGGCCAACGCCGATGTGCAGTTTGCCACAAAAAGGCAAATTTTCAGTGCAGAAAATGTCAAGTATTTCTTCATCCCAAAGATTGTTTTCTAAATTACCATCAAATGTAAAATATTCACTACTTTTGCATGTGAAATAAATGTCCGTTGTGTAAGATCATTAAAGTACCTTATAATCCTCCTGTCCTTTAAAAAGAACACCATAGTGTGACCAATTGGAGGGCAGGTAATTTTTTTTTCGATTTTTCCCTGCTCGAATACGATATTACGAATAGCATGAGATAATGAAATAAAACTTAAAACAAAAAAAAATGTTTCCGGGTTGTATGGGCTAAAGTTACGCCCTGTTTGACCTGTATACAATTTTTCACATCCGCTACAATTAATATTATAAATTCCCTATTCACTGAATTTGGAATCCGAAGTTTTGTCATTACTCAAGTGACTTTTTAATGTTTTATTGTTGTAGAAAGCTATCTTAGAAACAGAGGAAATGTTAAATTTGTGCTTGAATCAGAAACCTCTCCAGTTTGATCTATGTAGTTATCGATTCAATAGTTCATAAATAGTTCGGACTTACAAAACGCAAGAATCTAGGCTAAACGTTTACGTTAGTCCAAGGTTTTTTACTCGGAACAGACAGCGAAAGTTATACTAGTTTAAAAATACGCGTTGCTCTCACTTATACGTTGATACATCTTCGTATTAATTCATATCTAATTTTAACCACAGATGTTACCATTTCCGTATACAAATGTTATTACGCGATTCCACAGAAACCCTAAGTTATTTTGGAGACGGCTATTAATACAGTACGTCCCAGTTTTCTCATCGCCTCTTTATATTTATATGCCGTATACAATAACGCCATCCATATTTTCATCAAAATGACACAAAGCTCTTTTCTCGAGTTGTATTGAATATAAAATAATAAAATAATTAAAAGCTCTTATCTAACTAACAGAAAGCAACGAGTGGTTTAGGTTGATTGAATATCTGGCAAGACACTCTCATCCGATTGGAAGGATGTGCAAAGGGGGGTTCCGCAGGGTTCCATTTTGGGACCTCTCCTGTTCTTATTGTAGTATACCAATGAAATACCAAATGTCGTTAGCTACCTGACTACCCTCTATGCTGATCGACACGTCAGTTATAATAAAAGCAGATAAAACCCGTAAGTATTTGTTTATTAATAAATAACTACTAATATTTAGTTATAAAGAGCTAGAGGTGCTGTTGTAAAGGGGAGGGGGTGGTTGACGTTTGTTAGCCAGTTGTTTTATTGCAAGTACATATTATAGAAACTATTTCTGACATACACATAGCCAAGAAAAGACAGAGACAAAACAAATATAAGACTAATCATCCGAGTCTTCCCTATACATTTAGCTTTAGTCGTCATCTAAAGTTCAAGTTCGTCTTCGTCTGTAAGGTCAAGCGTCAGAATCATGCTCTGGATTGATATATCAGAAGAGGATATGAGCTCAATAGGAGCCTATAGAATAAGTTCTCATTGATTTTAACGCGGTTGATTTTTTGCCAATGTCTGTCCCGGTACTTCCTCATGACCTTGTTTTTTGTCTCATAGGCTTCTTCTGATAATTCACCAATAGGCAACAGAACTTCCTTAATAATTACAGCACTATGAATAAAAATTTTATGTACTGTAGGTAGGATGGCGTACCAATTGTATATAATTATGCAGTGGCCTTACAATATTCGTCAAACTTGTAAATTTCAATGCAATATCCACGATTTAAAGCACGCAAAATGACACCACTTTTTAAGGTATTGCGGGAAAAACGATTATCTCGTAAAATTCTCGAGAGCACTGGTTGCAATTTCAGCCCCATCTATTTAAAAATGTTCCCTGAGATAGTCCAAAACACGAGTTTTCTTCACAGAAAAATCTTGACCAGATACTTCCATCATTTTCTGATGTAGATCCAGATGTGTAATTGACATAGCGGCAAAATGCGAAAAATGCACCAAAAACACTAACTAAACACTAATTAAAAATGATTACACGCACTAATTGAAGAAACAATTATGCGAATTAAAAAGTTTTCTCGTAGCACCAAGAAAATAATATACTATACTTACGACTACATTTCATAACTTCTAATAAAGGACTAGGTACGTAGTTTTTCTTCTTCTTTTTGGGGGTTGTGTGTTAGCTTTTGGCTTTTTACAACTATTCTGGATATAAAATGTATGATGATTGGATGAGTGCTACTATAGCTGCATTAAGCTTCCTGAGATATTGTAAGCCTGGGACGTTTGTATTTCCACGATGTGTGGGGGTCATAGTTTAAAGTTTCGGTAATGCTTGGGTTTGAGTGTGTTTCCATCTTGTCATAGAAAGATTTGGTGAGTTCCTTGATATAGTCGTCTATTGATGGGATGTTGGCTTCATTATGAATTGACGAGTTTCTCATTCAGAGTGGGGCACGGAAGATCATTCGGAGTGAAACGTTTTGGATAACTTGGAGGCTTTTAATATAGGTTTTAGCTATGTTTAGGCATATGGGGGCTGCGTAAGTCATTATGGGGCGAATTGCTTGTTTGTATATCTGATGTTTGAGGTGTGGGGATAGTGAACTGAATCTGCCTAGTAGGGGTCAAAATCGTCCTCGGGTTGCCTTTTGCTTTCCTAGCTGTTAGTCTCATATGTTAAGCATACGAAAGTCTGGAGTCCAGTGTGACCCCTAGGTATTTGATCATCGGAGACGATGGAATGGAAGAGATATGATTAATGTACAGGTCCCCTACTAGGGCTTCTGATTTTCTCTGAAATGCTATTGCTTGAGATTTTTCTGAGTTGATGGAAATTCGCCAATTATCGCACCATTTAATTATAGTTCATTGAGTGCATTTTGAAGATGTGATATAGCCAGTTTAGGATTTAGTGATTTGGATAGCAGCGCTGTATCGTCGGTATATGTGGCTAATATGCAATTGTTTGGTTTTGGGATATCCGCCGTGAAAATCGCATAGAGTTGTGGAGACAAAGCCGATCCTTGGGGGACCCTTGCTCTTAAAGATCTAGTGGTTAGGTACGTACGGCACTCATCGCGAATTTATATACATTAGGCCTTGTTCCGCACCTCTCTGCAGTTAAAATAATAACTTTTTTAATAACCTACACTGTAATCTATAATTTCATGAAAAATTCACGGACTAGCAAGGACTAGCAATAACCGTTAACCCTCATTAAAAATTCAATTATACATAGGTGTTATACGATTATAGGTGGCCGATATTACCTGGAAATAAAAACAGCTTCGTAGAAAGTAATGATGCCATTTGAATCCTTAAAGTAAGTACTTCCACCTTTAATAATTATAGTGAAGTGGGGTAAGTGTGTATTCGGGGTAAGTGTGTAGTTGGCCATTTTTCTATGTTTAAGAAGGTGCATATGTGCCTCCACCTTTCAAAACAAGTGCATAACTCTTTTATCTTCCATAAAGAAGGAAACTGTATTGCGCGTGTTTCATGATTTCGGTTGGTACGATAGAAAAAGTTCATGCTATTATTCGTGATCAGGGAGTGTGTAATAAAAAATTTATACTGTTTATATTTATTGATGGTTTTTTTTTTCTACCAAAAAGCAATCAAAAGGAGAACGACTGTAGTTTTACATATTACCCCATTCTAATATAGCATTATGTCTAATATAAAATATCACTTGCCCTCTATTTGGGTAAGTGTGTAGTAAACTGTTTCTAAAATAAAAAAAAATCCAAAAAAGAAAAAATATTTGAAATTAGTTATTTGTTCTTTTGCAGACTTGTTAGTAACTTTACAAGCTTGATTCTGTCAAAACAGGAGATTAAACAATTTAATATATTCTAGATTAGAACATAGTCTATCTTAACTAACAAATTTTTACTACATGCTTACCCCACTTCACCTTACCTTTAAATCGGCCAAGATACCTGCCTCGGGTAATAACAAACACAACTTAATCGGGTACTAAAATATATCCTATAGAAATATTGTTAATTTTGCAGTTCTTGATCATTAATATCTCTGATCCTGACAAAGATAAAACAGCAATTCTTGGTGAAAAGTTGTATGATAACGCGTTCAAACAAATACATAAGTTAGAGCATTATCAAACATTTTAAACTTTTTTAATTTCGATCACGTTTTTGTCGGTTTTGAACACTGCGACAGGGTCTTCCGCTGCAATATCATCAAACTCGTGAGCAACAGACGGTTTTCCGCCCTTGTAATACAATACCGCAAAAAAAAATCTGAACGTTAACGAACATAGATAACGATAGATTTTTAATTAGCTGTATCAGAAAAAAAATCATATATTATACTAAGGTAACTCGTTTATTCAAGATGAAAACAATATAAGTCACCTGCTAGACGCGGTGTCATTGACTCTTAATAAATTATAAAAGCCGTGCAATGAAATACCTACTTGGACGATAGTACCGCCTCCTGACAGGTTTTACAATAGTATACTGACCATGATTAATACGTAATACTTGAGGTTCGCATAACTTACCTCAATACTAACAATGCGCGCAATTTATGTTTAATATCGGATGATGAAGAAATTTTCGATTAAGTATATTCCGGCAAAGTTTTATAAAATAAAAAATAAAAAGGTGCAGATATGTTCACAAAACTAGAACAAATGTTCTGAGCCGCTATCCGTATTCATTTACATTTTTAAAGAAATTGTAAGAATAATAATAGAATCCCGAGTAGAATCCATAAGAAACCGTGACAAGTTGAGTAAGAAACAATAGAAGAGTCGTAAATAGTATATTATGCAATGAGCATTGTTACGTTTAAAAAGCAGCGGCTAACATTCAATTTATTTATTTATTATTATATAATAATTTAAATTAATTCCAAATGACATATTCTCAAGTTCTAAATAAATTACGTTTTAAATTTCATTTCAAAATTAAAATCTGCGTCGTATATATTCTGTTTAGAATTTTCAATTTAAAATACACGTAGTTTATAAACAACTCTTGGTTCAAATTTCAAAGACGCAATATGTGCATTTTAGTTTCGTTATTTAACCCACAATTTTGTTGCGTAGTAGCGTCATATAAACAAGGGGAATAACCGCGCGCCTCATTGACACCTAATTTTTCCGGAATATTCTTGCCTGACCCCTCCACACCTCCGAGTCTTTAAACGGGCGAAGCGCATCTAAAATCATTGACTATTACAGCACTATTACGTCATTATTACATTACATTGGTTATTATTCATTCATTATTATTATATTATCTTTAACTCCGGTCCTGGCGTCTTCGAGCCCGCTAGCCCTGCGGTGAAAATGTCTATGGGAACGAGGTGTTAATGTCCACAGTATGGACACACCGGTTAGGGTGATTTAAATCTCGATTTCCAAATAACAAATTGTTGGAGTATCTATCGTCCCTTCAATTTACGGCATTGGTCCGGATTTTGAGGATATTTCACCGGCACCATCAACTCAGGGCCCCGTTAATTAACATCGAATGGCGGTAGAGCGGCAGCAATAGGCGTACGGGAACAATTTTCATTGGCGTACTGGGACATGGAATTTCCAGGTATTTGAGTTTTTATTTCTTGTACTTCGTGTGGCAAGATAACCGTACAACTACCAAGCAGTCAGAAAATTTAAAAGTTAAATATTATGATGCGCAAGGCATATCATCAAGTGTTTGTCTACATATGTTTATGTCCATTAAATCTTTGTGTTGTAATAGTCATTATTATTTTCTTTTTTTTTATTGTATACATGGTCAAATTATTTTGAATGTATTAAA
Organism: Amphimallon solstitiale; assembly: GCA_963170755.1. Lineage (NCBI taxonomy): Eukaryota > Metazoa > Arthropoda > Insecta > Coleoptera > Scarabaeidae > Amphimallon > Amphimallon solstitiale. The sequence continues at coordinate 18,846,461 of OY720676.1, forward strand.
TAGTAGTAAAGTTTTGGTATTTGTAATAATGAGTTCATAGAAATTTTAAGGCAAATAGTGCACCATATTTGAAGAATTAGTTTTACCAAATTTGGCCAATTAATTTTATTAGATTGTTTATTTGTTGAGTCTGTTCCTATTGTTTTGCAATTCTGTATGTACCGTCTTTCTAGAATTTAGTTTTCTTTGTTTTTGTAACCAATTTGTAATTATTAAAATCAAATGAATTTAGTGTACATTAATAGCCATTAAATGCGAGTTGCATACACTATTTTTTCTACGACCCCATAATAAAACATTATTTTTTGAACATTCCATTTCATAAATTGAGCGTAAAATTTTCCGTACATCTTTGCGAATTTAGCGGGTAATAAATTGCTCGTGGCTACTAAGGCTTGTTCCATAATTTTTGGTGGAGTCAAATTTTTCATTATCCCTCATGTTTACCGTTTATATTTTCAAAAAAGCACAAATTTTAAGTAAATTGCAGAGAACTGTCACGTTTAATTAATTTTTATATCTGTCAGATATGCAGTCGCCATATTGAATAATGACTGAATATTAGAATGTCGCATTCCTATTGGATATAAACTTGTATCTTAATGAAAAATCTGTATTCCTATTGGACATAAACTTGTATCTTAAATCTGTACCTTAATGGATATCCTTAAAGTACAGGTTCGGCATATCTAACAATATACAATTGAAGTATGGGAGTAGAAAAATGTATATTATTCCTTTGAATTATCAATAATTATAATGATGTACATTATCCACAATGGCAGTGAATAATCATTATTTACTACATTTTACCACTACTTATCCAATATGCTAAACATTGATATAACGATTGCAATTTTTTACCCATTTTGTTAGTAAACCAGTCATTGAAGAGTCTAATTAATTACTCATATTGAAACGTCAAATTTTGAATACAAAATAATTTATAAAATGTTTTACTAAAAACAAAAAAAAATTAATTCCCAAAATAAAAGTTAAATGTCCTAACGTCACCAGAAGTAAACAAAACGCTGAAATTGCATTAATTAATTTATTGCAAAAAAAAAATCAAGAACATTGTATAAGGCGGCGTACCAATCTCTTTCAAATTGTACAAACGAAAAAAAGATAATGTGTGTTTTACAGAAATACTCACAAAATATAAATCCTCGATACTATGGATCCATTATTCAGTACTTAGAAGTACTATTAACACAGTATTTAAGTTATAAATTAACAATAATGTATATAAGATGTGTACTTAGAGCCGATAAAGTACAATTCCTTGCAGGTGTTTAGTAATTAAAGAATTTGATTTGATTTTTTTACCCTAAAAATGAAATAAAAAATAAAGACTTTTAGTATAATAAATAATCATTGTGAATATGACCCTGTGAACCACCCGTGCTCGATAGGGATTAGAAAGGTTAGGTTAATTTCTTTTGTGAAGATCGAGTGCTATTTAATAAGTGAAATCGTTATATCTATATTTTAGGCAGCATTATCGAAGGAATATTTCTTGAATTTATTCGACATCTTGACTGATTTATCATATTTATCGCCCTAATAATGGACATTTCTAAATTATTACATATATCTAAATGTGCATATAATGATTCCAGTCGCGAGATCCTGAAAGAGACGATTGTATTTACAATCTGCTGCGGCCGCAATTAGATAAATTGGTGCACGATGTTTACTGTTATTGACTGGAGATTTATGGTCGGACGACGAATCGTTAAGTTCAAATCACCCGGAACGAAATTATGTTCGAAAATGCAAATATTTTTTTGAAAATATGGAGATAACGACTCGCACACTATGATATAGATACACAGAGAGAAGTCTGCCACACGGAGAAGCTCTGAAGAAATGGTCCCACCACAATCTGCGTCTTCCAATCGGGCAAAGCGATAACCCCGCATAACATCCAGAGATGTCAGGCAGTAAGTAATTATAGAAATGAATGAGGATGCACATAAAATTATGGTGTAGTTGTTAAATAATTGATGTAAAAACTGACAAGCACATGTCGACCACACGCATGTATACAAGTTAAAAATCTGTTACACTTGTTACGTTGCATAAGAGAAATTATAATTAATAAGAATTACAATTAGTAATAAGTAATAACAGTCCACCGACAAAGTATAAAGTTAAAATGGTTATCGCATTCCAGAATGTTTAATAACTGCAATGGTGAGAGTGATAGAGTGGAGGGAGTAATATAAAGAAATTTTGCGGAAACTGAGACAGACCTAGCGGGAACTAAGTACAGTCATCTTAACAATAAGATTGCCAATCTAAAGCATAAATTCTCTCTAATATTTGTAGGTCAAGCGAGAGGTCAAGCTATAACTTTATTATGAATGAAATAGTCAATCTTCAGGGGTCAGAGTTTCGATGTAAAATAAATATATGGATGAATAGGTATATTATACATTCATGAAGATGCACTTAATGGAAACATGATAAATCACCCGGTTTTTATTTGGGATGTTTTTGCATTTTATCTGGGCTTTTAACTGGCATTGTAAGTCAGTATATGTGAAATACTCTGATGATTTTAAAGTTTGCTTTCTTTTATGATCAAGCACTAATTTGGATAAAATAATAAAGAACTATTTTATCATAAACCAAAATATATTTAACGTTTTTACTTTCTCATACGTAGTATAAGGAAGTGTTGTGATGATGAAAATTTTCGACCTCGAGATTTCTCCCTCTTGAGATCTGATTAGATTTTCAGTAAAATCGGTAGACCGGAAGTAGTAGTTTACTTCAGTGAAAAAATCGAATCTTGCCAATATATCGTCAAATACTAAGTTTAAAACAAATTTATAAAGAATCCAAATGTACTCAAAATTAAATTTGGGAAAAATTTTATGAAAAAAGTTTTTTGCCTACCGGAAAGTATGTCTTTTGCGATATCTCGCAAATAAGGCTTTCTAGGCAAGTATATTACGAGTATAATTAAAACATAATTTTCAATACCTTTTGTCTAAAAAAATTTCCAACCGGAAGTCTTTTACTCTTATCGAATAGCGATCTTTTCCAAATATGTCGTAAATTATGCTTTCTATTATGGATTTGCAATATTTTTTGGATTTATGAAATTTCAAAATTTGGACCAGAAGTAACACAAAAGAGATTTATTAAGAGAATAAAAGTACTTAGAATAGGATTTTGAATAATTTTTGTATCAAAAAATTCTTAAAATTGTATAATTTGAAACGCTCATGCGTATAAGAAATAAGAAAGTCGTATGGTGGCCACACCTCATTTTTTAGACATATATACACTCTAACGCATAATGCATTAATATCAATAAGATACATTATTTTTGTTGTGTATAGCAAATCTTGTTTGCTTTACGAGAACCCGGCGTACAGAGGGAATTTTTTAAATTATAGGTGTAAAATTTTATTTAATATACATAAAAACTGATGATTGATGATACAGGATCAGTTAAACTAGTACAGTTGTTAAGAAATTTGAGGAGTATTTGATAGTATTTTCAAATTCAGATTTAACATTTGTTGTCAACTTTTGAATATATTTTAAACAAATGAAAATTGTCGAAATTTTCAATTATGTATATATATATTACGGGTAAAGTTAGATTAACGGTTAAACTTAGGTTTGTCCAGGTAAACTACGAAATACCCTAGAAACATAGGTAACGTACGAAATATAACCGACATTATAGCTATTTCTAGCTTTACCCAGGTAAATCGCGTTCTATCCGGTTTTGTGTGGTTAAAGTTGTGTGTAGGAATTGTTATTGCGTCTTCTTTCACCACGTGCAGTCACTTTATTGAAGTTTTTATTTTAATGAAGTTTTCAAGGAGTTGGTGTCTTCGAAAAGTGCAAACAGCTTTTATTTTAGTAATGAACAATATCAAGAAATGTTAGAATCAGTCAAGTTGGCAAAAACAGGTAAAACCAAAACCACTCTACAATATCGACGTTTGAAGCGGTTTGACATATGTTCTGTTAGAGATGTTGAAAAGCTCGTGTAGCATCGGGTGAATCTAGCATAAAGTATTACGTTACAAACGATGAAATGTTTGATATTTTGCATGATGCACATTTGGCCATTGCACATGGTGGTAAACATCGTATGGAAAGTGAATGCAAGAAAAATTACAAGAGTATAACTCAAGATATTATTAAATTATATCTCAGTTTGTGTGAAGATTGCCAAAAGAAGCTAAAATCTGCCAAGAAAGGACTCGTGGTTAAACTAATGGTGTTATCGGAGATGAACAGTCGTTATCAAGTGGACCTGATTGACATGCAATCCCATGCCGATGGAGAATACAAATTTATGATGGTGTATCAAGACCACTTAATAAAATTTGTTCAAATACCTGCATTCAAATCGAAAAGGGCTGAGGAAGTTGCTAAGAGCCTGATAGACATATTTTGCATTTTTGGCGCCCCATCTATACTTTTTGCAAACCGTGTTATTGAAGAGTTATGTTCCATGTGGAGTGGCCTTAAAATAGTACATGGCAAACCGTGCCACAGTCACGTCACAAGGCAGCGTGGAAAGAGCAAATTAAGATATACAAAATATGCTCATGACGTGGATGGATAATGAACACTGCAAACGATGGTCAGAAGGTCTGAGATTTGTCCAGTTAATAAAAAACAGGGCATAAATTAAACGAGCTCCTTATGTCGCCATGTTTGGGCACGATATTAAAGTGGGCCTATCGACATCAGCTTTTCCAAAAGAAACTATTGAAAATCTACAAACCGAAGAAGAGCTTGCAAGAGTCGTCAGGGAATTTGGTGCGGGTGAACAGCCTCAACAAGAACAAAACGAAGACCAGCCTATGGATAGTGACCCAGAAATAGATATCCCGCAAGAAAAAGATATTACTGAAAGTGACAACCTGCACAAAGATATTACCTGAAGATAGCAATAGAGAAGAAAATATGGACAATAATTATAGAGAAAACGCCAATAATATAGAAACTTTAGAATATCGGACCACATGTGCAGAATGTATAAGGTGTGAACTTTGCTCCAAAAAATATACTTTCAAACAGACTAGACGCAAAAAGAAATTTAGAAAATCAAGCAAAGAAGATGAAAACCTTATCTAATTTAAAATTCACTCCATGTTTCGTTGGAGATACAGTCAGAGTGAAAGGTCCAGGCGTTGATCGAGGGGGGGGGGCGATTTTAGAACCATTCTCATTACATGACACATTTTTGTCTAAAAGTACATTTTTTCAAATGGAACAACCTGTATATCTCTTCATTTTTCAAATACCTACTACATTTCGTACAAAAACCATGTAAGGCGTTAGTACTTTAAAATTTTAAACAAACTACATATTCCATATATTTTAGACAACCCGACACAGAGTGTTCGGTAATTTTCGTCAGGTAAATCCTCCCCCCTACGATAAACTGCTATTATTATTTTCCTTGCTCTGAACACTAAAATTCATACAAAAAAAGATTCCATTAACAACCAAGAGACAAATGAGTACTCTTTTATGCATTTTTTGGAGTATCTACTCTAAATACAAACATGGAAAGTCATTAATATTTGCAAGGCGTCGAAGGATTTCCGTTGCGACACACGTGATATTCGCATATATAATAATACATATATTTTAGCATGATGTACGAAATATTTCAAGCAATAGCAGTAGACATAAATGCGAAAAATTAAACTATTTTTAATTTAATTGAACTAAAAGAAATCATGTACCACGTAAAACTTTCTGATTAAAATAAAAATTTCAACGTCGTGACATTAAATAAATAACAGTGTTGTGAGCGCAAGCTTTGGAAGTGACATGAAAAACTGTAAGAATGTTTCTTACAATGTAAACCTGACTTCCGATCCAAAGTTATTACATGACATGGAGTTTCTTATATTAACTTTGATTTGATTTAAAATTAAATTTGATTTATTATTCAATTAAAAATTAGCGTTGGTTGGTCTATATTACTGAATATACATATATTAGTTCATATACGACAAGACTCTAACACTATGGCTTTCTTTGAATTACTACTTCGGGTGCTGTGTTTATATACACAACAAATATAATATTTTAAGTTGATTTAGCACTTAATTTTACTTTGAATTACCACTGTGTGCGCTTTGTTTATATACAATGTGAGTCAACGACCTGACAAAGCATATTTACTCTTTGATGGTTAATATAATTAAAAATTATTATTTCTCTGGTTTAGTCACGACTGTTTGTTTATATTTATATAACCCTAAATTTGAAATATATTTAAAAAGAAGTGATTTTTATTACATTCCGTTTGTTTAACTTTTTGATTTGTGTACATATTATATAAACAGAAAGCATTTTTTAAAAATCAATTGAATCTATTACTGTTTTTTAAGTGAATAAATGTTTTAGTTTATATTCATTTATACACTAATATCATCAACAAACATTGTACAAATGAGTACATTCACATTGGCGCTTGTCACAGAGTTTATTAGGCTACGTGTTCCACTCATATACAATTCAGCTATTTTTTTAGCTTGTTTGCCACATGGTCAGTGTAGGTTTTCCTCACTCCTAGGTGAATGCGAAAATGCATCGACATATACAATTTCTGATATACTATATATTCACATAATTAATCTTTCTTTTTTGCAGGTTATTTTTCTTATATTTATATTTTATTTGTCATGCTTTTAATTATTAAATTATATTATTATTATCAATAAATAATTGTTTCTACTAAGATTGTGTTTTATTATCTATAACCTTGTACATTTGCCACCTTACAAAGTGATAATAAGTAAACCAAACTTTAAAAAATACAATAAATGACTACATTTTCAGTAAGCACATTACACACACATTATCCTCTTGAATTTTGTTGATAAATGGCAAGTTAATTTCCACTTGGATTTATGGTTGATTTGAAAATTCTAGACAACACAACAAAAAACACCATTGAAGTCTTTCACATTATATTTATATAGCAAAGATTTTTTAAATCATTGTCTAATGACCCCGCTTTCTTTTGAATGCTTACAGTTTACCCATTTTACCAATAGAATCACTAAAAGCAGTCTACTTAATTGATTATTATATACTTTTATAGGAGTGTTATGTAATTTTTAGAATGTAAAATATTAAAAACTAGCTACCATATATTTTTTGTTACCTAAAATAGTGTTCAGAATATCTGATATTTATTATTCATATAACTAATCGAATTATTTATTATTTCATTATGATTGGATATTTATAACTTTTTGCCGACCCTTGTATGTTCACTTCCTCTCTGTCAGTAGTTCGCTGCGCAGTCGTCCTAAAAAATAAAACTCGAACACGAACATCAAAAGGACCGCTGTAGAGTTGTGGTACTGTATTGTTACTATACTGACGTTAATTTTGAATTTTTAAACACAACATTCTCTATTTTTGTTCATATTCGGTTTCTCCCAATAATTTGCTATCCATTACAGATTAACTTGTGACATTTCTGTCATCAAAGATGACTATCAAGTTTATCCATTAAAATGAAACTGCTTCCTAACAACTGCCGAACCACAAAAACCACCAAAGTTGGCGTTGGAAACAATTACATAACGTATTTCTCACATTTACACGCACTGGCGAAGGAAACTTTTATTTCACGTTGCAATTACTATAGAAAATAAAAAAAAAATTTCAAATGCCCCGTATTCATTTTTACTTTCTTATACGTAGTATAAGGAAGTATTGTGATGATGAAAATGTTCGACCTCTAGATTTTTGCAGATGTCCACGTTTTGAAGTCCCCTGACACCGAAAAAGTAGTTTTTAAAAAATGTCTGTGTGTATGTCTGTATGTCAGTCTGTCTGTGTGTGACCACGATAGCGGTCAAACCGCTGTAGATATCAATTCCATATTTTGTATTTACGTGTATAATCTCCCTCTTGAGATCTGATTAGTTTTTCAGTAAAATCGGTAGACCGGAAGTGGCAGTTTACTTCAGTGAAAAATTCGAATTTTGCCAATATTTCGTCAATTACTAAGTTTAAACAAATTTATAAAGAATTGAAATGTACTCAAAATTAAATTTGAGACAAATTATCTTAAAAGAGATTCCGACCGGAAGTTGGTCTTTTTCTCTTATCGAAAATCAGTTTTTTGCGAACGTCTTGCAAGTCATGCTTTCTAGGCAGGTACATTACGAGTATAAAAGTATTTAAATTATAATTTTAAATATCTTTTGTATAAAAAAAATTCAAAATTCGGACCGGAAGTACCACTTTTACTCTTACCGAATAGCGATTTTTTGCAGATATGTCGTAAATTATGCATTCTATATATATTTATTAAGAGTACAAAAGTATTTAGAGTTGAATTTGCAACATTTTTTGTATACATGAAATTTCAAAATTCGGAAAGTCTTAAAATTGTATAGTTTGAAACGCTCATACGTATAAGAAAGTCGTGTGGTGGCCACACCTCATCTTTTTTAAATAGTAAAACAATTTTTTATTGCACTACCTTAATTGACATAATTTTTAGGTTTCAAGTGATATAAAATATGCTGTGGTTTAGTGGTAGATAGGTAGAAAATAAACGTCACGTTAAATAATTAACAAACTACTTCTAGTTTTGACAGTTCCCGATATTTTTTTGTATTGTTAAATTTGAACTTATATGTGTTCACTTTTAAAAAAATACATCTTTATACCAACGATTTATGGATCAGCCAGCCTGTATAAGTGTATATATTTTTAAATTGTAAAGCAATAGCAACCCTATCAACTACAGCAGCCGCATTTTTAATTATATTAAGCATTAAAGAATAAATTAACTTTTTTTCTCAATGAATTTCACGGAACATAAAGATATCAAAAACAAGATTTGTTAACACTTTCAACATTGTCATATTAACTAATATAGAATTAACAAAATCTACGTTGTTGTTAAACTAAGAAATACTTTTCGTTTACTGTATTTGATCCTAATGTTCGATTTTTTTTATTAAATTAACACCTTTTTCTTATAAGCAGAAATAAACTGAAACATTCCTGTTTGACGGACATTGTATATTAAGTACTTATCGTAATGTGGTACATATTTCATAGCTATCCCAGTTGTTCTCTCGTGCGTCATTCAATCAATTAATTATACTTTAATAATTAAATCCTTTTTAAAATTCTAAATTGTGAAATATAAATGATGATTAATCTCGCTTAATTGATCGTCTATTGAAACAGTACGCGCATACACATAAGTACAGATATAAAATGCATATCATGTATACACTATGTCTGTGTTTCTTTCAATTAGTAAGTTCAGCATGAAGAAACGCTTAATTTCTTTAATAACTCTATGGGGAAATTCATTAAACATATCTGTTACTAATTAATATATGTAATAGTATGTCCATTATACACTACTGTATAATATTTCCGTTACTTTTATGTTGGAAAAGCTGATAAAGTATTAATTAATGACTGGAAATTTCCAACACTTTTAAATAAAAAAAATATTTTATTACAAAGTCAAATATATGTTGGGAACAAAAATAATAGGAAATTAGAGTTGCACTTTTAAATAACTTCCACGCCATATTTGGCGCCCTTAGATTTCTTTACGTGGGGCCACATACTAACTAAAGTCGCCGTATTTATATCTAGATTGCAAGGGAGGGATGAACATTTTAATAGTTCGGGAAATATTCCCTAGATGTCAACAGCTGAGGTTTCTTTGAGACCACAATTAAGGGAACAACAACACTGTGTTGTTCTATTACGCTACGGCTTGAGCCTTTTTTGTGCTTTAATGTGGTAAAGGTGTTTTAGTGTTTTTGTTTAACATAATCTTTGTAACTTTGTTTTAATTTTGTCTTAAAATCAATTTTTAAAATACAATAAACATAAATGTCAAAGAGTTGATACCATTTTGTAAACATAGATGTGATTTGAATTGAAGTGCCACTGTCGTCATCACACGTTTGGAATTTTATATTTGGTAGCAGTATGTTAATGTTTTTCAAACTAGATAATCTAGAATCTGAAATTTTTTATTTGTTTACGGCCTGTAAAGGATATAATTTTGAAATTGTAATTGAACACTGGGAGAAATCTATAAAAGGCCTGAGCGCATCTTTTAAACGGATGATTATCATTCGAGTAATCGGGGAAAACAGTTCTTAAGAAAACAAATAGGTGGAAGTGGTATAATACTCCCACGCTTACAATATACAAGGTGTACTCACATAGTTATTTTGTGATGTTATTTAACTCTAAGTAGAAACAAAAATTTGTTTTTAAACACCCTGTACAATTTTTAGATATCAACTTTAATCTTGAAGTCTGATGCTTTGAGTAAACAATAAATACGATTTAAAACAATTCGCTCAAATATTTAAGACAGAAATGTCTCTTACATTTTGATCTACATTTTCAAAAATAGTTAAATATCTCCAAAACAGGCCGAGTTAGGTATAGGGAATATAACAATAACTGGCCTTCATTTAACCTATGTATCAAAATATGCCAAAATAAAAGGTGTTCCATTTAAATTTTCATAACTTTGGTGCGCAACATTTCATTGAATCACTCTGCATATTTCAAAATAATTTTAAAACGTGCTCCTAATGAACACACAGAAGTCTTGATAAAAAAAAGTTGTCAAAATATTTTGCCACTTTTCGTATACCTATGTATAAACCGACGGAAATGTGGTGCGCCAGTTGTATATACATAGATTAATAAGGGATTACTTGGGGCACTGATGTTCGAAATACAGCACAAAAAAATAAGAAAACCTTTTTGGCCTGCACTAGGTACAGCAGTTCCTAAAACTGACCTGATCTGATCATTTGATCACACTACCAAACACATTAGATGATTTTGATTCCGTTAAGCAGCCTCTGTCATTATTATTATTGACAATGCATTACGGTTTACTATTCTTTCTGGAAGTTCTAATGGCCGTATTAGTATTCTTCAATATTAGTACAATTGAATTTGTAAAAATTAGTACATTTTGACATATGTCGAGAAACAAACAAAAGCAACATTTCGTATTCCATGAAAATAAAACGTCAAATATGTTCAGTTCAAAAATATCGTGTTAATTAATAAATACAGTGTGTTTATATTTGGTATACCTCTAAGCTAACAAGGTACTTATGTTCATATTTTTTAGAATTGCGGACTTTCCAATGCTTTAAATTCGTAACATTAGCAAATTTCGCATCTAAGTTACTAAAATATAAGGTCTTGCGGTTGTAACGTGTTCAGTACATGACAATTAGCTACTATAATATTAATACATTTTATTTTTTTACTAAATTCTTAAACATGTAAAATTGTCTTTCATTCAGTATTTCGCATATATACCTATAAGCCTAACACTTGCATTCTATTGAGATGAGCGATCGAATCATAGGCTTGGTACGGCTAAATTTCGATAGAATTATCCAAAAACAACTTAAAGAACGAGAATACTATTCATCATTATCACCGGTAAACGTATTCAACAGGAATTCAAGTATACTTACTTAATTATGCATGTGCAAATATGCAAATGGTAAACAAATTTAAAATCTCTGTAAATATAAGTAAATAGGTGATAGTATAAAATTAAATGGCAGTATACATTTATTAGGGATATATATTTCATATTGCAGATTTTACATGCAATACCTTGGCAGGTATTTTGTTCTAATTTTAAAAGACGCTTTATAAAAAAGAAAACAAAATAACTCAAAACAGGAATATCTTGAATAGCATGAGCAGGTATTCAATGCCCGTACCCTTAGGTAGCCGGTTTCACATTACAAAAAAGAAACTCCACAATATTTCGTTCAAACTAGCTTACCTTCATGTAACATACAGATATAAATTAATTCAAAGACAATCTAATAAGTAAAATCTCATCTTACAGTAAAACCCACAATGTATATATGTTTTTATTATTCTCCTCTCAAACCATCCGAGAAATCATCTAAAAACTTGTTTTTAGTATAATTAATACGGCTATAGTTACCTGCTTTACTAAACTCATTATTATTGTATTATTTCTTTTAAACAATCTCAGTTTATTTATATAGCACTAAGTAAAATGCAAAGGTAAAAATAATGTGAGTTCTAATCCTACCTACTGATCCATTGAGATACTGCACAGGACCTTCATGATGTATTTGTAGTGATAAAACAATAACACTATCCCGTACACAAACAAGGAGAAAAACAACAACACAAAATGGAAAAAAATCCATGTTTCACTTGAGAAAAAAAAAAAGAAAACTTCAACAAGCACTTCTTCGAATGTTTGGCATATTATGTTCTTTGTTTACATTTACAAATACCTCTCTGAACATGAATGAACGAAGAACAGATCTTTCTTGAGATTGTCCGGACGTTACTTAAAAAACTTTTATTTTCGAAAATAAAAAATAAACCGCAATGTTTGCGTTAAAAATTCGGAGGGTAATATATTTCGGTGTTCGGTGAGCTTCACTGTCGGCTATTCCCTACAGTTGCCGTTGCATTTTGCGAATCGCACGCGAAAACAAAAATAACAACTAAACCCGGTGATGGTACATCGGAGGTCTGTGACATGCGAGGTACCGTGCACGTGCTATCTCCCTCTCTGTTTCACTTTGAAATGATTCCGGAAAACAACAAAGATGTAACAAAATCATTAGATGATCAGTGTAGCCAACGTTGCGAAGACGAATTTCGGATTCGCACAGAATTCTTTTCGAAACGTTTGAGATACTGTTTTATTTTTAAGCTATTTTGTCGTAAATCAAAGTGAAAAGTGGCCAGTTTCTTACTTCAAAAAATAAGTACTTAGGATCACAGTTTAGCTTAGGATATTATCTTATTATTACTAAAAAAGTTGTTTTAATTTTTATATGTATAATGTAACACTTAGAAATGTTTATGAATTATTTAAATTTATGATAAAATAGAGCGTATATTATTAGATATGTAAAGCATTATTAATAAAACATAAATTTTTGGTTTAAAAAAAGATGTTTTCATTATTTTGCAGAACGATGGTAGTGACATCTAAAATCAGAAATGTAAACCAATTTCATATGAAAACATAACCGATAGATGGCCCAATGCAAAATAAATCCACAAATAAATTTATTAATTTATATGTCGTCTATATGTATTGAAACCAAAGTTGTTATTTATATGGCATCATATATAAAATAAAAAGATGTTTCTGAATTATTGTAATAATCAGAAATACTCAAAAAAAAACATTACTGATAAATGGTGCAATAAAAAAAATACATTTTTACTTTTGATTATAATTCATCATCTGTTTGTCAGCAAGGAACATCTTCAGTTTCATCCACTTGATTAGCCCGACCCCGTACCGGATGTCCATAAAAGAATGTTCTAGTTTTAATGGTATATTAAGGGCTTTGCAATTAGAGATTAAAATGAACTAGGTCAAAATGACCAAGATCAAAATGAACTTACCCTCGCTGAAACAAGTAATTATTAAGATGTCGAGTAGTTCACCTAGTGGGGGCACAGCTGAGAATAAACAAAATAATTTTTGAGGTTATGATTGTGCCGTATGTGCGAATAAATACATATAAAATTTTTTTTATAGGCAAGTTTAATTATACTTTAAATAAAATACCTAACAAATAAACGAATAAATAATACGCACTACAAAACAGACAATAACCAAATTACATTTGATATAAAATACAACGGAGCATGCGTGGGTTGTTCTTAACCAATTTCAAAGGTGGTCCTTGAGGGGGCGGCGTAAGTAACTCCGGCGCCAAGAAGTTCAGAATGACATTAACAAAAAGAACAAGCCGTGGTTGTAGAGGTGGGGATTGGGGTGGCAAAAAAATTGTCCTTGACGTCGGGACACAGCGCACAAAACGTTAAATTTTGGGGAATCTCTTTCGTTTTTTATAACTTCATGAGGATGTTCTGACGCTCAGATACGAACATTATAAGGATTTACCTTTCCATATACAGTATGTGTCAAATACCGGCTACAACCGACACCACAACGATTTTCTCCGATCTCCAATCTTCCCACTACTCCCCACCCAGATTTTACATTCAATGTCTAGCTGCGAACACGTTGCGGTGTGCAATAAAAGCATTCAGTAAATAAATTTATAGTGTACATCATAGCCTTCTGGCTTTAAAGCATGTACCGACTGTAACCGATACGGACGCATATGTAAACGTTTTCTTAAAACCTTCCACACTGGCATCTTTGGCAACTGAAGTTCGACTTGTTTTCCGAACAGATTTTTTAGGACAACGCATGTAAGATGCTTTAACACGGTCAACATCCCGTGCTTTTCCCTTTACAAACACATTCGGTCGTTTCGAATTGCGTATACCATCGGCAGATGTTTTTGCCGCTTTACGCTCAGGAGTCGCCATTTAGCGCATGTTGCACTGCAAAACAGCAATTACAATATTGTCTTTTTTTTATTACGGAGGCTTAACAGGGCGGAGTTATGTGGAATTAACGGCGGAAACATTAGAAAACTTAGAAACCATTCGTCATTTCCAACACGACGAGTAATGGCGATGCTCAATTGTTTTTAAGTTTAAGACTATTATTGACTATAATTGACATATAAAATATGCAGTTACTTATATAAAAAAAAATCACTATCAACAATAAAAATATACTAAAGTTTAAAAGTCTTAAATAATTTATTCTTAATTATACTTAAAATTACAATAAAAGTATAAAGAAAATTATTCTTGTCGTCCAGTAAAATTGTATACATCTTAATGCTATTAAAAAGGGAGAAAATGGTAGGTACAGTTTAAAATCTTATAGGTACTTATTACAGACATTTGTTTTAGGTATGTAGAGTATCGTTCATTTTATTAGAGTCCTGTCTTTTTATGGAAAAAGTGTCTCGTTCATGTATCTTCTTTTATATATTATATAAATTTATCATATGCGCAGAATGTTAATATTATTACATAGTTATCTATGCCTCGCCTTTTTATTATTGTTTTTCTTGGCGCTGTTGGTGAAATTTTTTTGTTTCGCTGACATATCCCTGTTTGGGCTCGACCTGTCTAGTCCGTTTTGATTTTGTGTTCCGTTCGTAGCGAACGTATTGGAATTTGTGGAATGTTTACCAGCTGTTTTGACACTCGCGTCCAAATGGTTCACCGTAGGACCGACTATGTTGGTATCACTGGAATCTTCGTTCGTTTGGGATTCTGTATCACTCTGTCTTTCATCTAAACAAATACATATTAATTATACATAGTCTGTCGTCATTAATTATCAGTATAACAATAACATTCAAATAGAACTGTTTAGTATTTTTATTCGCTCTAACATGCTTTTCTTTCCAATTGCAAGGGTGCAAACTGGAAGCAAAGAATTTATGTCGCAAACGAAAATATTATACAAATAAGGGAAAGAACATATAGGCAGCTGCTGTAAACAATATTCATATATATGAATATATCTAACCAACAAAGTTAACTGATTTGCACGATGAATTTTTTTGATTTGCCCCACACGCTGGGCGTCATTTTTAACTCAGGGTAAACGATAAGGACAGTAATATGTAAATAATTTTAGAGATGAAAATAAAAATAAAATCAATAGATTTAAACGAGCTTATTAATAGAATGTGGGAGTATTAAAGTGAAAAACAACAAACGAACAAGTAAAAGTAGGAAATCAAACAAACATTTTCATATACAGAGGTCTTGGCCCCTCAAACAATACATTACAAATCTCATACATCTGTCGCCTTTTTCAAATAATGTTTTGAGGAATGTTGATAAGTAAAATACCTCCTATTTGCAATTTATTCTAAATAATGTTCAACAAGGACTCTTCTTACCATTATTTATTAGGTATTTAAGTATTTATTATTGCCATTTGAAACACCTATTTTTTTCAAGAGTATTATTTCACATCCGGTTGTGAAAATTAAGTTATTATGCCTTTTACAGAGATCAAACTAAGTGTCGCCAATTTGTAATTTTGTTTTTATTAGCTACACAAAATTGTTTGAAATAAGTAGTATTTTGAACGTTAATTAAAATAGAAAAGCGCAAAAAAAATGAGCATCGTGTTTTCGAGATTTGAAGTAAATATTTGTTTAAAGGAAACCCCTGAATTGTTTTACAACATAAAATTTAAAACAAAAAGGCTCATTGAATTTTCTTCTAGGATGGCAGCTAATGAAGATATGATGCCCAAACAGAAACAATTAAATTCGATTTACAAAATTTATTTTACCTATCACCTCGTAGTGAAACAAAATAAAATCACTATGGTTATTTAATACTTGTATATTCTGTGTTGCAGGCAAGCAATTATAACATATGTAAAAGGTAATTATGATAAATGTCAAAAGATGTATGAATATTATTATTTATATCAGTCCTGAAATGGATTTTGCAGGTTAGGGGGAGTTGGGGCACATTGGCACATTTTTTTTTATAAATTAAAATTTGCGTCTTAGAACTGTTTTGAAGAAAAATTTGATGCACACACAATTTAATATAGTTTATTAGTGTGCCTTAGATTTTTTATATCTCTTCGGACAAATGAAAAATTTGTAACTTAAAAATAAATTGAATTTGTATCAAACTGCCCCATATCCGGGACACATTGATATAGGATATGGGGCACCTTGGTACTTACATCAATATGAAAAGTGTGATAGATTTTGTAGGTTATATTACTTGACTACAACATTTTAAATATGACGCCATTTTAATTTATTGGCGCATGTCTGTTGCCAAAATGATTCTATTTTCTAATATTTCACAAATTTGACAAACCGAGTATTGTTATTTTCCAAAGCCTACTAGAAAACTTGATGATCAACTGCTGTTTCTCCAGCCATCTTATGTTATTTAGAAATTGCTTAGAAGTTTTAACAGAACAAAACATATAGGGTATTTTATTGCAAATTTAGAAACCAATTTTCTAACTTAAATAATAACACTTGGCGCTCAATATATTGTACAATCAATCAAAAAAAAATAGATATCTTTCTTATCGATAAATGTAGAACAATGTTTAAAAATGCAAAATATATCTATATTTTGTCATGTATTATAATGTATAGTAATTATATTTCCAAATAATAAATGTTCAAAACAAGACCTTTTTTAATTAGCCCAAATTTTCCTTCCATGATTACAACAAAACTTTTTTGTATAAATTCAGGAGCTTCTCCATTACTTCTTATTGAGAAATCAACATCTGTTTCTAAAAACAATTATACCATACTCTTGTTTTGAATACTAAACAGCTTCAGCATCAATTTATTTCGCGGTATTTTTTTTGTTTAGCTTAGAGTAAAATTTTGTTATATAGGTATATTACAAATACCATATTTGGAATTGATAATCAATCACTGATCTCTATTTCCCAATGTTTCTCATAAATGTTGACAAATGACAAATATGTAGTTTTAAAATGACGTATATCATTCATAGATGGTGCCACTTGTCCAAGTATGAAATTTTGCTGCAGTGTCTTGATAAGATCAGTTGTTGCGTGTGTACTATTTAAAAATCTGTACTCTGTAGGACATTATTAAATAGACAAAAGGCGATTATCGTAAATGGTGTAAATAACAAATTTACAAAGCCCGTCATGAAAAAATAAAACAAGTTTACCAGTACGTGAACTTCCTAATATTTGCATACAATACCTCCAAATGTAAATGGGTTTATAATAATCATATTCAAATAGCCTAGATTGTTTGTCGAAATCAAATGTCTTTCTATCAGCAAATTAAATCCCAAATACAGAGTAAAATGATGTACTATTATTATGCCGTACTTATTACATTTTTCCATTTCAAATAAATAAATCACACATGCCAACATCTACATTCTTTAAAATTAACATACACATCCCACAACCATCAATAAATTATTTCCAAGAACTAATAGGTCTAAGACACTGAGGTAAGAAAAACTAATTATAAACGAACACATTTAATGATTAAATTAAAAAAAATAGAAATAACGAAAGTGCTACAGAAGAAACAAAATGTACAACTATTCTAGGCACTGTGACGCTACATATAAGAAATTGTATCAGACATAGGATTTGAGTTCTGTAAAATAATGGAATTCTTACTTTTTTCTGGATTCGGATCTGCAATACCACTCACAGCCTACAACCAATAACATTTAATTTGACTTATATAAATAATATGTGTCGATAACATACAGCCATAGAAGTTATCGATGATTTTGAAAACAGCCTTTCTGCCTCTTTGAATTTCCTATTTCTTTTGTCCGCTTTTGAATTTGTAGTTTTGTTACTAGATAAGTACCTATCCCACCCTCTTATGATATTTCCGTATAATTGTGTGTCTTCTAGATATGAACCCTCGAAGGCGTATATTTGCCGTTCTAAATTGGCCAGCGTTTCCTGAAAAACAATTTTTTAAATTTAGCGGGCTCACTTGTAACTCCGAAAAGTTGGCATGTGTTATATCTGCAGTTTGTTGACATTGTTTATCAAAACATTATTATTATTTACTTTTTCGGATATATCTACTTACGGCAATTTCTGCTTTTCGTTTAACTAATTCCGCAAGTTCGGCCCGTGCATCTACGGAATTGTTATTTTTTGTGGACATTTTATTATTCATTTTGATGGCATTTAAGGAAAACAAAAGTCACCATTCACCATTTACCAATGCTACCAATCTAAAATTTCAAAGAGTGTGAGTGTGGTGGTGAAATCAAGAACGGTTGCATTAAAATTGTTGACATTTTTAGAAACTTAATATTTACATTTACTAAAGTGATATAGAATATACAGCAATGGTTTCTATATTTATTTGTAAATTCCCAAGGTGAATTAAATTTATTTCACACGGGCGACAACACAAAGTATTTTTATGGACGTACCATGTCCAACTTCAGTCATTAAAATATATATAGAAGAAGCAAAATTATGAAAATGAGTATACATACCGCATGTAAGAAACTTAAAATGGGTATTTTTAAAAATTTCCTCTACGCATATGCAACCAAATATACAATAAAATATTTACTCAGATATTAATAACTAACGGGTGTCTGTAATTGATTTATTTATTTGTTCTATCTAAATATTTAGTTTACAGTATAAACGTCATTTTATAATCATGCTTACATAACAGGATAACATGGCCAATATGCTCAAATTAGTAAATCGGTTACAGGGGTCTGTAAATAAATAAAAAGTCAATAACGCTTATTTACTTCTGTGAAATTATTTACACATCTCGTGTGCAACTACATTACATTCTTTTTGCTGTTGCTGCTGCTAGTTATATGGTGATGTGCCGTACATTCAGTCATTTTTCCATAATAGTCAAATTCATACATTCTTAGTTGAAAATAACATACAAAACTTAGTCCGCAATTTGTTAACCCAAATGCTCTTACAACATCAACCTTATTTATTAAACTGCAAGTGGAATGCAAATATTTTTAAAACAGTTGTTTGTGCTTTACTATTTTATTATTTATTTCATATAAACTTATACACAATATATATTCAAGAAGAAAATATCATGTGTACTAATCAAATCATTACGTCATAACCAACCAATAGATGTGGACATACTCCTTGTGACTTCGCTTTTTGTCAAGAAGCTCTCCCCCCTCTTCCAACCTCTTTGGCACGGAATGATCATGACAATCTGCATTCGTCTGGTTCTCGATTTTATCCTGGGTGGCGCTAGTCACGTGTTTTCTGTCTATGATTTTTTCTCGTAGGATGGTCAGTAACGTCGAATAGTAATTCCCAGTTATTGTTCTACCCTTATCCAGAAAATCAATCATGATTACTCAATGGCAATCCCAAAAAACTGAAGCAAGAACTTTTCCAGCAAATTCTTGAACACGAAACTTCTCAGGCGTTGGAGAACCAGAGTGTCTCCATTCCATCGATTGCTGCTTGTTTCTGGGTCGTAGAAATGTATCCAAGTTTCATCCATAGTAACAATATGGCGGCTTAAGAAGTATGCATCTTTTTCAAACCGAGCACAGATCGAACGCGATGCTTCCACCTTTGCACGCTTCTGGTCAACAGACAGACATTTGGGGATCCATTTTGCAGACATTTTTCTCATGTCCAAATCGACTTGAACTATATATATATATGTTGAACGCGTTCATATAAAATATTCAGTGCCTAAGATATTCGATTTAGCCCAATTCAACGTTCTGACAAAATCATGTCATGAACTGATATTGATCTCCAAGGGTATTAAGAATATCTTCGTTAATCTGCTTGTCTCTTAACCCCGTCAAATCCAGGATGATGGCTCGATTTCCACAATTTCGGTCGACATCATTTTTTTCAAGTTTTAGTGCGCAACTTTGGTTTGACTTTTTGACGTGAAACTTTATACTGACACTTCTAATAGGTTATGTTTTGTTGCTATGGTATCGCAATATTTTCTTTATCCACGGAACAGGTCAAGGCTAACTAGATATCAATACACCCTCGTACATACAGAAAACTAACATAAAACGGTAACTAAAAACTAGGCGGCGGAAATAAGCAATTGAGGATTTGAAGAACCCGACCGTACAACTAGTTATATATAACAAAAGCCCACATATATCCTTTATTAAAAACGCGTGAGCAAAGAGATTAACAATTACATGTTTAATTTCTGATTGATGTTCTTTGTCAGATGACATAATTCGCTATTTTAATGTAAAAATAGTGTTGCTGTCGAAATTGTCTCATATATATTAATTTTACATTGTTATTGTGACTGCATTTTGAATTTATTTACCTTATTTTTTACACAATTTTGCATGTAACCTACCTGGTTATACTCTTTACAGATTCTGTAACCCTGTAACATAGAAGGATAATAATAAAAAAGAATAATAAGAAAAGTCGATATACGAAACTTATCATTTAATTATCAAAATAAAATGTAATATAAAATACTTTACAAAAACATATCAATAGTATAATACTATATTTTTATTTTGCACACAAATATTCATAGGCAGTCTTTATTAAAAACAAGAAATTTTTGTTTCCTTGCAATGAAGATAGTTCTTCGGCATCAATGAGGACATCTATCGGTGGAAGTAGAGCATCTGGTTCATCACCTAAAATACGTATTACATTGCCAATTCATCCAAAAGAATTCACATAAAATAAAAAAATATATAACTGTTCAAACAGCTATATGAAATCTCACCAAGTATAATTGCCAGTTCACACAGCTTGAAAAACATCTTCGTTTGTAATATTTCCAGTGGAGAATCTAAATTTGTATCGTTCCATGTGTCCCTGAGAATAGCTCTTGTCCAAATGTGCAATTTCGTGCTTGAACGCAATTCATCGTCGTAGATGTATTGTAATAAGTCTAGCGCTTTCTTAAATTCCAGTTCTGTACTGTCTTTGTACTCGGGGCAAGTGTACAAATGAATCAGGTTCTTTGGTGAAATAACAGATGGCCTCGTCGTGTCATAACCGAAACCATCCAGAACGTAATCAGGAATATCCTCCTGGATAAAAAAAAATAGTTTTTGTTTTTATTTTTATCCACTATATACTTTAATACATTAACAAGAGGCATTAAGCCAAAGGCAGCTAAAAGGTTGATAGTTGTTTCCTTATCGCGACTATTTTCATTGAAATTATTATTGAAATTCACCACATACTAGGATGGGATATTTAGCGATGAAAACGTCTTTCTATAGTTGATTTAGGTTTTCCCAGAAAATACGTTTGTTTCCCTTAGGAGAACGATATACAGAATATGGCCAAGAAAAAGTTGTAACACGTAAAGCTTTCTTGTAACATTAGACAAACGACATGTATAACAAAGACAGATTGTGACTTTATGAAAAAAGATATTTCGCAGCGGTTTTTTCTTCCAATGATAGCCACGTATTAGGAGCACGCTTTAAAATTATTTTGTATTATTCAGAGTGTTCCATAACTTGGTGGCTGACCATAGTAATAGTTTTTAAAATAGAACACCTTATATATTATTACATGTTTGTATTCCCCGTATAATTCTTAGTGAAAAAGTTATAAGATAGTATATTATAGGCCTAAAATTTAAGGTTCTCGACTTATTATCATTTTCTTTTAAAATCAGTGTTTTCATAAAATTATATTTCTCGAAAACGGAGTATTAGATGGACACAATTTTCGGTAGAGTTGTTCATAATAAAAGGCTATGCACATATATTTAATTTTTTCTTTTTGCAATTACTAATTGAATTTCCAGAAAACTGAATTAAAGTTGCATGACATATTTTTGTCTAAAAGTGATTTTTTTTCAAATGAATACCGGTTGGATTTTGGATTGCTTGCTAAGTTTCGTACCAAAAAATGTAAGATGTTATTATTTTTAAAGTGACCATTACTGAGCTATTATCTTTTCTTTATATACTTTTGACAATTTTATGTTTTTTCATATAATACAGTCTTTTTGTACTGAAGGAATGTCAAAGAAATTATTTTTCAACCCAAAGAGTTTACCAGCAGCCGTACCCTGAGAGAAGATGTCCCAAAACAGATGGCTCTACAAGAGTAATGGACGCCTTCATTACTACTTGTAGTATTGCTAATTCAAAAACAAGGAAACCGAAATATGTAGTTAATGATGAAAATCAATTAAGAATTCTTATGTAACCGAACAGTTAACAAAAACATTTTTCATTACTGTTTAAATGAAAACCATTACTTCACTAATAAATAGATCAACATAGGTGGAGCATAAATGTATGGGGAGGCATTCTTGGTGATTGGAATATCGACCCGCATTTGAAGGCAGTATTAACCCACAAGTTTATGAGTAATTTCTATCAAGCATTTAGTGTAATTATTGGAAGATGTTGGGCTAAATATACATTCTATGCTACAGACACGAAATGTTTTGAGCAAAGTGGCTAGTCCATGGAGGCCTTATTGACTAGCCTGCCAGGTCTTCGGACATCACAAAATTAGTTTCTTTTTATGGGGATATGTAAAAGAGCAAATATACAGTATACCTGTATCCACAAAACAAGTTATGAGGGAACATATTCGACAAATATTTAGAAATATAAGTACTCAACGCCTTATTAATGTCGATTTGTCATTTCGGAAGCATGTTCAGAAACTTTTAAAAGTGAATTTGAATACTTTTAATTTTTACCTATTTTAATGTTCATATTTATTGTTACTTTATAATTTCCGTTCCACTAATTACTCATCCATTCACGTAACAGTTCCCATTTCTACACCTACTAAAATTAAGTTACTAATTTCTTTGGTTCTAAAATTTGTTTATTGTGCCATATTCTACATGTTCTTTGAATTATATTGCTGAATTTTAAATAAGATATATCCAGTTTTTTTTGTAATTATCCCAATACATACAAAAATCGTATCTCAAAGCTCATTTTTAGAACAATTCATTATAAAATCAGGCTTTAGAACTGAAAAGCAACTTATTAAATGTTATCCATTGAACTGTCAATTTCGCGACAAATATCATGGCTGACTATATCGTATTCAAATCAAAAATATAAAGTTGGCAAAATTATTTCAAAATCCACAACAGCTCAGTAATGGTCACCTTCAAAATAATAACGTCTTACATGTTTTTGGTGGGAAATGTAGTAAGCAATTCAAAAAAGAACCGATAAAAATCACTTTTAGACAAAAATATGTTATGTAAATTTAATCCAGATTTCTGCAAATTCAATTAGTACTTGAACAAAATTTGTTTTTATTAGGACCTTTTATTATGAACAACGTTACCAAAAATTGTGTCGATCTAATACGTCGTTTTCGGTGGAGATACAATAAAGTGGGGTTTGACGATGCTATGGTTTCGAAAACACTTCCGTTAAAAGTGTATGAAAACGTTTACTATTTTAAATATTGTATCTTCAAATATAATTACATAAATTTGAATTTTTTTTATATCGTTCGTCAAATGTGCAGACATTATAAATTTATGCCTTCTGCATCGCTGACCCAAATTTGAGATTCTAAAATTACAAAATAATTTAAAAAAACGCAAAACGGCGATGCTTTACTGGGCAATAGTTTTCGATGGGTAAATACTGCTCTTAATGTGAATCAGCAGTTGATAACATTTATACCTCAACTTTTCAAGGATCAACAAAAGCAAATCAAATAAACTTAATACAGGTTTGGGAGTAATAATTAGATATTAATTCATCAAACTTACCTGATACTCAATCAATTCTAACTGTCTATTGATTCCATCTATATAATCATTTTTCTCTTGTCCATCCGGTGAAATCAACTTAGCCAATTTACTGAAACTCAGCATGGTTTTTCTTCTCCTCACCGATTCGACTTCGCGCTGGGCCAAATCGCTCAGGATGTCCGCGGTAGTTTCATAATCATGATCGAAAACGGTCTTCATCCACGCCAAGGAAGGATGATCCAACAGGAAATCGGAAAGCGTTTGGTTTGCTGCCGTTTTGGTCGTTGTTCTGCAACGGCTGATCAATTTAGCCTGCTTGTTTTCTTGCATGTACCAATTGAAAACGTATTCGGAGAAACCTTCGTTACTGAAACGTTCCATGTATTCGTCCAGTCTCTTCTGGTTATCCGTCGATTCGCAAATCATGACCAAAATCTTGAAGTCCAAGTATTTTTCTGCCAGTAGAGCTGCGTTATCCCACTGCTTGTGTAACACTATTGAAAAAGACGAGAGTAGAGAATGTAGAAATAATTAAATGTATTAAAGACAATGGAAAGATCTTGGGAAACAAAGAAAAAATGAGGTGTGGCCACCACACGACTTTCTTATACGTATGAGCGTTTAAAATTACACAATTTTATGAATTTTTTTATAGAAAAATTATTCAAAATCCTATTCTAAGCACTTCTATTCTATTCAGATCTCAAGAGGGAGATTATATTCGTAAATACAAAATTTGGAATTGATAACTGTAGCGGTTTGACCGCTATCGTGGTCACACATACACACACACACAGAGAGAGAGAGAGAGACTTTTTTTAAAACCACTTTTTCGGTATCAGGGGACTTCAAAACGTGGACATCGGCAAAAATTTCGAGGTCGAAAATTTTCATCATCACAATACTTCCTTATACCACGTATAAGAAAGTAAAAGTAATGGACAGTAGGTGAGAATGTTTCAATAAACTCTTAGGAATTTATATATTACGTACAAATAATAAAATTTTGGAGATCATGATCACACATAGGCAATACGACGTATATTTTCTTAACATTTCATGTATAATTGTTTGCTGTATTTGCGATACCTGTTATGATTTTTCCGGTTATTATATATTCAAGTTTTGGGTCTCTTATTATTGGCAGAATATTACATAATTTTAGTTAGATTTCTTAACATGTTTTCTCTGTATGTAAAAGCTAATTTATGTTTCATTTTGAATAATTTCTGACTTTATTTGCATTACGTTCGTCATTGTGACTGCCATCTTTCGAAAATTAGTTTAGTTATTTTCTCTATCTGTTTTAACTTTATATTTGTCGGTCGCTAAATAAAACAAAGCTGTTTTTTTGAACTTGTAAGCTTTTTTCTTCTTCTCAATCTTCTGTTACTGGTTTTGTGTGAGTGTTGATATCATTACTGTTTGGGCTTCTGACCCTACTTCCCTACCTTTCAAAACAACTAGCGATCTCATACACGCATGACCATGACAGACCGAACGTATGGGTGAAGCCAATTACTCCACCTGTTTCCGAACCTCGACCATCTTCAACTGAGCCGGCGGTGGTCTGAATGATAGGCGAAGTCACCGGTAAGATGAGTTTGAAAGAGTTTTAGAAATTCTTCACTTTCTAGTAAAATTTAGGTTTAGTTTAATTAAAGCCTAACAGGCGACATTATGTGATGCGCGCGTTTTAAATGTAGCATAAATTCTTTTATTCCTGGACTATTCTTCATAAGGAATAAGTTTATTTAACTCAAGATTTTCTTTATTCGCCTTTTTCTCTGGTCATTTTCAAACGGATTCACATCAAAATTGCTTCAAGACGAGTGGGAATAAAAAGCACATTTTTCTATGAAAACTTTATAATTAACTTGTGGTAATTTTCCACTTTATTTTTAATTTCTTGAGGATGCATCTAATTAATCTTTAATGGCGATTAAGGCTCCCATAAAACATACTATCGAATTGGTACTTTTTATGGATGTCCTTAATTATTAACTGTTTATATTTTACAACGTTAAAATTAGTGCTATGCAACCACATGTTGTTACAATTTCTTTTTTTTGTTATTATTTTGCTGCATTTTAATTTTCAATTGAGAATCTTAATTTTACCTTTTTAGTGTTTAGTTACGCTTGGTAGCATAATTTTAGTTTTCTTTCTCGTTGTCCGTTAAACTTGATCGATTTATTATTGATTGAACCTTTTACCGCCATCCTGTGACCAGTTGTGCAGTGTGATTCCGCGATCGACCGTAGGTCGTGCGAGATCTGTATATCATCAGGAGTGGTAGCGCTGTTTTACAGTCACAGATGGCGTATGCTTGGTTATTCGTATCTATTCTCGGTAATTAACTATATTATTGGTTTCTGTTAAGCAATGTTTGGGTTTCCTTGTCTTTTAATTTAATTTGTAAATTATTATGTTCCGCTTGAAATTGCCGTTGAAGCCTCAGAATTATTTTAAATACTGGATTGTTTCCTCCGTGTTCGCTTAGATGTCGGTCGCCTCTGCCGCAATCTTTCGAGTTCGTTTGCAAATAACACTTAATCGCGCAAAAGCAGAGTTTTCTCAACCAGTGCTTGGGTAATTAATTTGGAATGTTGAATTTGTATCGTAATAAATCACTAATTAAGGTGGATGTTTGCATAATTCCTCAAGCTTAATTTGGTTATGACGTTATTGAAGAATCTCTGTAAGAGGATATTTTTTCTTCTGGTTGAAGAAATCTTCCGCTGTTGTAAGTACTCATATCACGTATCTGATAGATCCTAATTGTATTTTTGTTCCCTGTTCGATTTTTAGTATGCGATTACCGCCAGGTAGAACTTTAGGCAAGCATTTCCGTTTGGAAATTCTGAAACACGTGTTTAACTTGTGAGGTAGCTTTGGAAGAATTCCGGAAGGGTTGAGACGTGGTATCCTTTGGTGACAACAGATGTATGGTGCAGTTTCGTAGATATTACTGTAGCCCCCTGCGTTAATTCCTGATGTACTGTTGGTAGCCAAGGATGACTGGAGTAGACATTTTCCTGTAATTAGTGTGGTATCGTTGAGAATTTGTATCCATAGCTGTGTGTGTGCAAAATTAAGGTATTTTGACTTTGTTAATTGCTGTTTTGCTAAATATTGCCAGTGTATTGCACAGTCACCTAGTGCAATCAGACACAATCAAATTTGTGCAAGTTTACGTGCAGTTGTTGAGCACAACATACTCTCTAACTTTGTTTTCTGGTCTAACTGTTCATTAGAGTCAACGTAATTACTAGTTTTATCTTGTAGTGGCATATGAGTCACTGAGATTTAAATTTCTGACATTTAACGTTTAGTTTAACTGGTAGTTGTGGCCTTATTTTGAGGTTACGTGTCGAATTGGCCCTGTTACATAGCCATTTCTTTTCTTGTGTTAAATTTAATTGATATTTTGGGTGCGTATTTGCATTTTAGCATCCCAACTAGTATTGTGTAAATTTATTGCTTTGATTTTAGTACATTTAATGAACAATTTCAATATAATTATGTATAATTTGTACGATCTTTAACTTGTTGAATTTTATTAACGTTTTCTTTTTGTAAGACAATAGTTATCTGGCACTGTTAGTATTAGATACCATGTAGAGTCTATTATCTAGTGTCGATCAGCTTGTCATTGGCCTCTAATATACAGAGTGTTTCATTTTTGCTTATGTGTTGCTGATTGCGACCAAACTGCTCGACATTGGGAAGACTCCCTGGGATATGTTACCTCTGTAATCATTTTTCTTTTAGTTTTAAGTATTTTCTCATGTGTTTCAATTGAACTCGAGGTTTTGCCTCATATGACTTAATTCTTTTGATTACTTCAAAGCAGTATAACAGTTTGTCAATTGTAACTTGAATTTATGGTTCACATTTGGTGGCCGTCTTAATCAATTTATACATACTTTCAGAATTTTTAAACGATTGTAACTGGTATGCACTTAGGTGCTTCTTTATTTTTAATATTTTTTTTATTACTTTTATTTGCACTTAAATTGTAAAGACATTACGTTAGTTGACTTGAATGATAGGTTGGCTAAGCTATATCTTATCTTAGACTTTGGGCAATTTTTATACAGTTAATAAACCTGTTGTTAAGTTTGTATGAGCGTGTTTGGCTTTGCTGATCATTATGCCTGGGGTTTAATAATAGACTTGTTCCGGGCCTATCTATCAGTTGCTGGTCAGTATAATTAATCGGAACTGGTGCCCTTATTATATAACACCTTCGCTTGTTGAGTGAACGAACCTACCCTGCCCGACTGGTTAGCGGCAGTACTGACCATCATCTTCGACATCAACCTTGGGAAGAGTGAAAGGTAAGGCTTGGTGAGGGATAAGCTGGCGATTAAATAATTAATTAGTAGACAAGCGTCACTGTTATTTTTTTTGTTATCAATAGGAGGTGAGTTATCGTGGTGGCATCATACCTTCTGTCCCCTTGCATATTTTATATCTTTAAGCAAGAGGGTAGCAATGTGCATATTTGTATACAGCAAGAGCGCGCGAGGTATGATCACCCGATGGTATACGTAAACTCGCATCTAAACGTGGTCTGATAATACATATTAGAGTTACGGCACAACATACTAGCATTGCCTGCTCATATTCGAACTCATAGTGATCTGATTATTTTTTCGCAGATTGACAAAAAGAACAAATTAAATTTTCTCTTTAAGTGATGACGATTGCTTAGATAACTAAGTCGATAATAACGCGAAGATTGTAATACTTATAACGTAATTATGATTATCCTTATGAAATTAAATAATAATGTAGTTGTGTAAAAAGTTATAGCAGTACCTACAACTGGGTTTTAGAATGAAATAAAAACAACCCGCCTGAAACATCTGCAGAATAAACTAAGATGTCTAGAAAAAAATAAATAAATTGAAATTTCATGGTAAAAAAAAACTATAAATAAGTATAACAGAAATACCATAAAATAACATAAAAACGACCCTTGAAATAGAAATTAAAATTACAGATTCTCTCCAGTAAATATAACGAAATAACAACTCTGGAAAAATAAGTTGAATACATTTATAGCAGAATTATGCATTCAAAAATAAAATAATTACTCTAGTTAACGAAAACTAAATAAATGAATCTCATGGAGAAAAAGAAATAAAAGAAACTCCTAAATAAAAGAATAATTGATCCGTTAGTGAACTAGATGTTCGAAACGACCTCCTAACTCGAAAGCACAATATCCCAATCTATTAACAAAGTCTTTACGAACATTTCTCATTATTTGTGGTGATATGTTTCGCATACAATGATTAATTTTTACACGAAGTTCGTCGGTTGTCTGAGCTCTGTTATGTTGGAAACCGTAAATAGAAGATTTTACATAGCCCCACAGGAAAAAGTCGTTCGGGGATAAATCGGTGGACCTAGCGGGCCAACGAATAGCACTTCAGCCAGCTATTAATTTATTATTAAAAATATTAGTTAAATATTCTCTCACTGGTGCAGCGTTATGCGCAGGACACCCATCCTGCTGAAACCAAATATCATTTAGGTTAATGCCTTGTATGTTTTGCACACAAGGTATAGCACTATTTTGCAAAAGAGCTAAATACTTTTGAGAGTTTAAATTCCCATCAATAAAAAAGGGCCCAATTATATGGTCCCCTAAAAGGCCTGCATTTAACTTTTGTAGATATTGCGTTCGAGCGTCATAAATCATATGTTTATTGTTCTTCGACCAATATCGGGTAACAGACGGGTTGTGTTTCCCATGTATGGGGAAAGAGGATTCGTCAGTAAATAATACATGATTAACAAAATGTTCATTATTGTTGCAAAGTTCTAGGAAGACCTCACAAAAATCAAACCTTTCGTATTTATCGTTTGGAAATATTTCGTTAGATTTTTTTAATTTATATGAACGATATTTGTTTTTTCTTAAAACTTTACGAACAGTGGTATGTGCTATATTAAGTTGGTGAGCAAGTGTTCTACTCGACAACTGTGGTTCCCTCTCCACTGCAGCGCAAATTAAAACATCTCGTTCTTCATTTTGTGTGGCTTCTTTTCTATGCTTTATAGGGTATAAACAACCGTGCGTTTCAAAATTGTTAATTATATGACGCACTGTCCCGT
Organism: Amphimallon solstitiale; assembly: GCA_963170755.1. Lineage (NCBI taxonomy): Eukaryota > Metazoa > Arthropoda > Insecta > Coleoptera > Scarabaeidae > Amphimallon > Amphimallon solstitiale. The sequence goes on from OY720676.1 coordinate 18,876,766, forward strand.
AAGCAATAGTTTTTTCAAACTGCGTTTGAAAAGAAAGCATGTTTTGTCGAATAGATTGACCACGATGATAACATTTTACAACAAACTTTCGTTCTTCGATGGATAAAATGTCCATACTTAAATTTATAAAATGAGCAACCACTAAGAAAAATAATATTATGAAATATTATACGCAAACAGTGCCAAGTATAGACCTACGTACATTCCTCTTTGCAGACAGCACGCAACTGATGTAAATATCTGGCGAACACAGCTGGCGGAGATCATTTTTCGGAATATACGTCCGAAGAATATCGACTGGCATCGGGTGATCATACCCCGCGCGCTCAAGCTGTATATGGTTACATACATGAAAATAATTATTTTAACTTCAAATTATTACATAAATATTTATTTATTTATATTGTGTTTTGAACATAATTTTCTGATTTGTAAAAATTTCATTATGATTATTTAACTTTAACTATTAGTTTTCAAACTAAATATTCGATAAATCTCGACATTTGGTATTTTTCTCTTTGTAATTGCATTTAAAAACACCTTACTAAAACAACATATCTCGGTTCCATATGTCACGAGTCATGAATAAAGACCGGAATAAAAACCATCAAAAAACACAGAAAAAGGCACTTAAAAAGGCATACAATTTGGACAAAAAAGGCAATAAAAAACATATTTTTTTAATAAGGCATATTGATCTAATAACATTTTATTTTCATCAAAAATACATTCCCAAACCAAACCTTTATAAAAGAAAAATTTTTTTTGTCAAAATTGTATGCCTTTTTTAGTGCATTTTTCTGTTTTTTGGTGCCTTTTAATTCGGTCTTTTGTCATGAACATATACGTATGTTGCCAACTTAGTAAAGCACTAAGAATCTCAATTCTATTCTCACCTAATTGATTTATTAGCTGGAAGCGATCCTTTTCATACTGCCTCCGTATCAATTCTTCTTTATCAGTCCCTTTAATACTTTCCATATGACTCTTGTGACCGTCCAATATTATGTCTATCAAACACACCAACTGATCATACAGGGTGTTCCGTAAACTAATATCGGTGGTGTAACTGACACCATAGTTGTACGTTACGGATTGCTTAAAAAGATCTCGGCCGATCAGACATATTGAAGTCGATTTAATAATAAAAAAATAATACTTACTTGTCCGTATATAGCGCCGTATAAACCTTTAGCGTTGTTGACTATGGTCCACGGTAAGTAATCTGGAGCTATCTTTCGGGCGTGATCCATAGGTACGAATTTTGCGGCATTCACTTGTCTATATTGTATAACTGTTCTCAAGACGTGCTGTAATATAAGGAAGAATATCGTATCAAAAGAAAAATTAAATGTACCACAATGACAGAAACACTACCGTTACTGATACTAAATTTTAAATTACTTTGAAATTAGTTTTTCCCAGTGTTGAAAATTCTATTTATAATTTTCTGCCTTTAGCACTGATAACTTTTTAATAATAGATTTAAAAAAAAATGGTGGCCAAACAACACAACACCTTAAGGAGAGACTAAATGGGCACAAGTTTTCAAGTAACAGCACTGCTTTAAAAGACATATTAATCAAACTAATCACTCATTCAATTTCAAAAAACACATCAATTATAACAACCGAAACGCATAATAAAGCTAGGAACTTCTTAGAAAGCTTTCATATTAAAAAAGACAAAAACTCAATAAATGACAACATTTTAACAATATTTACATATCAGTAATTTGACAATTAAATCGATGATAACGTCTTAATTTTAGTTGTCTATAAAATTTTTGAAAAAGGAAAAAATAATAAAATATTACAAAGAAACAACTAAAATAAAATATGTCATGTACACAATTTTTTTGCAGAAGCACAGGTTAGGAGAATTTTACACAAATACTTCACATATATATATTAAATCACACAACAACACACATACAGGCAAACAATTTATCGTTATTATAACAATGAAGAAACATACGAAATTAGTAGCAAAAGTTTTAATCAACGTGTTTTTAAAAAAAGTGAGAATTACAAAAAATTACTAAATCCACATGAAAAAAATGAGGTGTGGCCACCACACGACTTTCTTATACGTATGAGCGTTTGAAACTATACAATTTTAAGATTTTTTTTATACAAAACTTATTCAAAATCCTATTCTAAGTACTTTCGTCCTCTTAATAAATCGCTATAGAATGCATACTTTGCAAGATATTATCAAAAAAGTGCTACTCGCTAAGAGTAAAAGTGCTACTTCCGGTCCGAATTTTGAAATTTCATATTTACAAAAAATATTGAAAATCCAGTTCTAAATACTTTTGTACTCTTGATAAATATATATAGAATGCATAATTTACGACATATTTGCAAAAAATCGCTATTCGATAAGAGTAAAAGTGGTACTTCCGGTCTGAATTTTGAAATTTTGTTTATACAAAAGATATTGAAAATTATGTTCTAAGTACTTTTATACTCGAAACATACTTCTCTAAAAAGCATGACTTGCGAGATATTCGCAAAAAACTGATTTTCGATAAGAGTAAAAGACCTACTTCCGGTTGGAATTTCGAAAAACTTTTTTAAGACAATTTGTCCCAAACTTAATTTTAAGTACATATGAATTCTTTATAAATTTGTTTAAACTTAGTAGTTGACGAATAATTGGCGAAATTCGATTTTTTCACTGAAGTAAACTACTACTTCCGGTCTGCCGATTTTACTGAAAATCTAATCAGATCTCAAGAGGGAGATTATATTTGTAAATATAAAATTTGGAATTGATACCTATAGCGGTTTGACCGCTATCGTGGTCACACACACACACACACAGAGAGAGAGAGAGAGAGAGAGAGAGAGAGAGAGAGAGAGAGAGAGAGAGAGAGAGAGAGAGAGAGAGAGAGAGAGACATTTTTTAAAAACCACTTTTTCGGTATCAGGGGACATCAAAACGTGGACATCTGCAAAAATCTCGAGGTCGAAAATTTTCATCATCACAATACTTCCTTATACTACGTATAAGAAAGTAAAAGTCATACAACTTATACACCATAAAAAATGAGGTGCGGCCACCACACGACTTTCTTATACGTATGAGCGTTTCAAACAATACAATTTTAAGATTTTTTTTATACAAAACTTATTCAAAATACTTTCTTTCGCTTAATAAATCGCTATAGAATGCATACTTTGCAAGATATTCGAAAAAAAGTGCTACTCGCTAAGAGTAAAAGTGCTACTTCCGATACGAATTTTGAAATTTCATGTATACAAAAAATATTGCAAATCCAACTCTAAATACTTTTGTACTCTTAATAAATATATAGGTATATAATACATAATTTACGACATATTTACAAAAAATCGCTATTCGGTAAGAGTAAAAGTGGTACTTCCGGTCCGAATTTGGAATTTTTTTTTTTACAAAAGATATTTAAAATTATAATTTAAATACTTTTATACTCGTAATGTACCTGCCCAGAAAGCATGACTTGCGAGATATTCGCAAAAAACTGATTTTCGATAAGAGTAAAAGACCTACTTCCGGTTGGAATTTCGAAAAACTTTTTTAAGACAATTTGTCTAAAATTTAATTTTGAGTACATTTGAATTCTTTATAAATTTGTTTAAACTTAGTAATTGATGAAATATTTGCAAAATTCGATTTTTTCACTGAAGTAAACTACTACTTCAGGTCTGCCGATTTTGCTCAAAATCTAATCAGTTCTCAAGAGGGAGATTATATTCGTAAATACTAAATTTGGAATTGATATATACAGCGGTTTTACCGCTATCGTGGTCACACACACAGAGACACACAGACATTTTTTAAAAACTACGTTTTTTGTATCAGGGGACCTCAAAACGTGGACATCTGCAAAAATCTCGAGGTCGAAAATTTTCATCATCACAATACTTCCTTATACTACGCATAAGAAAGTAAAAGGATACTATAGATTACTTACATTTTACTTTCTTAAACGTAGTATAGTATAGTGATGACGAAAATTTTCTACCTCGAGATTTTTGCAGATGTCCACGTTTTGAAGTCCCCTGATACCAAAAAATGAGGTGTGGCCACCACACGACTTTCTTATACGTATGAGCGTTTCAAATTATAGAATTTTAAGAATTTTTTTATACAAAAGATATTTAAAAGTACGTTCTAAATACTTTTAGACTCGTAATATACCTGCCTAGAAAGCATGACTTGCGAGATATTCGCAAAAAACTGATTTTCGATAAGAGTAAATGACCTACTTCCGGTTGGAATTTCGAAAAACTTTTTTAAGACAATTTGTCTAAAATTTAATTTTGAGTACATTTGAATTCTTTATAAATTTGTTTAAACTTAATAATTGACGAAATATTTGCAAAATTCTATTTTTTCACTGAAGTAAACTACTACTTCCGGTCTACCGATTTTACTGAAAAACTAATCAGATCTCAAGAGGGAGATTATACACGTAAGTACAAAATTTGGAATAGATATCTACAGCGGCTTGACCGCTATCGTGGTCACAGACAGACATTTTTTAAAAACCACTTTTACTTTCTTATACGTAGTATAAGGAAGTATTGTGATGATGAAAATTTTCGACCTCGAGATTTTTTTTGATACCAAAAAAGTGGTTTTTAAAAAATGTCTCTCTCTCTGTGTGTGTCTGTCTGTCTGTCTGTGACCACGATAGCGCTCAAACCGCTGGAGATATCAATTCCAAATTTTGTATTTACGTGTATAATCTCCCTCTTGAGATCTGATTAGTTTTTCAGTAAAATCGGTAGACCGGAAGTAGCAGTTTACTTCAGTATAAAAATCGAATTTTGCCAATATTTCGTCAAATACTAAGTTTATACAAATTTATAAAGAATTCATATGTACTTAAAATTAAAATTGAGAACAATTTTATTTAAAAAGTTTTTCGAAATTCCTACCGGAAGTAGGTCTTTTACTCTTATCGAAAATCGGTTTTTTGCGAATATATCGCAAATCATGCTCTTTAGACAGGTACGTTACGGGTATATAAGTATTTAAAACATAATTTTCAATATCTCTTGTATAAAGAAAATTTCAAAATTCTGACCGGAAGAGCCACTTTTACTCTTGTCGAATAGCGATTTTTTGCAAATATGTCGTAAGTTATGCATTCTATATATATTTATCAAGAGTATAAAAGTATTTGAAACTGGATTTGCTATTTTTTTTGTATATATGAAATTTCAAAATTCGGACCGGAAGTAGCACTTTTACTCTTAGCGAGTAGCACTTTTTTGATAATATCTTGCAAAGTATGCATTCTATAGAGATTTATTAAGAGAATAGAAGTACTTAGAATAGAATTTTGAATAATTTTTGTAAAAAAAATTCTTAAAATTCTATAATTTGAAACGCTCATACGTATAAGAAAGTCGTGTGGTGGCCACACCTCATTTTTTACTTTCTTATACGTAGTATAAGGAAGTATTGTGATAATGAAAATTGTCGACCTCGAGATTTTTGCAGATGTCCACGTTTTGAAGTCCCCTGATACCGAAAAAGTGGTTTTTAAAAAATGTCTGTGTCTCTCTCTGTCTGTGTGTGTGTGTGTCTCTCTCTCTGTGTGTGACCACGATAGCGGTCAAACCGCTGTAGATATCAATTCCAAATTTTGTATTTACGTGTATAATCTCCCTCTTGAGATCTGATTAGTTTTTCAGTAAAATCGGTAGACCGGAAGTAGCAGTTTACTTCAGCGAAAAAATCGAATTTTGACAATATTTCGTCAACTACTAAGTTTAAACAAATTTATAAAGAATTCATATATACTTAAAATTGAAATTGAAAATAATTTTATTTAAAAAGTTTTTCGAAATTCCTACCGGAAGTAGGTCTTTTACTCTTATCGAAAATCAGTTCTTTGCGAATATTTCGCAAGTCATGCTTTTTAGACAAGTACGTTACGGGTATAAAAGTATTTAAAACATAATTTTCAATATCTTTTTTATAAAAAAAATTTCAAAATTTAGACCGGAAGTACCACTTTTACTTATCCAATAGCGATTTTTTTGCAAATATATCGTAAGTTATGCATTCTATATATATTTATCAAAAGTACAAAAGTATTTAAAACTATATTTGCAATATTTTTTCTATATATGAAATTTCAAAATTCGGATCGGAAGTAGCACTTTTACTCTTAGCGAGGAGCACTTTTTTGATATCTTGCGAAGTATGCATTCTATAGCGATTTATTAAGAGAATGAAAGTACTTAGAATAGGATTTTGAATAAGTTTTGTATTAAAAAAATGTTTAAAATTGTACAGTTTGAAACGCTCATATGTATAAGAAAGTCGTGTGGTGGCCACACCTCATTTTTTAATGTGTTATTTTATTTTTGTACGAATGTATAACAGGATGTTTGAAAACGTAACAAAAAGAATAAAACAAAATATGTGTTTTATTACTAGTTTTTAAGGATGCTTAACCCAGGCCGTTACCCCAAGAAAATTTTTATAATTCTTATTGAATACTCAGGTAATCTGATAAAGTATTATACAAATAACTGCAAAATTAGTCGAAGTTTTCATTTATGTATCAACATTTGACATTTATAGGGTTGGGCACATTTAACACAGAACACATTGGGCACATTAGCACAGACTAAACAAGCCCAGACCGGCAACTACTTGATAGAAAAATATCCAATATCTTTTATCCTTGTCACACATAAATGAACGGTTACGAAGATGGCGCTAGCAGAGTATTGGGGCGCGATTTGCAATGAGCTTGATTTTAGATTTTGTGTATTTAATACCTTATTAACGTAATAGAAAAATACATAAAACTATTGGATGAATCACACATACCCTCAACTTGTACGTTTAAAAAATACGAATACTTAGATTTTATTATTGACAAAAATCTCTGTTTATTACGTACACATATAATACATGAAATCACTCTAATGCTATATATTCCTATGAGTTTACATTACACCGCAGTTCACTAATTCTCACTCTGTACTTATTTAATTATTAACTCGCGATCAATATCAACTTGCTTATACTTAAATGATGTACAACAAGAAAGGATTGCAATAACACGTCAAATTTGAAATATTGTTAGGAATGACATCGACAACCACAACATAACAGAACATTTCAATTGACGCTAGCGCCATCTCATTTCCCGTTCAGTTAGAATGACAAAGATGGTAGAGTTCATATTTTCATTTGCTAAACAAGGAGGCGTAATCTGAATAAAATTTTGGATTTACTCACCAGTCTGGTTTATTTAATCTGTGACATTAGCATAATATTAGCTTGTAATTAACTTTATTTCATGTTAATTAAAATTCTACTTTCAAATTTCAGACGAAAATGGTTAGCAATTATCAAAAAAAAAAAAACTAAAAAAGAGTTGATATAGATGATGCTCATATAAAAAAGCCTTAAACGAAATAATATGACAACTACAGGAAAACACTCGTGTAGACAAACTGCTTTGATTTATAACATTAAAAGAACGATTTTATTATATCGTCTAAAAAAAGTTTTCCTCAAAGTGTGCTGACAGATAGGTTTTTGTAAGCGCTGAAGTAATGTTTTTGGTTAAATATCTGCAAAATTGTTGTAATCAAAAGTACGGTAAGTGAAGACTTTGTTATACGAGTACGCAATAAAAAACAACAAAAGCATGTCCAAGAAATGGGCTCTTAAAAGAATGGCAGGGCGAGACTGGATGTTAAATTTTATAAAACGGCATATGGGTCGATTACCCAAACAGACGATACACGTCATAAACAATAACTTCGGGCCAAGTAACTTTAAAGTACAATAATACCTACTAATCCTAATATTATTCTAGCTTCGGGTAACGTTTTATATTACCGGAACTGTACGCCGTTGCAACATATAAGATGGTAACATTTTATTCTGTCAAATGTCATACTGTCATAGTTGTTTACATTTTTCAGTCACTTCATTATCATACGTATTTCTTTCATTTTCACTATATTCATACGCCGATTTTATTTTTAACAATCAGTTGTTTTCACAACTAAATCATGCCTAAACCGTTAGATAAACAAGCGAAAGAAATAATTCTCTCCTTAATCGGGTATTTTGAAAAAGAACGCGATAATAATGCGCCATTGCTCCCCCTAACAGCAGTTCGAGAGGTAATATTTTCTGTTATTTATAGTTTATACAATAAACGTTTTAATAATAATATTTTTCATTTAGAGAGTAGCAAGTGCTTTAAATATTCACATTACAACTGTACATAAAATATTATTACATCAAAACAGGGGGTTGGACCATTTAAGCTTGATTTATAAACTTGACGTTGCCGTTGCAGTTGACGTTCGCAGTTGCCGTTCCCTTCAAGTTGAATACGTGGAAAGCTACAGAACCATTTATAAACTTCGTTGCCGTTGCAGTTGGACGTTGAGCTGTCGTTCGCTTGACGTTGGAGTCCGTTGGTACATAACCAACTTTTATGTTTTGTCGTTGCCGTTTGCTGACGTCAAACGGTTAGCCAATCAAACGGCAGATAACATGCACTCGATCGGTAAGTATGCACGCTCTGTACTAGTCGACGTAGCTGACGTTTCCATTCGCAGTTTGAACGAATGGAAAGTTTATAAATGCCATTTCCGAAAGAAATCAACAGAACGAACGGCAACTGCTAACATCAACTGTAACGACAACGGCAACGTCAAGTTTATAAATCAAGCTTTAGTCCAAAACGAAAACTGCCCAGAAGTAAGCCTATTGTAAATGTTGATGACTTTACTCAGTGTGCAATAAGAAATACAGTATGTGACATGTATAGAAACAGTAAGTTCTTAAGAATTTACGTTTATAAAATTAATATTTGAGTTTTTTACAGAACAACATATCACGCTTCATTCACTGAATATTACTCTTAAAGAAAAGGAACTCTTTTCTGGTGGCAAGTCATCTTTACGGACAGTATTACACAATATTGCTTTTAATTGCAAGAAGGATGATCCCAAACGAGCTTTAATGGAACTACCACAAATTTTATTAAAACGTGTTACATTCTTGCAACAATATGTTCGTATGAAACATGAAAATGTTCACCAGTTTGTGTTCCTTGATGAAACTTGGGTTCTCCAAGATGGAATAATTTGTAAATCTTGGCAAAATTAATCTATAGAAACCACAAAAGCATCAAAAGTAGGTGGAAAAAGGTACATTATATTTCTAAGAATAACATATTCTTATCTTATGTATATTTATTATATTATCTTGTTTTAGATATATTGTATTACATGCACGTAGTTCTAACGGATTTATTCCTGGAGCAGAATTAATATTTCCGACAAATAGTCAGTATTTAGATTATCACAGTGATATGAACAGAGACAACTTTTTAAACTGGTTTGAACACCAACTTCTTAGAAGTTTAAAAGAGCCGTCAATAATTGTTTTGGATAATGCCAGTTACCACAGTACTGTTAAGAATAAAAGTCCAACATCATCTGCCACTAAAAATGAAATTCAGACATGGCTCACCAATAATAACATTGACTATGACAGAGCTGCTTTAAAAATACAATTACTGGATTTAGTTAAACGATTAGTACATATATATTTAATTATTTTATTAATTTAATTTATATAATAATAATATCTTTATTGCGAAAGTACAAAGTACAAAAGTGACATTCTAAATAAGATATAAATCAATTTAACCTTCGCAAGTCACAGGGCGAGGTTCAGTCGAAGACTGCTCTACCACCTAAACCCTGGCTGCAGCATAAATCCTCACAAGAGATTATGCCTAAAATAAAGTGATAGTTTGTCACTGCAGTAAACCTAAAATACAACTAACCTAGTTACAGATGCATAATATACACAAATAACCTAGAGATACTTATGCTTAGCTTAGAGAAGAAAAAAAAAGTATTATCTAGACACATTATTCAGCCAACAGTCACAGTCAATCTCCTCCTAAGCCCACGCTTGAAACCAGCCAAGGACAACCCTTTGAGTTCAATAGGTAACGCATTGTATTTAGAAAAGAGAACATACGAAAATGTCCTCTTGAATAGTGAGGTACGATGTGGTGGTGGCGAAATGAGGCCCCTGAACCGGGTTGTGATGCTGTGAATATCACATCGATATTTAATTTTTCTGTGTAAGTAAGGAGGCGTTTTAAAAAGAATAATTTTCTGAAATAAACATAGGGTCTGCAACTCCCTCCTACTATACATGTTCAACCATCCCAAGCGGTCAAGTCCGTGAGAAACGCGATCAAACTTTCTCAGACCGAAAATAAACCTCAAGCAACAATTCTGAATTTTTTGAATCCTGTATTCCGTATACTTATCGATACATGAGTGATAAAGAGGCGCACAGTAGGTAAACTGGGAAAGGACAAAAGTTTCGCATAAAATTGTTTTAGCTTTAATGCTTAAGATTGACCTATGCGGAAATAACTTTCTTAAATTTGCATATGCATTTCTTATATAATTACTAATCTGATGTCTATACCTAAAACTATTATCTAAGATCAGGCCCAAGCTCCTCGCAGAACCCACCACAGGCAGAGTTGAATTGCTTAGTTCAATATTAATGAACTGTTTAATCCGATCGCAAGCGGCAGGACCACCGAACATCAGAACCCGAGACTTGCTGGGATTAATCACAAGCCCTCTCTTCGATGCAAACCTCGACACAGATTCAAGATCACTATTAATTTTCCTCTCAGCTGACTCCCAGTCAGAAGGGTAAAAGGACAGATATAGCTGTGTATCATCGGCGTATATATGGGTCTTGCAAAAGCTGATACTCTCAATCAAGTCTCGTGTATACAACGAAAAAAGAAGTGGTCCGATTATGGAACCCTGAGGAACACCACGATGTATTGGTAAGGCAGACGATTCCCTCGAATCAAACACAACACTCTGCCGCCGATGCTCCAGAAAACTCCCCACAAGACGACTTTATGTAAAGGCATAAACCACCAACTATATATGAAACCGATGATTTAGCAGAGAAATATGGGCACGTAGTTCTTCGACTTCCACCTTACCATTGTATATTTAACCCCATAGAACTAGTGTGGGGAATAACAAAAACATATTATAGCAATCACATTGGAAAATATGGTAGAAAAGTGGACGAATGCATAAAACTGTGGAAAGAGACATTAATACAAGTAACCCCAGACATTTGGGCAAATAGCGTTAACCACTGTGAAATTGAAATTCAAAAATGGTGGGATAGAGAAGTAGATTTTGAAAGACAAGATATATTACCTTTTATAATTAATGTATAAGATTCCGATTCAGAAGATAGTGTCGAATAATTTAAAACATATTAATAGTATTTGCTAATATTTTAAAATGTCAACTTAATCCTAACCACAGATTATTATCAAAGTACAGCTTGCTCAAAGCAACGTTATTTGTCAACACTGTTATGACATCACACTGACGTTCCATATGACGTGTATCGTTTGTTTGGGTAATCGACTTATACAAATAAATTGCCCTTAAGAATACCTGTAAATTAAATTATTTCTAATTGAACCACTTACCAAAATAATGTCGTTACATTTTCGTATCTTCTCAGCTATTTCGGCAGGATTTTGTGCCGAATTGGATATATGTTCGCTATATTCGGTTATCTGCTGTAGGAGGGCCGCCATGTTGGTTACTTCTTTGAAAAATAAATCTTGATAAGTCAAACCATTCTCTGGCTCGGCATATTTACTGACCGCTTTCCTTATGCACTCCTCCAAGATTTCATCGACCTTGATGTTCTTCAATGTGATGGCGGCCACTATCTTTTCTGCGAAATCAGCTGCAAACATGTAAAAAGTTACGGCAAGATCTACACTGGATTCGAGTATTTTCTATTGACGTTACTATGATTGAGGTTCACAATCCAAACAAACCGGATACTTTTTTTTATCGCGTTAAAAGTATATGGAGTTAAAGAAGGGACTATTTCAAGGTAATTTTTACAAAAGTTGTGTACATAGATTGACCTTTTTTGGTGTTAGGTATGATATTTGAAATGTATTCTAACGATTCATTATAGTTTAACACATAAAATACTTGTATTTTTAGATCTATAGACAATATATCTTTGCATTTACAATAAACAGTGACTGTTTTTTCTTCATTATTCTGTTGAAAATCTTTATGAACTTGCAAGTTTAACTATATCAATAATACAAAGCAATAGACTTCAAGGAAAAAAACAATATTTAAATTGTACCCAGCATAGAAAGTTATTTTAATAAAGCTTTTGCATATACAAGTTCAACAAAATTCTTCGATAATTATAATTTCATGTTTTTTTTGAAGAATCTAAATGTGAAAAGATTAAATTACTTACTAGGTAGGTGTAAATAAAATATTTCAGAAAAAACAGCCACAGTTTGTTGTAAACACAATGTTGTATTGTCTATAAATCTGGAAATACAAGGATATTCTGTGTTAAACTATAGTAAATCATTACAGCACATTTCACACATCATACAATTATCACGGGAGAAAAATGACCTTGAGTACTCTCAATAATGACGTATGAGAATATTTCTTAAGGATGGAAAATTCGTTAGAATAAATGTTTAACTTACTAATAAAAAATTCAAAACTTCAAACATCCACACTAAAAGAGTCACTCTATCTACTTTTATACCATATAATTTCGCATCCAATAGAATCGAAAATGACAAGTTGTTTGGATTCGGCACCTTGAAAACTCCCAATTCTGACGTTAGAGATTTATCGGGTATTCACCTAAAACGTGAACGGTGCAGAGGGTATTCCCGCAATGTGTCACTGCAGATAACCTATCCCAAAGTTGATATGCGTTGAGGAACTTGAAGAAAAGCGATAAAGCTTGCTGTTTATCTTCAAGTTGTCTCAGAATTTGCACCGAATAAGAACTGCCTACGCCTATTTGGGAAACGTTCGACCATCGTGGATCGCTGGCTGGTGCATCGTTTAGTATATCTTCGCACACTTGCACTGTCACCTTGTCCAAGACCGAATCCTTTCCGGCTATAAAAGTGCTATCGGATGGAAATAATTGTTCTAGAATGTCCCTGCTGGATGCCTGACAAAGGATAATATTAATAATAATTATTTCGAACAGCATATGCAAAAATAATAAGTACAAGCTTGAAACATGCCATATTGAAACGATAAATAAAATATTAATTACATACAAAATCATTTCGACTATAACAAGAAATGGCAAGAAAATATACTTCCAATTTTCGTTTAAATTGGAAAGAAAATGTAATATTATACATATATTGGAGTATTTTACTATTAAAGGCATTAATGTTGATTAAAAATGAAGTAGGTCCCAAAATTGAGCCTTGCGACACACCAATTTCAACCAGCAACGCGATACAGGTGACTTCCCCCTCCGGCACTTCAATAACGATGTTTACTAATTACGATATGTATGTATAAAAGTAGTTTATGTGAAAGCATCTGCACGCAAACATTTATTTCGTGAAAGATTGCCACACGTGCCACTATCAGCAGATCTTGTTGCGACGAGGTGGGGTACAAGGATACAAGCAACATCCTAATATAACACATATTTTGACTACGTTAACATTAGAAAAAAGGTATTTTTAATATCTTTCGCATTGATTATACAGCAGCAGGTAGGTAATTATCTACTGTTTTTGCGGTGTGAAGACGAAAGTAAAAAGTGTAAATGCCAGTTTCTGCGAGGCAGCTGAACATTTGTGTGGTGGGGCGATTTTAACGTAAGAAAATTTTATAGTGGAGTAAAATCGTTCCCCTATCTCACTAATTTCTGGTATTTCTTTTCTGAAGTATAACTAAAAGAGACCGTCACCATCTTGTAGAGCACAATTTTGGTCAACCGACATGTCGTTCCACAACTTTTTTTTTTTTAGTACACCACGAATTCTTTTTGATTCGCATTGACTGACACATCACTGCCTATTGCACCAGAAGTCGATGGATTCTGAATGATTTTAGTGGATGTATTAGGTGCATTAGACAGTAGTAGATAGAATAGGAGAGTTCTAGATCCACACTCCACCCGAGTTCACGACTGCAAAATCGCTAGTTTTTACCCCATCCACCTTTGTAGTTCCATACGCGGCCACCGAGGTTTGACAGAGGGCGCTGGTGGCGGTGCTCGAATAAATACATATATAGGTATATAGAATAGAAGTCTAATAGAAGAAATACTCAAGAAATCTAATAAAATTGATTGTACATCAGATATACCACTATAGAATATACATCTAAGCCAAGGTTTTTAAGAAAGACACTTCACTGCAAAAGAAAATTCTTCAAACTCCACCCTTCCCATAAGATTCAAACCTAAAAGGCAGATTCAGAAACCGAATGCGATTTAAATCGATCACACTTTTCAAATACTAGAGGATTTAATTTTAGTTCATCGAGAAGATCATTTATTGTTTCACCTATCTATCTAAGTAGGAGTAGGAGTAAACAACATGTATATCGTCGACATAATTCTCAAACCGCGTAAGTGCCTAATACAAGATTTTTCAGGGGAGCTAAAAAACGTAATATTTTATATGTTTTTAAATAAAATTAAAAGCTGATTACTATATTCTGATAATATTAAATATAAAAAACGACACGCTATACATTTTTGATTTTTGGTGGTAGTATTGGAGAATTATAAGAAAAAATGTAACTTACGAGGTTTGCTTTTATCACTTAGTTATAGTTACGAGATTTGTGACACTACTAAAACATGAACTCTATTGAACAAAGCAGGTTTTTTATTCAAACTAAACACTAAAACTATAACACTTTTAATAATATTTTAAATTTTTGTAAAACAAATGATAGTCTGCTTTTAGAACTTTAGTTAGTTCCTGCAAGTGATCATACTTGTCCTTTGGAATGCCAGGAGCACTAGTGTATAAACCAACTGGCTGTTCGGCAGAATATTTTCCGGGTCTTTGGGGGAGAGGCTGCCAGGTATCTGTCATTCTAAGTTTATATTCAATGGTAAGGTCTGATCCATTGTACTTTAGGGCTCTCAAATCTGTAACAACTGGTTCACCTGCCTTTTTCCCAGGACGAATAGAACTATAATACTTTAACGTAGAGTAGGCTTTAAAAAATGTGTGTTCTACATAAATTACATTGTAAGGCATAGGATTTTTTCGTGCTGTTTCAATGATATTCACGTAATCAGCTGGAACGCTTATAATCCTATTCCTGATTTTTCTTTCTATTACACTATGCACTGAGTCGCAACACATTTGTGTATGACCCTTCTCTAAGATCTTTTGGATAATACACACATTTTTTAAGGCTGAGCATTGTAATAGCGCGTTTGATAAAATAGAGTTCCTATTTTGGTACGTGCAACCGTCACTCCATAGAATTATTTCCTTAAGTTGTTCATTATAGTTTTTCTCTATATAGTCAACGATGCACGAAGAGAATTCATTAGCGGTAATATTTCCCTCTCCCTCATGCCATACATAACAGGCAACTTCGTGTGTAACATTATTAAACATTGTAAAATTATGAAATATTAATTTTTTCTTATAGTATATGGCTGTGGCTTTCAAACGTGGACACAGGAGAACCGCCTGTAAATCCATTGTGATCACCAGTAAACTTTTATCTAATTTAGCTCTTTCTGTATCTGCCTTCATTTCTTTTCTTGCGTCTTCTTTCATCTGTTGATGTTCTAACCATTTTTCCTCACTTAGATTATTAACTTCGTGCATGCAACACAGATCGCATTGATCTTTTTTAGGTTGAAATAACCCAATGTTCATCTTCATGAAAATTTTTTTAAACTGAGTGAGGGATAACGGCTTTATTTTGGCTTCAATGCAGTTTTCAACGTATACATCAAACACCTCTTTTTGGGATTTAAAAATAGACTCCAAATATAGCTTGCTAGATTGAGACCTGCAGTAATGCGAAGGCATCTTCGGAAGCTCGTTTAAAAATGATTGTAAATGTTCATTTTGTTTAGGTTTTAGCGGCATACTGCATTTTATTACGTTAAGAGAAGACTTATGGTGCTCTTTTAAAGCCCATTCTCTACCAGTCCATTCTCCAATTCCTAATGTGTGCAGAAACATCAGTTTGCATACACTTAATCTTGCGTTATCTTTTTTTAAGTGATATTTTAAAGTAACATTTTTTTTTTGGGCCACACAGGTGGAATTCTTTTTTCTTGATTTTGGTGGACATACATCTATCAGTCCTGAAAGAAATACCTTTTTTTGGCCCCAATCCATATTTTCCCAGAAGTTTTTAAATATTTCCATACGGTCCTCCTGAGTGAATTTACTACAGTGTCTACTTTGGGTCTTGGAGCACAACTTGCTAGAGCACGTTGGGCCAAGGGGTCTTTTGTTTCTTAAAATGGGAACCGTTTTTCCTTCACTTAGCTTTCGACCTTGGTATTCTTCCCCTTTTCTTCTTTTCGCGATGTTGATATTTTTTTCCATAATGAGCTGTCAACTTGATCCTTTAACGAACGTTTCCGCTTTGGTTCTTCACTAGAAATCGCAAAATTCTGAGCTATTTCTATTTCTTCGGTTTTGCCGTTGTTTTCGTCATTTATGTATTCTTCGTCAGAGTTTGAGCTGTTGCTATGATTAGATGGCTCATAAAGTTTATCCGACCCTTTACTTTCATATGAATGTGAGGAATTGTTATCATCTGTATCCTGATTTGTATGCTGAATTTCAACATTCACAGGAACTAGAGTAGTATAAGATTTTTGTACTACATCCCTGATATTATCCATAATGTTACTTGTTGAGACTGAAGGCCCTGCTTGAGAAGATGCAGGCTCGCCATCAACGTCGCTGATGCCAAGTTCCTGAGCGATATCTTCTGGACACTCAATAAGTATAATATTACTTTTTGTCGCATTTGTCTGAGGATCAGTTGCTTCCAGCCCTAAAAAATCATGTCATAAGAACATAGATATAAGTTACATAGTAATGAGGTATTATTTTGCAGGATAATAAAGGTATAAAGCATTTATTATGTGTCAAGGGAAAATGTAGCACACAAGCATAGATAAAGTCCATTTCATTTAATAAACAACTAGGTATTAAAAAAACTATGGCAACGCATTGTCGTAACAATCCGTTGCTATCATTTTGTCACTTACCTAGTTGTTTATTAAATGACATGGACTTTACATCATATTATTTTGTCAAACAATGTAACTGTAACCTACGACACTGACTTAAATAACTAATACCTGTAACTACTAATTTTTGGTATGAAAATATTACCAAGTACAAGATTTAGATTGCTCATCAACTTTTGTCTCTTTTAAAACTATTGTTAAACTAAGAAGGATTTAATTTCGTAAGATAAAAATAAAGTAAATTTAATTACCCTTACCTGTTTTCAGGTTAGATTGTTTCACTGGACCTTCTTGGGGTGATACTTTACAATCCACTACAGAAGTTCCATGCTCTGGTTTATTTCTAACCAATTCTACCATTCTATAGCCTCTCCCAAACATTTTAGCACAGTTTATTTAGACAAAGCAACACACAACTGAAGAACAATAAAACGAATAAAATGTAAACAAACAGACTTACGAGGTTTAAGAATAACGTATTCTATACCATGCGCAAGCAACCATAACACGCACGTCCACATACGAGGTTTGTATTGTCATTTTAGAACAACACTATTTTCGAGGTTTGGTTTCTAGGGCTTTTCATGGTCAAAACATTTTGTGTTTCAAACAAGGTTTGGTAAGATAACGTAGAAACATACAAGGATTGGTTTGGCGTAAAATACTCAATTTGCACAAAAAATCGACTTACGAGGTTTGAGAATTATGTCGACGATATGATGATGAGTATAAAAGACACAATTCACTATATGTGAATAAAAACTATAAGCACAATGCCTAAGATATAGAAGGTATATTCGATGCTGATGATATAAATATTGAATTCGATAATGGGTTACTTCAAGTGGGTGGTTTATTCATTAGAATTCAACAAATCACAATTCAAAATACCCTATCACACATATTAAAATCGTAAACAAAACTTGATAATATATCAATAGATGTATAGGTAGTTAATATTTAGGATTCTGAATCTGCCTTTTAGGTTTGAATCTTATGGAAAGGGTGGAGTTTGAAGAATTTTCTTTTGCAGTGGAGTGTCTTTCTTAAAAACCTTGACTTAGATGTATATTCTATGGTGGCATATCTGATGTACAATCAATTTTATTAGATTTCTTGAGTATTTTTTCTATTAGACTTGTATTCTATATATGGTGGAAACGCGTTACATTCCGTTGCACGTCATACTAGATCCATGACGATTCGCCTTGTATATGTTGCCGGATCTATTTTTATTTCTGTCAGTGACATTTGATATAACCAAAGAAAAAAATTATTCACTATACAATAACTATAACGTAATATATTTAGTAATTGAAATGCTCTAAGACTTCAGTCTTTCTCAGCTTACTTATTATATTGATTTAGATTGTCGAAAACCCTTAAGTGTTTCATAACGTATCCATAATAAAATTTAAAATAAACGTTAGTTACGCTATTCTCGTTAATCAGATGATTATAGAAAAGTTTGTAAAAAGCTTCGACTGTTTACAGAAACCTTTCGGCATTATATTCAATGGACGCAAATAAATAATAAATACACTTCTAAGTAGCACTGTTTTTAAACAATTTATATCAACGTAAAAATAAACATGAAAAATTTGACAGGAAGAATATACACAACGCACGTCTTTTTGACAGATATGATTTATCTGTCAACACCGAATTGAACTATTAGTCTATTAAAAATATGTAATAAAGAAATTTAATACTGAAACGGAAATTATGTGTTTATTTGCCATGAATGCGTATATTACGATCAATTTATAAATCTTCTATTTAAGCTAATGAAATAAATACCCTCAAGTATAATTTAACTAAGTAACTTTTTTAGTTTCTCTAATACAGTTATGACAACATGTAAACGTCATCGATGACGTGCAACGGAACTTAACGGGCCTCCAGTATACCTATATATGCATTTATTCGAGCGCCGCCAACAGCGCCCTCTGTCAAACCACGGTGGCCGCGTTTGGAACTACAAAAGTGGAGGGGGTATAAACTAACGATTTTGCAGTCGTGACCTCGGGTGGAGAGTGGATCTAGAACACTCCTATTCTATCTACTGAGAGTATTTGAGCAAGCTCAACTTTGTTCTTGGCAGAATTATCAATGTATTAATTAACAAAATGCCTACATGATAAATCATATATGAACACAAATATTTGAAATGTATTTGCTTCCATATGCCATATGTATTTTTTTACCAACTTTTGTTTTAAAAAATTAATTACAATGTTTCTTTATTTGGCGTTAAAAGTTAGCCGAAAACCTTTTGCTGCAACTATAAATTATAAAATAATATTTCGGATTTTATTTAGAAACATGAGTTCTTAATATTTTTTTACTACATCAAAGTATACAAAATTTTCTTCGAGTTTAAATAAATTTAAATTGTACAAATATAAATTTCTATTCAAATTTTTTTATTGGTTTCCAAAACGTATGACTATGTTTACAAAAATTTCACAAATCCACGACACCGTCCACCTAAAAAATTGGTATTCTACAATTTGAGAACTTTCCCTTAAACTATTCTAGTGCATACACTCACCGTATGGGGCGCCAACGGACGGTGTATTTTTTAATAAAAACTTAAGAAGCATTTTATGAAGAAATGTGTAAGAATAAAAAAAAATTAGAACGTGGGAAAAATCCTAGAAAAAACGCACTTTTGGGGAAAGTAAATTACACTGCCGCAATTATATTCATTTAAAAGTAAAAAATGTTTTTTTAATTAAAATTTTCGAAAATAACTTTCCCATATTCTTTATTTAATTTCCATACTTTTTTTATAAAAACCATTTTGAATTTAAATTAATAATAACTGTAAGAAATTGTTCAGCAAGAACAGACCATATAGTGGAACTGATGTAGCCTCTTAATGACAAATATACATGATACAAACCTGTTTATCTTGAACGTGAAATATGAAAGCTGCTTTAAATTGTCCCACAGTGTCTTTAAAAGCAGCGACGATTTCCTCTGGATCAAGATTGTAAAGGGAAAGATTATTAGGTACTGTATCCGCCATTGAAGGCTCTAATGACATCACACTGCTGATTGTTAGATCCGGACCGCCGAGATCATCATTACCATGGACGCAAATCAATCCATGATTTCTAGAGAAGAATATGGCCAAATTGTCGCAAATTGAACCACCTGAAAACAATTCGTGATTAGATACTGTCAATCGGCGTCCATTATTTTAAAGTAGTAAGGAAACTATTACATTTTAATGGAAGCAAGTATAATGTAAGATATCTTTTGTTTTGTAAATAGAAACTAGAGAAGAACTTATAATGCAACTAAAAAAAAAAACATATTACTGAATCTGTAACATAGTATGTATTATATTTAAAAAAATGCTAAATTCTCTGAAAATATTCACATATAATCATTTATAAATACATGATATTTATGAATCTTCATAATAAATACATGTAATAACCTCCGAAAGGAAATTAATGAGGTAACGCTTTAAAAATTTAGAAACCATCATAAAAAAACAGAAATTTGAGTATCTTGAATGAAAAAAATAAAACAGGAAAACAAAAGAAAAATAACATACACCTAAGAGCCTTCAATACCGGAAGCATGAAAATCTTCAAGGTATAGAGAACACTGTAACCTTTGGAAGCAGTATTTTTGTATACCTAAATGATCATTTGAATTTTAATAAAGTTATTTATTAAAAAAAAATAAGTAAGTACCTAACAATAAATCATGAGGACTGTCAAATTCCAACACATCAGGATCTTCTTGCGGCTTAATCACGGTAATGCTCCTTTGGTTGTAAATATATGCCGTACTGCCTGACAGTAAAAATCGGTACGAGAGACACTCAGAAGGATCTTCATCTCTATACAAGCCAGTTAATTGTAATAACAGAAAATCCTGAAAGCTAGTCGGCGGTTGATTTGTGTTTGTTTGGATGCAAATCATAGCGTAATGTACTTGAGAAGAGATGTGCATGTTAACAGCTGCCGCCAATAAAATAACATTATCTTTGTCTGACTGTATATCTAAGAGCCAAGTGTCCATGTCCGATTGATCTCCGGCGTAATTTTCGAAAACTGTCGCCAAAAATCCATCGGACACTAGCCTATTTAATTCCGCCATGAATATCAACTGTTCCTGTACACCATTAGCAGTTAATTTCCATTTTTGTAGCGTATGACCAGCCAGGACATATATGTACCATGAAGATTCATCAATTGGAACATTCAATACCCTTACTAATCTCTAAAATAAAAATATTCGTATTGTCAAAAGGGTCCAAAGGATAATTTCCAACTTACAGTTTCAACAGATTGCTCCGAAGATATAGAGCCGAATATCAAAGATGACATTCTTTTACTCAGACCACCTAACCATCCCGAAGGAGGTTTCAGTGGTCGACAATTTAATGTATGTCTGCCACCAATAAGTTGTGGTTGTATCAAGACAATCGTACATGTTGTTGTTGCCAAAATATATCCAAATCCGTTTACATTTGTTAAGCTGTCACATTCCTGACCTTGTAAATCCACTGTCTGCTCTACAGAAACACCTTCATAATTAACTGCAGGCCAATATCGCACTATACCTTCAGGAGAGACTGCAATACATGATGGAAAATGTGCACCAGGTTGTGTAAACACTGAAACTAATTCAGCCCTATGTGCCAAATCACTATGAGGTAATTGCAATTCAAAACACTGTCCACTTAATGCGTTCTTCTTCAGCACTGTCATTTGTGCTAAGTTCTGACAATACTGCCATACTAACAAACGTCTTCCACAGACTAACCAGGCATACCCACAATTTGAAATTTTAGCTGTAACAATTGTACTTCCTAAAAGATTACAATATAGGAAATATCATTTTCAATAATATTAAATTAACTATACTTTCTGTAAATGTAAGACCCTCTGTTATTAAAACAGGTAATGGTTGACCGAATCTCTCGACATAATTGCTTTGTGACTTTAATATAGTTTGATTTAATGATTGGCCAGATCTTCCGGATATATTTAATTTTCTAAAAAAAATAAGAGTCAATACAGATTATCTTACAATAAATAGTAAGGAATAAGCGTACAGAGATTTTCGTACGCTAGGAGAAGCTATCAAACGACTAGAAATATGTTGACGAGATTTCGGAGAAAATGCCATTTTTTCTGACGAAAATGATATATTCATTTTGCTGAAGACTCTTATCTCTATTCCCAAAATTTAAAAATTTCCGTTAAAAAGTAACCTCACTAATTTGTCGAATAGCAAAACATTCATATATATATATACAATGTTGCCAGATTAAGACGATCTCCTATCTCTTGTCACCAAACTGCCCAATATTACTTAATTTTAAATGTAAGCATTATGAGTATAAATTAGCAAAGTTATAACATAAGTAAATAAAGTAATTACATCGATCACTCCCAACAATACTCAAACTCTATAAACAAAGTTAATTTCATTGGTCGCATTCAGCAGAAGACCTTATGGTGTTCTATTGTTCCATTTTGCATACTACCATTACATTTGAATATGAAACAGGAATTTAAAATAATTATTTCAAGTATTAAAGTCGCTCAGCGTCACATTTGAAGTAATAATCAATAAATAAGACTAAAAACAGAATGTCATTCATTATACAAAATATTTTAAATAACGAACAAGTTGGTATAATTAATTAGCAGGGCTTTTATTAGAAATAAATATACATTAACATCAAAATCTATCGTGGATCAAAAAAGTATTTGTTGTGTTTTTTCCATCCAAACCTCTTTTTTGGATCTTTTTTACTTCCAGGTGGATTCAAATTAGACATTAGACCTGAAAACAATAAAATTGAATATAAACAATATTTAATTCTAGGGTAAAATTATATATATCACCTGCTTTCTGTGCCATTGTGACCAAGGTTGATATTCTTTTTTGTTGTTCTTTACATAAATTAGTAATTCTACGTGGCAACATACATCCATCCGATCTAACAAATTGGCTTAATATCAACACATCTGTGTGTTTAATGTTCAACTTTAACTTGCACAGTATGCAGGAATCGCCACAAGACTGTTCTATTAGGAATGGTGCCCTAGGTGAATCCACATGTACTCCACTGATAATTATATCCTTACCATCTTGAATTTCTTTGACTGAAATTATTTTTTACACCTTGTATGATACATGTTTGTAAGTAAAGTAAATAAACATACTTTCCTTAACGCATACGACTGGACTAACTGATATACTTCTTATCGTTGAAGTTGGAACTTTATAGAATTTCTTAAATGTTCTATTGCAGAACAATCTTACAACAGACATAGCTTCTTACTTGATTTTAATACTCGTTTTAAGATTAAAGAAATAAGCCATACATTCCTCAAAATTACTTTCTGAAACCCTCAAAAATTGAATAAAATTCAAATACCTAACTTAAAGTAATTTTAGGTTAAGTTATATTTAAAGGTTATATTAGAAAGAAATGACAGACATTCTGGGAAATTTGAATAAGAATCCTATAAAAACTCATTATTTAAAATTCTATTGTTAAAAGTACTAGGTTATTTACTAGGCAAAATGAAAAACGGGCCTTTGCATAAACATATCATTTATTTTACTCATATTCCATTTCTTCTTCATTTTCCAGTTCTTTATCCCAATCTTTTAATTTAGCACCTATCATAAAATCATCTCGTAATACACTCCACGACTTTTCCGTTTTTACAGTGCTGCTCTTATTTGAGGTATTTTCTTTTGTGCCCACAAGTTCAGATTGTTCGCTCATCAACATATCCAAAAATGCTTTTTTGTCTACATTTTTAAGAACCTTATCCCTTTTAATTTCCATTGGTCCAGCTTCTTGTAATTTCATATTTGTATCGGTTTGCTGTGTTCTAATAGCATTAAATAATTGTACTACTCCTTTAGTAGCTATTTTACTCAGTGTTTTTTCTCGATCTTTTCTAAGAATATCTGGTTTCTTGCGAAGGACAGGCAAATCTTTCTTCTAAAATAAATCTGACCTTAAAAGAATTCTTTATTTATAAGTTAATATATAACATACCTTCCTGTGTTCATTCTGTTTATTAGTTTCTATTTCATTTCTTTCTTCTGTTTTTTCATCAATTTCTTGTTTAATGTCGCCACTAACAGTCTCAATTTCAAATTCTACTTTATCTGGTTTCTTAATAACTGTATCAGTCAACTTTTTGCCTTTTGATAAAATTAATGTTTTTTTCCCTTTTGGTTTTTTACTTTTTAGAATTTTCGCTATAGAATCAGCCCAACCAGCATTTTCATTAATATCATCATCGTCATGATTTAATTCAGTATCTGATTCCGAACCTTGATTGCTCATCATTTCAATTTCAGCTATAAGAAGAAATCATTTGCATGAAGGTATTTGTATAAAATTTATTGTTTACTTATTTATATTATGATTGCTGCCTTAGCTAATAAATAATATGCAACAAAATTGCTATTATAAAGTTGAACTATGGCATATCTTAATAATACCTTATATAAATACGAAAGAAATTGTAAATACATATATCTTTATTATAGTAATTTACCTTCTTGACTATCCATATTATTTATTGATGAATATATAGTCATACTGTATACTTTTTAAGGTTAAACTTGTGTCACTATTTTGATTTGACGATAGTAAGCGTCTAGCGACAGATGGGTCTGGCTGGATGGGTCACAGACGATCATGACGTCATCATAGACCTCGACCAGTTGTAGTATGACAGAACATAATATAATTCACAAATAATTCTATAAAAATACGTTTGAATATGTGTATTTTAATTAAAAAAATATATATTCGTGTGAAAATGTTTGTACAAAGTGTTATAAACGGATAGTAAACAGAGTGCAGGTTTTATTTTCTTGGAAAAAAAACTTTGATTGGTCAATAACAAATAAGGAATACCTACATTTTATTAGGCAATAAATGCCCAAAAAATCTTTTTCCTTGTACTATACTTTTATTAGTTTCTTTTGTGTTCATTTATAGTGCTTCCAAATGATAAGAATATAGGATAGATAGTTGTTTTAGTTCATGTTAGATGTTCTTAGATAGTGTTTAATATAAGGAGTTTATGTATAGATAGTTAATTATTTTTAGTTTAAACTGGGCTGTAAGTATACATAGACAATTGTTTAGTTGTTCTACTTCTTATTTTAACTAATTATTTTTCTACTTTACCTATAAGCAATTTGTTAGTTAGAAGTAGGTAACAGCAATTCAAAATTGTTATGTGCTGCTTATGGTTGTACAGCAAGATATAGGAAGGGTTTGAAGTTTGGATGTAACATTGATTGTGGTATTTAGTTTTTACATATTGTCTAAAAAGAAATGAAATGGATTAAAGCAATGCATAGAGAGAGAGAGAGAACTATTGTCCATCTGCAAGTGCAAAATTGTGTGGACTATATTTACTCACAACAGATTATAAATTCCAATTTGGAAAATGAGTTTTAAAGAAGGCTGTTCTTTCAGTATTCAATTTTCCTTCACATTTAATGAAGAAAACAGCCTACTTATATACGAACAAAATTGCTTGTTATTCACAATTTAAATGATCAAAAAAATGTTCCTGCATCATATCACCACACAAAAGTTTGTCATTCCTTTAGGGAAATAGGTGTAAGAAACAATATTTCAATACTTAATTAGTATTCGTTTCAATTTTACCAATATTTTTTTGCTTTGTTGTGTTAATCTATATTATTATTTTTAAAGTACCTACACAATTAGCATTAAAACTTCCCACAAGATATGTTTAAATATTAATAATAAACTGTTTGCATTTCCTTAATAAAATCATTTATTTCAATTTATTACATAAAATACATGTATGTGGGCATATGGTTAATTTTTTGGAGAAAAATCAAGGTTTTAAAAAATTTAAATTAAAATTATATTATATATTAAAAATTTATTATATGCTAATATATTTTGAAAAATGAAATAGATTTTTTAATTCATCCAAGTTTGTGTTTTCTTCCAAAATTAATTAAATTTCTATTTAATGTTCAAGGTGCTATACAATATTATTATAAAAAAACAAATATAATTTATTTTATTTTTTTATTAATTGTTACTTCAGTTTATAGATCCTTATATTGAAATATAACTATCACATTACATATTTTCTTATTATTCATTTTTAAAAAATAAAATACTCCCGAAATATTTTATGCATTTAAACTAATGTATTCTCCCTCGTCTTTTGCCATAACCCACGTGACCAAAATCTATCGCTCTGCGATCCAAAAGTTGTGAAGCCAGTAGTGTTATCGCACACTTTCGTTTATGTCAATATTCGCTATGCTTATTTGATGAAACTGTTAGTCCATATAACAGGTCTACGAGATACACACGCGCCCATAACTAAAACTGTTGCTATTGTGCAGTAAAACATAGAGAGAGTATTATTTTATTATTAAGTACATAAAAATATAATTATTTAAATATATAAGAATAAGGTACAAAAAGGAGTTTTTGATGACTTCTGGGTTTAGGTAGCTTCGTAATACTGCTACTAGCGGCAGCCAGGGTAGGTGACAATGGAACTAAAAATCTTTTCACAATTGCCAATTTAGTGGGAGACTGTATTTTGTCCAACTGCCTTTGTAAATTCTGCACAATGTTTGTTTTTTCATCTTCTAGTGGATAATTATCTGTTTTGTGGCCTACTTCCAGAAGAATATATATATATAACTTCGTCATTTGGAGTGCAGTGGATATACAAATGGTGGTCATCGCTGTCTACGTTATCGTCAATTTCGTCAGCAGGATCCTGATCTCTATCCAATGCTGTGAATATAATAAACATTACAAAGCAATACTCCCAAAAACATAAAAAAGATCAAATTAAATTCAGCATACACGTCAAATTAAATAAAAAGAATTACGTAATTTAAAACTAACAATAAATACACCTTCACCAAAGTCCCTGTGAATTTTAAAATTACCTATAAACTGTTGATTCAAAGTCGACAACCTCTATGACGGCCAATTATTTCCTGGGGTTGAGAAAAATGTGTGGTCTGATTAAAATATAGATAACGATAATGATTGATAATAATAATAATTCAATCAGCAAAATTTTGTAGTTTGGTTTATGTCATAGAACGTACCTAGATTGTCCACAATGGCAACATTTTCTGTAGGTGTTACATTTTCCTTCATCCACTTGGCTAGGAGATAAATATGATTGCATATATTGTACATTACTGAGGAATCCATGCATGAACGTGAATAGTTATGGATGAAAATTGAACATTCGGAACAAATCAGTTTACAATCACAAGTTTTAGTTGTATCTTGAATTAAATAATTTCATAAGCCATTTCAGAAGCTACTTCCCAGCCATTTGAGATTTTTGTTATTAAGTTTGTATGCATGCGCTGGCTATGCTTATGCCGGCGACGAATTTCTTTAATTTTATTAGAGATCTTTCCTCTGTGTGTAACAATCAATCTGTTAATTAGTTAATTATCACGGACAAATCTCTTTATAGCACTGATCGCTTTATCCAAACGCTTAACCTTCTTTCCTTTTAAGTAAATGTACTTAATAACTCCATGCATATGTTCTAGGTTCATGTTTGTATTCAGGTCAGCATTCAGCCTATAGCAGTATGCCCAACATTCTCGCTTTTCTAAATAGTGTCCCTTGAAATATTCTATGAACTCGATTGTTGATGGATCAAATACTGTGCAGAAATTTTTAATCATCACTTCAAATGCTATAGGATCTCGTTCTTCCAATAAAGTTCTGAGTTTTCTGTACACTTCAGTCTGTAATATTTTTTCCATGTAGATGTTAAATATTTCAATTGTCTAAAGTAGTTACTAACCTGCTTTTCTTGCGATTTAATTTTGACTACATTTTTCCTCCAAGCTCTTGTGATATGCCACGTACAGAACAAACTGAAAATAAAAACATTTTGGGTAAAATAATAATAAAATAAATAAGAAAAATACCGTTTGTCTAGTACATCCATTTCTTCAACCCAAGCATTGTAGTAGGTGTCAACTATATGTCATAAAGTTTTTTGCTAATATAGTCCCAGAATGTAGCTTGACTTTAGAAAAAAATAATTTCATAATATGTGAGTCTGCCCTATTGCTTATCCAAAACGCACATGGAAATCCTTCACGAAAATCATCGAGGACAAGTATCGTATGCATTTCAAAATTGTAGCTATTCATTCCATGAGTTCCATCAATACAAACACAGTCAGTACCATACTTTCTTAGAAACTCACATTGTGCCGAGGCCATAATTACAAGCACAAAGTCTTCAGGTTTTAATATTGGATATTGTTCACATATATTTCCTTGTGCTTTATAATATAGTACACAATCACCTTCCTTTTGCATTTCAGTCACCCTTGCCTCCACACTAATCGCATCGTTGCTATGTCTAACTGCTGATGAAGATTAGTTGAAGCAATTTTCAATGTTGTGCAAATCTTTTCTAGTTAAAAGATGCATTCGTTTCAGATCAGAACTAGAAGTAGTTATAGAATTTGCGACTTCATCTATTATTGTGTCAAAAGGGATTTTAGATGCAATCTTATGAGCCATTAGGTTTCGTTCTGATTGGTTTAAAGTAGGATGTCCTAAATCATTTTGATGTCCCACATGTGTTTTAATAAAATGAACTTGCCATCACTATTTAGTGCTATTGTGACTCTTGATGGGCAAAAAGCATTAATCTTGTTACTTCCTTCAAGTTTTAAATGCCTCAAACCCTTTCCTTTCAGGTTATAATTTCCAGATTGATGTCAGGTGTAGTAGGTATACATAGTTTTATTCTTAGATGTTGATGTGTCTTTAACAAATTTGAATTACTTCCATTTTCCACCTGGGTTTTCCAATTGTTAAATTCATCTAGCGAGTGTCAGTTATTCTCAATATTTTATAATTCACAGTATAAGAAATTTCTGTTTCCTTGTATAGTGATCAAATAATAGACTGGTACGTAGCTAATATTGTTTATCCCAATATACAGAATGGTAATCATTAATATTTTTAATGAATATCATTGGAAGTACATGTTTATGTTTTAGATTGGTTACCACAAAGAGTTACTTGCTATTCTGAAGATCGAACAACTATTATAAATGCATTTAGAAGATATATCCCCCCAAGACGTTCAAGTGGAGGATATGGAAGATATTTCAAGAAAAGAAATCGAAATTGTCAATGGGAGGTAGACTACCTTGTACCTGAGGTCATTATAAATGAAGAAATTGCAGAAAAATATAGCCGGATAATTAAAAAGCCTAATGATGTTATAAAAAGTTCATTTAGATTGAATGGAGAAGGTATTACTATTGTATCTACAGTAATATCATGTACCTGCAATCCAAATGTTCTAACACAATGATGTGGATATAGTAATATTGGTGAATGTTTTTTCTATATATGTTCAATGTGGCATTTATATGTATAATTGGGTAACAATAACTTGATATGTATGTATATAATAATTTACTTTTGACTTATTAAATTAATAACATTTAATAAAAATGCACTAGAATTAAGTAACGAATCACTACCATAGATAAACATCTGTATTAGAAATAATTTCTTAAGTTGAAATTTATGATATTATTGATTTTTTAAATAAATAATTGATTAAAACTCCTTTTATTTAATGCCTTATAACTTGATATGTATGTATATAATAATTTACTTTTGACTTATTACATTAATAACATTTAATAAAAATGCACTAGAATTAAGTAACAAATCACTACCATAGATAAACATCTGTATTGCAAATAATTTCTTAAGTTGAAATTTATGATATTATTGATTTTTTAAATAAATAATTGATTAAAACTCCTTTTATTTAATGCCTTATGTCCGTTTTACGCGGACACTTTATCGTCAATTTTATTGTGGAAGTCACAGAACACTTTACTAGAATGGTAACGATGGTAACTCATATAATAATTTACTGGTCTTATATAGCGCCTCTAGTTATCGGACCGGTACTAAAAAAAACCGCCAGAATTAAATCCAATTAATATTTGAAAAAGAGATATATATTAATCTGAGAAAACGCGTATCTTGAAAATCATTACTTTTGTGGAGATAAGAAAAAATTGTTGTTGCAAACAAAGTGATGGTATATGCTTAAAAATAATATTAGTCGATTTATAAGCAAGTAATAACAAAAAACACACTTGGTATTGTTTCACAAATAAATATAATTAAATACTCGATGTACATTTCGCCTTGCGGCATCGTCAGGAGTTCTCGAGAAACTAAAGTAAAATTTAATATACTGTAACTACCTACTTCTAACAAAAATGTAAATAAAAATGTACAAAAATAGAAAATTATGAAAAGGTCATGGCTTATCTGGAAAGACCGTTTTTACAAGGCTAGGGTTTATTAGCGGTGAATTTATGAGTTCTGTTTGTTCATTAAGAACATTGCCTGGTTGTAAAAGTAAACTTCCTTTTATAAAATAACCTTCTAGAACATTCATTTTTTTACTTTTATTTAAACTATACAGTACTTCTAAATTGTCTAATGAAAATTGATGTCCCGTGTCTAAAACATGGTTAGCTACACTTGAATTTTCATAATTTAATTTAACGGCTCGCATATGTTCTGAGAATCTTAATTTGAAATATCGCCCTGTTTGACCTATATAAAATTTACTACAATCACTACAATTAATTTTGTAAATTCCTGATTTGTTTAGTTTAGGATTCGCTGTTTTATTATTCGTTAATTGACTTTTAAAGTGTTATTATTATAGAAGGCTATTTTAAAATCCAGTTTCTTTAAAACATTACTAATTTTCATACTTATACTACCTAAATATGGAATTTTAACCCATTGTTTTAATGTCAAGTCCTGGGACGGGGGAAATGCTGATTTTAATGTAATTGATTTGTTCATTCTATTGACTAATTTATCTATTAGAGATGAGTTATAACCATTATTTTGTGCAATTATTTTAATAGTTTTTAATTCTTTATTAAAGTTAAATGTGTTCATCGGTACTTTCAATAGTCTATAAATCATTGAATTAAACGCAGCATGTTTGACGTTAGTGTTACAACAATACCAAGTGTGTTTTTTGTTATTACTTGCTTATATTTCGACATGTTTCACCAAGAGATTTTCATCACTTCATTTAATTATTAGTCGATTTATTGCACACTAGCATAAAATTCGTAACTGCTCCCTTACGTTTTGTTTGATGGCTATTAATTCATGCCGCGGTAATATTGCTTTGGTAGTGAAGATGTTTCAGCATATTGAACATTGTTTTGTCAATGTTAGTAATCTTTTGGCGCGTGCGGGTTAAACTCATGATTCAAATTTACTTATAGGTCCCTTGTTTCTAAACCCGTGGCGCCATCTAATGATGCCCGGCATTAGGTAGATTAAGCGGCAAAACCCCGGATTTAACTGAACCATCCGATCATCCCTGGTATGAAATGGTATGAAAGCATAGTATGAAAGGCAGCAAGGTTTTGGAATAATTCTATAAGTCTGTCTATCTCGAAATGAGTTTATTGTTCAATATAAGGAAAAACTACGTCAAACTACTAGACGAGAGGTTCATTATATTACCGTAAGTCTAATCATTGATATAATCTTTGTCTTAAAATAATTATCGATAGGTTATGTTCGTCATTTTTACAAATCCGTGAGAGACACTCATTAAATCCACCCCCTAAACTGAGAAATCCTACCTGGTTGACTAAAAAAAATCGTGTGGTATGTCTACTTATTGTAGTGTATCATAAACACAATAAACATTTTGTAGATTCATGATGAGTACATTACACAAGAAAACGTACAATTCATACAAGAAGTTGTTCGAGATGAAAAAAGCAATTTTGAAAAGAAAGCTGTGGAAAAAGAAATCGCCACAAACACAGTTGAATGGCGCCCCGATATGAGAAGAACAGGTGTTATAGCTCGCAAAATAGGAGTATATCCTTTATGGCTTAAATCAGGAGAAAAAATTCTGACAACACTTTTACAGGTAATTACCTATATCTGAACATACAGATATTTACTAGTTTTAGTAATATTAGGTTTTAGATAACCATGTTATTAAATATTATACACCAGAAGAATATTCTTCACCAAGAAAACATGTAGGAAGAATATACAATAAAAGAGGATGCTTATTATTAGGTGCAGAAAGTGCAGATCCATCATTATTTACAAAGGAATACTGTGGAATTTTTAAGGAATCTGGTGTGATTCCAAAAAAACATCTTGCAAGGTTTTTTGTTAGTCCTGATGCAGCTTTACCATCTGGAACTCCAATATCAGTTATGCATTTTAAAGTGGGAAATGCTGTTGATGTAAGAGGGAAAACGTAAGTTTTGAGATAAACTGAAACAGTACATGTCTAACCACCAACTTTTTTTTTTTATACAGAATTGATAGGGGTTTCCAAGGTGTTATGACAAGGCATGGGTTCAGTGGTATGCCTGCCTCACACGGTGTAACTAAAACGCATCGCCGCGGTGGTAATATTGGAGGAGGCGGTGAAAAGGCACGTGTTTGGCCGGGTACAAAGATGCCCGGTCACATGGGTAACCGTTACAGAGTTGCAAGGGGAATGAAAATATGGAGAATAAATACAAAATATAATGTGATGTGGGTGTCTGGACAGGCAATTCCAGGTGAAACAAATTCAATTGTAACAGTATTCGATACATTATTGCCACTTAGAAAACCGTCAGAGGCTGTACCTTTCCCGACCTATTTACAAAAAAATAATGATGATTTCCCTGAAGATATATACGATGAAGATGTTCACATATTTAGTGATTCATCAATTATTTATAAGGAAAAATAATATGTTATTTATAAGTACTTTTGTAAATAAGCATAAATAAATTATTTAAAAAAAAATTGTATTAGAGGTGGGTCGTTCGCGAACGAACCGTTTCAGTGAACCGAATCCCAGCAGGGAGCTGGTTAACTAAATTTCAATGAACCGGATCTCTGCTCACTTGGAAAGTAGAGTTCTCCCATTATAAGAAAAACATGTACGTCATAATGCGCTATGCACTATGCGCTATGAACGAAAGCGCGTTCGGACGAGTCGCTTGCAAATTTGTGGGTAAGGTCTGCTCTCATAGTGCGCATCTTACGAAGTGACGTACATGTATTTCTTATAATGGGAGAACTCTAACAATGCGCGCGCCTACGGATCCACACGGTTCAAATGAACCGGTTCCCCGGAACCGACCCGGCTTACAATGAGGAGCTGAGCCGAGTTAAAGAAAGAACCGTTTAAGGTTTAGCCCACCTCGAGTGATTACATCTTTATCTTGTCAATTAGTTAAAGAAAGAGAGATAAATATTTTACCTGCAGTAAGCTGTCAAGATCAAACCGGTAAAGTAGAAACTTACTTTACTGTTTCTCCAAATATTAACCGCAGCTGTCAAATTGTAACCAAAACAAAATTATATAAGATATTTTAGAAATCAAGTATTATTGTTGACATCTAATTATTTTGTATATGATAAAATAGAACCTTTTGTAGAGATGGGCGGTGACGGACACGGTCATCACGAACCACCTTACAAGATACCAGACTATAAAATATATAAGGTCGAAGATGTTCCTCTTTTAATGGCCACAAAACGTGCCCTGGCAGCCCAGGGTCTAAGCGATCCCTGGCTTAGGAACGAAGTTTGGCGGTATAATCCTAAAGAGTTTGGTACTGAAGGAATTCGATTGAGACGTGCGTTCTTTAGAGGTTTTCGACTTGGTTTTGCTGCATTTGTGGTGACAATAGTTGGCACTGCCCTATATGATAAAGTATATCCGTCAGAACACCCTCATGGACATAGTGAACATTAACATTTGATTGTGTAGTACATGTATAAAATGATATTTAATAAAATTGTTAATAATTGTTTGTGAAATGTTATTGTATAGTTAGTGTCGTGTATGATTAAGGAAGTATGGGAAAGATAATTTTTTCAATGAAGTAATTTCAAATATATAAAAATTAAAATGTTTTCGTAGATAAAACTAATGACTTTTTATGGGGCAAAATTCAAAAATAGCTTCATAGATTTTTGTGGTTATACACACCTAAACGGTTGTATTTTTGTATTTGACTGATCAGGTGTACCAACTTCGCTAAGTGACAACTGATAAGCTGTCATTTGGCAAGTAATTAAAATCATCAAAATGTTACTTTGCTGATTAAACATGATGTAACAATTTGTGCACTTAACGTGTTTGGTGCTGTTGAACTTACAATATGGATATTATACACAAGTTACAAAGAAATCCTAAAGATATTTACGAAGAAGCCTCACGACTATTGATTAAAATTGCGGATAATATTTTAAATAATCCATCCAACCAAAAGGTTAGAACTCTACAGAAATCCAATAAGATAATTTCTGACAAAATACTGAATATATTCGGTGGAATAGATTGTCTTCTTTTGATGGGATTTGAAGAAGTATGTATGTACGTACATTTGTATGTTTTGAATGTAATTTTGACAAGTTTAACAGAGAAATGCATGTCTAACGTTACCTGTTGATGCATCATTGGAAAAACTGAGAGAAGTTAAAGACGATATTATTAAATATCAGAAGTTGTATGTGGAAAATAATGGCACTTCTCAAACAACCGATGTGAGTTTTACATTATAATGATTATTCTTGACTAATTTTTAATTAAAAGGCGAGGCCTGTCCCACAAGATGAGGAACCTGAGGAAATTATTACAAAAATTGAATTAGCACCCTTTCAAAAAGTAAGTATAGGTTCTTGTTGAAATATGGAGATAGTACAATAGAAGTTATTTCAGAAATATGAAAATACATTTTTAAATAATATTGCATACCATTATCATCTGGCTCAGATACATGATAATAAAGATTTACAAGAGAGAGCAAAAAAACTTATACCATTGCAACAATTACAAATAAATGCCCAGCAAAATTTAAGAGCTCTTCAAAAAGAGATAAAAAAAGGTAATTTCATTTTAAAGAACTTTAATGTATTTAATGATGTTTTATATATTTTTACCAATTGAATGTACCTATAATGAAATATGTTCAATTTTATAAAAGAAAATTCAATACAATCAAGTGTATGCATCCAAATATATATTTGTGAACTTTAATTATTTATGAGATAAATTCTATTCTCATTTTTTTATTGATTATGATAGGTTACTTTAGACATTGTTGATTGTGTTGAGGTGTTTTTTAAAAATTGAAGATAGAAATATTTCAATTGTATGTTTAGGGATATAAAACAACTTATACAATATATATCGTATTTTAAAATACAGGTAAAATTGATGATCTTGAAATAACTATACAAGACATGCTGATACTGGAACTGCTAAATTGGTTTAAAGATGATTTTTTCTCTTGGGTTGACAACCCCACATGTGAAAAATGTAACAGTCCAACGCAGTTTTCACATATGAGTAAAGATTCTGAAATGCTGAAATACACAGATAGAGTCGAGGTGAGACATAGATTGTTATGTGTTTTCATGTGTATAGCTTAAGATATTGCTTCAATATTATTAGTTATTTCTTTTATTTTAAGAGAAGGATAACATTTTAGATGCATTCATGTCAATCTTGCAATACATTAACACCATTTCCTCGATACAATGACTTGAACATTCTAATGGCCACAAGGAAAGGAAGGTGCGGTGAATGGGCGAATTGTTTCACTCTGTTTTGTCGAGCAATGGGCTGGGATGCTCGCCAGGTCTTTGATCAAACAGATCATACATGGACGGAGGTAAAATTTTTCTTTTACACACCATACGAGAGGGAAACACATTTCTGAATTGGTGAAGTTATCATTATGAACGTGATGTTTTTTTTAATTTAAGGTATATTCGTTCGGGGAGAAACGTTGGTTACATTGTGATCCATGTGAAAATGCCTGTGATACTCCTTTGATGTATGAAGCTGGATGGAAGAAGAAAATCACATACGTGTTAGCGTATTCTGGTGAAGAGGTACAAGATGTAACATGGCGGTACACCAGTTGCCATAAAGAAGCTCTGCTAAGAAGAAGTCTATGCTCAGAGGATGAATTGATAAAGGTTTTAATTGATTTACGGACCGAAAAACAAAAATCTTTGAGTGATTCAAGGCGGCAGTACTTGACAAAAAGATTATTGGGAGAGTTATGTGAGCTGATGGTTGAGAGGTAACTTATGAAGGATAAAATCAATTTTTTGTTGAATGTTTTGATTTCAAGGCAACCGAATGAGAAAGATAAAAAGGGAAGACATTCAGGATCTTTAGCTTGGAGATTAGCTAGAGGTGAACAGCAATTGCGCAATGATTTTAGATCTCACGTCTGGAAATTTTCATCAGAAGATCTTCAAGACAACTTAATCAACATTAAGTATTCCACTGCCTTAGATCAGTACGAATCGTGTACCAGTATGAAATGTTTACAGTTAAAGGAGTGGCATAAAGGTGTTTCTGAATTCGATGGAATTTTTAGAAAAGAAGAAAAAGATTGGAAGATGGTCTATTTGGCTAGGACAGGTAAGACAAAAAAAAATAATTTGGACGGAATAAAAAAGCATAATATTTTAGAGGATACCGAAGTTGGTAAAATAAAATGGACATTCGAAATAGACCACGTTGGAAAAGTATTTGATAAAGTTGACGTTACACTGGATTATGCATCGTATGAAAATGGGAAAGTTGAAATAGTCGTATCAGGGGACACTGAGAAAGTCCTTTTTTCAACAAGTAAGGCATTTATAAATCCCTGAAAATTGATTTTAAATTTTTATATTTACATATCCGTTTAATTACAGATCAGAAGAATCTAAAAAGTGAACAACTGACAGGCTCCAGAAGAATACAGATTGAAGCAGTTTTGAGTGGAGGTAAGGGAGATGTGGCATGGCAACACGCACAGTTGTTCAGGCAATCCACGAATAGTGAAGAATGCTGTTTCAATGTTACTTTTACATTCAAAAATATATGATTAGAATTATTTAGGTTTTAAATTTATTTTACGTAAGATTTAGGAATGATTTTGTAAGTAAAAATTACATAAATAATTTTAATTAAGAACGTGTAATTGGATATTTACTGAAGATGTGAAAATATTAAAAAGTAAATAAAAACCGATGCAGTGTACCATAATAACTTATATACTGGGGTGTCTCTAAAAGGTGCGGAAAAAACCCTACCACACATTTCTGAGGGCAAAATATGACGATCTAACCCAACTTACCTCAGTCCAAAAGTGGATGCTTTCGGATATACAGAGTGTCAAAAGTTCTTATTCTCCAATGTTTTGTACCTAGAAAAGGTATACCTGGTAGGAGTTGATTGGAGCAGCCGTTTATGAGTAATCTGGATATAAAAAATTCATTCCGTATATGGACACATATGTTTCTGTAATTTGGGTGTTATTCTTGTGGCAATTCAATGCAATGGTGCATCCACTTTTGGACTGAGGTAAGTTGGGTTAGATCGCCCTCAGAAATGTGTGGTAGCATTTTTTCCGCACCTTTTAGAGACACCCTGTATATAAAGCTCTATAGACCTTCAAGATCCTTGGCAACCAAATGAACACATTCTATGGAAACAACATTCGAGAAGACCCTAATTCAAGGGATCCATTGCCCAACCAATACATCGGGCGAAGGCGGTAAACAAGAGAGATTCACTTTGCTTTTGGTTGAGGATTGCGTGAATTTCTTGAACCCAAGTTTAGAGAGTGTGTACTTGCAAGTGGCACCACCGTACAATGTCATGAAGATTACTTGCCCCGCGGCTTCAACGCAGAGTATTCATCGTCACCGGATTTTTTCGCAAATGAAGCAATCGCTCATTTTCAAAGAGCCAGAAAAGTTATGTTCTAACATTGCCATCATCTCTCTACTTCCCTTCAGACAAATTAAGGCAGATATTAGAACCGGTTTCTACTGTGTAGAACGCGTTTCCAATAACAATAGACCGCTTCATTATCTGCAATTTTACATTTGCATCAAACGCTAAACATTTTTTTCGCGTCGAAAACTAATTTTTGGAAATTTTGGCGCCTTCTGTTTTTTGCGCTTTTGGCTGCAGCGCAGCGAGTATATTAGATAATTATTATATAGAACTTTTTGACAGATGTGATTTATCTGCCAAGACAAGCAAAGAAATGAAAATTATGTGTTTATTTACCGTGAATGCGTATATTAAGGCCAATTTATGCATTTTCTTTTTCAACTCATGAAATAAAAGCCCTCAAATATAATTTAACAGAGTAACTTTTTTAGTTTCTCTAATACTGTTATGACAACATTTAAACGTCATCAGTGATGTACAATTGAATATAACGCGTCCTCTATATAAGTATCAAAAATGAGGTGTGGCCACCACACGACTTTCTTATACGTATGAGCGTTTCAAACTATACAATTTTAAGAATTTTTTTATACAGAACTTATTCAAAATCCTATTCTAAGTACTTTCATTCTCTTAATAAATCGCTATAGAATGCATACTTTGCAAGATATTCGAAAAAAAGTGCTACTCGCTAAGAGTAAAAGTGCTACTTCCGGTCCGAATTTTGAAATTTCATATATACAAAAAATATTGAAAATCCAGTTCTAAATACTTTTGTACTCTTGATAAATATATATAGAATGCATAACTTACGACATATTTGCAAAAAATCGTTATTCGATAAGAGTAAAAGTGGTACTTCCGGTCTGAATTTTGAAATTTCTTTTATACAAAAGATATTGAAAATTATGTTTTAAATACTTTTATACCCGTAACGTACTTGTCTAAAAAGCATGACTTGCGAAATATTCGCAAAAAACTGATTTTCGATAAGAGTAAAAGACCTACTTCCGGTAGGAATTTCGAAAAACTTTTTAAATAAAATTATTTTCAATTTCAATTTTAAGTATATATGAATTCTTTATAATTTTTTTTAAACTTAGTAGTTGACGAAATATTGTCAAAATTCGATTTTTTCGCTGAAGTAAACTGCTACTTCCGGTCTACCGATTTTACTGAAAAACTAATCAGATCTCAAGAGGGAGATTATACACGTAAATACAAAATTTGGAATTGATATCTACAGCGGTGTGACCGCTATCGTGGTCACACACACACACAGAGACACACACACAGAGACACAGACATTTTTGAAAAACCACTTTTTTGGTATCAGGGGACTTCAAAACGTGGACATCTGCAAAAATCTCGAGGTCGAAAATTTTCATCATCACAATACTTCCTTATACTACGTATAAGAAAGTAAAACCAACACGATATCGTCCATCGTTGAAATTAAAGTCAGTATCGATAAACAATATATCAAACTGTTTCTTCCAATACATTCTACAAACGCTTAAAAACTGTAGTATAAAACATGAATAAATTAAAATTAAATATATGTTTCAAATTAGTACCATCTTGTCGAAATAAAATTAATAGATTCGTGTTATCTCTTAATAATCGTTTTGTAATAGTACGGTCTTTAAAATACAATAAAAATGACTAAAATGTCCCAATGTTGGGCACCATATGTAATAGTACGGTCTTTAAAGTTAGGTAATATATGTAATAGTATGACTTTCTTCTTTTTGAATAAACTCAAATTTAATAGTGAAATTAATTTACTTAATGAACACTGCACGTAATTAGCTCAGATAAATAATTCGGTTTGCATGAGAATCTTAATCTCAAGTCGGTTCGGGTATTCAGACACTAAGATTATTTTTATAGACGTACTATTACTTCTTTTTGTTTTTTATAATCCAGATTTTTTATGTTAAGGTAACTAAATGAGATGCAAAATGATATTTAAATATTATGAATATATTGATTAAAACACAAACAACACAGATCAGGTTACAAAACAAACATTACAACGTGGAACACAATTAAAATGGTACATATCAATACAAACTAAGCATAAGTTACAAAATAGGCAAATATAATAGGTCAATACAACAACTTTGCCTTACATAGATAATATACCGTGAATTTAACTAGATTTTAATTCATTATTCACAAAAAATGCATGCATGATATAGGCCGTTAAATCAATTTTACGTTGGGTACCTTTATGAAGATGCTAGGACGATGGAAACGGTGTTTTCAAAAGCAGCTTCCCCAGGATAGATTGAAATGCCGCCTTCTTTGTATCGAACTAGGGCACACACTTGTTTTAATAAAACTTTTACCTCGCGTAGCACACTATTTGTGTTATTAAAAATATATCTCTTTGCTCACTAGGCTTTTCTTTTACTTTTAAATAATGCTTAGAATTACTATATTTCTATTAGCACTATTAGCCTGTGAGATCGTTCCCTGTAACTGGGGTGTGGTCCAGCCGTTATTCGACAAGAGGGACCTGTGAACCTACTTGTTCACGAGTTGGGGAACGTCTGCCTCCTTACTTCTTGCTTATGGCACGTCTCTCCGTATTCTTTCAGGGAATTCCCCGAGCCACTTATGTACTTTACTTTTCTTCATAACATTCAAGGTTCCACACGTGTCGATTGTACACAAAGCAGTTTCTGTTAACGCCGCCTAAACTCTTGACTGACTTTGATAACATTGACGCCACATTATTTCTTTCACATACATACATTTACGCACTATTTTTCTCTTTTATACACTCCGAACATATACAGAATTTATATAGAAACATTTTAAAAAGGAATATAATAATTTAATACAAATAATGAATAATATATGTTTCCCGATCTGTGTCGATTAATTATATACATTAATTTCATGATACCATTACCTTAATATAAATATCTTTGATGTTATATTATATTTATATTTTATTCATGATATACAGGGCCTACCGTTACAGTTTTGGAACTGCACTATAAGTTTGAATGAAATAAAAGCAATCTAAATTGCGATGTCTACTGAAAGAGAAGAACTGTTTTACAATATTTAAATCATTAGTGGGTAGAGTCCGATCCAAACCTGACGATACCTGCGTAGAAAACGATTTTCGGCATTAGAGAGAGCAAGCAGTATAAAATGAGAGAGATATCTATAGGGAGCGCTGTACACAGTCAGGCGTGCAAACATTAGTCTACTGTTTAATCATTTGTCGTTTAGTCCTTGCTTCATGCTGTGCTGCGATACATTTTCAAATTTATTATTAATGTACATTGTGACAATGATACTGATTCTGTATTTGACTATTCGTCAGATGAAAACGGTTGATAAAATTTTATAAAAGTCTAGTTTTTTAATTTAATTTAATCTTTATTTTTATTTTAAATTTATTTATCTAGTGTTGAGGTTTACTTTTTCATTTACTTTTGCCATGTGGTTATTAATAATAAAACACAAAATAGTGGAGTAATATTTGTGCCCATGTTAATCCAATAATGGGTGGAGACTGTGGCTAAAAATCTGAAATAAAATGCAAAAGGAAAATCCCTTACCACAAAAAATATATATCAAAAAATCTAAATACGTATTTCGGCAACTAAGTTGCCAGCTTCAGTAGATATCTGTATAAAACAAAAAAAGAGTGTTAAAATTACCTAATGTGAGAAACTGTAAATTAAATACAAAACATAAAATATGTGTACCGAAAATTCATCCGTAAATCCAGATGTTTTTATTGAAAGTGACACGTAGTAAGTAGGTGTTTGGTGTGCAATATCACGAAGAAGAAGAATAGGTCCAATTTTCTTCCATGATACAATAATGCAGAACGATATAGAACACTTATTTTAGAACCAACTTGACAACAATGAAAGACAATTTGCACATGCTACAATTGAATTCCTCCAAAGATATTTTAATAATAACCGCCTGATTAGCAGAAATAGATGGCCTTCTAGATCATCAGATTTGACTCCTCTGGATTTTTTCCTTTTTGGGTATTTAAAGAACAGTCTTTAAGACTCCACTACATACGTTACCAGAACTACCAACTCATTTAATTATTACAAATGCTGTTAACATTGCAACAGAAGAAATGATTCAAAATGTTTTCAATTCTCTAAAAAGACGTACCTATAAATGTGTGTCTACATAATGAAGGATCTCATTTTGAACATATCGCAGTGATCTTGAGTCTGGAATTGAATTGCAAACAAGTTTTCTCAATATCACTTCTAGAGTTAATTTAATTAAATACTATTTTATTTATTTTATAATGGTCATTGTATATATTCATTTACTAAGTTAATATTTCAGAAAATCTCAATTAAAGTAATTAAAATAGTGTAAGGATGTCATTATAGTTTTTATTCAAGAAATTAATATCAGAATAAGACGTATAAATCAAGTAAATATTCATGACAAAGTGTTTTCCGTAACTTCAGCGGGGAAAAGATATGAATATTTGATTGAAGACGGAGATACGTGTTGAAACTCCATAATTTACAAGTAAAAATTGAAATAAATTTAAATTGAGTTCAAAACAGTTTTATTCAATTTACTACAATTGTTTCACCCTACTAGGGCTTCATCAGGTGATGAATATTATAATACAAAATATTTGTAGACGTTCTTATTTATGTCTTTTCCTAAATGAAGAGGGGGGAGTTTGTGACATTAGGTTAAGAGCGGGAGTAACTTATATCTTTAATGTAATATTTAATATATATATACATAACAATATGATTAATAATATTAAAATTTTTTTTTTTTTTTTTGAAAACTGATTGTTTACTTCTATTATAAAATTAAACAATTTATAAATATATATATAACTATAAGAATTATTAAGTTGATTTTAAATATTTAAATTTAACAACGGTGAATTATTCACTTCTAGTTGGTCATTTAAAATAAGGTTTAATTTGTTTAATTTATTTATTTCTAGGTTTTCTAATAAATTTAATTTTTTACTCTTATCTTGTATATGTAGTATGTCAAACTTATTATTGAATTTATGTTTTTGTTCAATACAGTGGTTTGCATATGTGGAATCTGTTTTTTGTAATTTATAACTTCTTTCATGTTCTTTTATGCGTGTGGAAAAGGATCTACCAGTTTGTCCGATATAAAAAAAAGAACATGAAAGAAGTTATAAATTACAAAAAACAGATTCCACATATGCAAACCACTGTATTGAACAAAAACATAAATTCAATAATAAGTTTGACATACTACATATACAAGACAACAGTAAAAAATTAAATTTATTAGAAAACCTAGAAATAAATAAATTAAACAAATCAAACCTTATTTTAAATGACCAACTAGAAGTGAATAATTCACCGTTGTTAAATTTAAATATCTAAAATCAACTTAATAATTCTTATAGTTATATATATATTTATAAATTGTTTAATTTTATAATAACAGTAAACAATCAGTTTTCAAAAAAAAAAAAAAATTTTTTTTAATATTCTTAATCATATTGTTATGTATATATATATATATATATATTAAATATTTCATTAAATATATAAGTTACTCCCGCTCTTAACCTAATGTCACAAACTCCCCCCTCTTCATTTAGGAAAAGACATAAATAAGAACGTCTACAAATATTTTGTATTATAATATTCATCACCTGATGAAGCCCTAGTAGGGTGAAACAATTGTAGTAAATTGAATAAAACTGTTTTGAAGTCAATTTGAATTTATTTCAATTTTTACTTGAAAAGATATGATGTCGGAGAACGTTCGAGGGATTGGCTCGAAGTATACTCGATATATGCTATCAACAATACGCTCATTTAGTAAATACGTCACAACGCCAAATTGTTAAGCACGGTGATAAGATAAGTCAGTGAAGTGGATGCAAACAACCCTCATTTAGTAAATACGTCACAATAGATAGGTTCCGGGAGATGATGAAAAGCGTCTTTATTTTTGCATGTGGATGGGAGATAACATAATGGAGAACCAACATTTTCACAAAAGCATTGTATTTTCCGATGAAACAACTTTTACTAGCAATGGTACCGTTTCGATGTTCGTTATTGGAGTGATACTAATCCTCACTTTAGAATCGCATCAAAACGTCAATATTTTGTTAAGGTAAACGTGTGGTGTGCAGGTTCTTACCATGGCCCATATTTTTTTGATGCTAATGTAAATCAGCACAATTATTTGGAAATGTTAAGCAATTTTTTCTGGGATAGTTTAAGTGAACTCCCACTTGCTTATCGACAGCGGATGTGTTTTTAACATGATGGTTGTCCGGCCCACCGCTTGCGCCTTGTTGCTGCCCGGCTCTATCAAAAATTCGAAAATTGTTGGATGGGCTTGAATGGCCTTATTTTATGACCTCCAAGAAGTTCTGACTTAACTATTTTA
This sequence comes from Amphimallon solstitiale, assembly GCA_963170755.1. Lineage (NCBI taxonomy): Eukaryota > Metazoa > Arthropoda > Insecta > Coleoptera > Scarabaeidae > Amphimallon > Amphimallon solstitiale. Next base: position 18,921,185 of record OY720676.1, read on the forward strand.
GATTTTTATTTGTGGGGACGGTTAAAGCACCTAGTTTGCATGGAAAACTTGCCTAACAATATGGAAGTATTAAAAAATCGTATAAGAGATGCTGTTGCGTCCTAAACACTTGAAGAAATTCGCAACAATTATAAGAAACTGCGGCTTAGAGTTGAATTGTGTGCTCAAAGGCGTGGCGACTTAATAGAATAGTTTTAAACATTATTGTTTCTAGCCTACTTCTTCTTTTTAAAGTTGTGATTGAAAAAAAGAAAAAAAAATTGTAATTCTAAATAGGGGTTTGACAGTTTCGTAATTCTAATTACAGATTTGGTCATTTAAAATGAAGCATAGAATTTAATTCCCTTAGCATTTTATTGTAAAATCAAAAATAAGAATTTTTTCCTCTTGTAAACTCAATCCCGGGATACACTGTAGTATAATAGTTTTAGTGTGCTAATTATTGTTATAAGTATGGTATTTAATAATTGGTAAAATTGAAAATCATAGTACACAGGTCTGACATACTTATTGGATTTGTCTGAGCTGTCTGCCTTTCTAAATGTATACATCGAACGAAGTCAAAGTCAAAACGATAGAACGCAATTAACACACTTACCAACAATAACGAAACACAACAAACAAACGGAAAGGGCAAACTAACCTTCATCCACTGTTGCCAACCCACTACAGACGATTCCCCCTGAATGATCTGAATAATGCTTGAAAAACCCCTAAATTACATGACTAAACCCCTAAAAACCAGTAATTCAATTGTTATAAAAAAAAGTAAATTCTTTATATTATTGTGACAGTTATTTATTTGTATAGACAAATGCATGTTTCCAGGAAATTCATATACATATATCTTAATTTGTAAATAGAAAAATTTACAGTTGCTAGTGCTTGCTGCTTATTACTCATGACTATTATTATAGGTAACATAATAAAAATAAACTTAAATATTTCTTTCCTAATATGCAATACTCAAATATAACAGTTTTCAATGTCCCCTACAAATACCCCTAAAAATCCCCCTAAAAAATAAAACCCACCAAATTTCCCCCTTTGTTCAAGAAAACCCCTAAATCTAGGGGGAAAACCCCCAAGTTGGCAACGCTGCCTCCATCTAGAAAACGTGTATGAAAATATTTGTAATATTATTTTGTATATGAAGAGATCGGGAACACAAAAAATAACCTTAATTCATCCCAAAAGATGGCGCATGAATGCAGAATTACGATATTTTTGTGTTATTTTCTTTGGATATTTGCTTTGGCGAGCTAAATTGAAAGCAAGTTATTGGATAACAGATGGAACTACTATCGCAACGTATATCTATATTACAAAACAACCAAATTAGAGAGACATTCTTTGGAAGCGGGATGAAACATCAAACAAAGGAGTTTTTGTTGTACTTATGGAATATATATTACTTTTGAAGTAATATATAAAAGAATGTTGGGACTTAATTCAAGATTTAATTAGAAAATGTGTCTATTTTAAATCATTGTCTTTTAATCTAATTTTTTTCTAATTGTAAAAATAGAAAAAAAAAGCAAAATAGGAAATTTATAACATGCTAATGTTTGTATAAATATATAGATCTATATCTTTCCTTATTTGATTTAAATAAATAGTGATTTTTAGAGACTTTTGCATTTCTGAAAAAAGAATGTACAGGTTGATTCAATTTCGAAGCTCAACCTAGATTTAGCTTATTATTTGGAAAGTTGGGTAAAATTTGTGTTTGTTATGAAACTTGGGCATGCTACCTGCCATTCTTAATTGGAAGAACGGATTAATTTTTGTCATATCGGTAAATCAGAAATAACACTTAAGCGCGAAAATCATGTTACCAAGTATCGTGGCAACGGTTAGTTTTATTAAAATTGGTAATGAATACAAGAGTATTCAAAAATCAGTTTCAAACAACATTTGCATAAAAAAATAGAATTTTACAGTGAATGAATGACTGGTGTGAAGTATAAATAATACCCTTAAGGGTCCTATATAGTGGATCTGTCAACAATGGAAAAATAGCAGATTTTAGATGGAAGACATTTTTGTTGATTTTAAATTTGGAGAAAACCCTTCAACGTCAACTTATGAAGAATTTAGTAATCTACCCCGCTGAATAATCAAATTTAGAAAAAAATTATCGGATTAAAGAAAATTAATTAAATGTCAAAATATTAAAAACCAGTTTTCTCGAAAATCCTTCGGAGGAGATTTGTTTGTTTGGGTTCACGTTATAAATTGAATAAAAAGCTAGCCCGTTCTGCACTTATTTTTCGTTCAACTATTCTTTACTTTGTTTTAAATGAATATAAAATAAATTAAAATTAGGCAACCCACATTACAATGAATTGTTATTCTAATAAAAATCTTTCCCGCGGTTACAAATGTGTAAATATTTGGTCATAAATGAATTTTTATTCGCTTAGATATTGATTTATTATTTCAAATATTTATTATATATTCCCTATGTGTAATAAGTACTCGGACATCCTTGGCTTATTAAATTATGTGCTATGCAACCAATATTACATTTCCGATCCACTATATAGGACCCTCAACGATGCCGCGTTTTCTTATCTAGAGAGTACATCGCCAAACTGGTGATTTATAAATGTGGAAAACACCAGTTTTAAAATACAACATACCTATAAATCAAAATATCCCCGAATTGATGGATATAAAAGCAATTTTACTTAAATACATATACCTGTAAAGATATTTAAATTTACCACAAGCCCATGATTTGCATCTATTTCTTTTATAGGTTAACAAATTATTAAAAATAATTGATCAATTATTATAGTCGTTTTAAAAATGAGTGAAATTAATAATTCTCGTTTCCTTTAAATTGGTTGTTCTATATACATACATTTTTATTCTGCTTGGAAATATTTAGGAGTAATATTGAATTTTGCTGATAACATTGTCTTGTGTAATAACTAGGGGGCGGACACGAGCGGTTGATGACTCATCGCCCATGGGCGCACTATTGAAATGTTGTATTTTTAAAGAGGTTTTAATTTTATTTATATAATTGGATGACAAGTGGCTGGTGATATATAAAATACAAAATACCTTATTATTTATTTGTTCATTTTCTCATCTGTAAGACTTGTTCTCTTTGAATTAAGTACATCCTTGTAGATAGAAAACGTCCTTTCTACATCGCAACCGGTTATAGGTACGTACTGGAAATATTCTTTTATTTCAGCGTATTTAGCATACACAATTGCCGCAATGTTATTAAATCTGGATTTCTATTAAAAACTGCGTTTAACTTTTGCCGAAGGCCATATCCGAAGTCACTTGGAATTATTAATAGCCACATCTAATGTGGTTAATCCATTTTTTAATTTGACATTCGATTTTCCAAATATGTGATTAGTTTAGGCAAATTTCCAAAGTGTTCCTGAAGGAATAACAACTGATTTTTTGAATTTGGGATTTGTATTAGTTCCTTGCACTCAGAAATACTTCGAGCATTGTCATTTAAACATGTAACGAAATTTTGTAAACTATCGAAATTCTCTGCATAAAAACTATTTCTGTGTATGTTTTAGCAAAGCTAAGTGACGAACGTGCGATATTTTGGCATTCTGTAACGATATTTTACAGACTTTGTAATAAATTTCGGAATCACTGACAATTCATTTTCATATCAGAAAAAGTAACATAAACAACGTTCTAGATCTAAATAAATGGTAACTAAAAATGTACGCGTATGTTATTGAAACTAAATAACAGCAAGTATATAGATATTTACATTATTTCTCTTGCGAAATATAAGGTAAATATAATAAATTTTAGAAACCCCTCACGCTCCTACCTACGTCGATGTAGAAAGGATTTTTCTCATAAATTCCTTATTTTATGGGCATATTTTGCTCTCATTCTCGGGCACTTCTCGGGCGTAAACAGATGTTGCAGTTCACCATATGAATTAGTGCTATTCAGTAAGTGGGTGTTGTTTACATTATTTCTTTGCTCCGTTGTAACTTCGTCGTAGTTTAAACCCGTCATGTCCGGCCCCTAGTAATGACTGCCCCCTCTTTTGACTCCGTTTTATAGACGCGACAGAATTAAATAAATTTTGGCATTCTGCCATATTGTATGGATATGTTCTCTCAATAAATTCATATTACCTACATTAATTACATCATTGTGATCATAAGGGGAGACAAGGAAGAACTTCAATATCAGGATCTTCTTCAAGCCATCGTTGAACAAATCAGGCTTCATTAACTGCACCATTAAAATGACCCAACACAAACCGACCATCGTTTACATGTGCTAAAGGCAGTAGGTCACTCAATAGCAGTGGCGGCTCGTGCGTTATGAAAGAGGCTGGGAAAAAAAAACTTACCTATTTTTTGTACATAAAATACATTCTTTTATTTTTGAAGCTGATTAGTTTATTGTTATCAGATCCAGAAGGAGAATTTAAAATTATTTGCAATTCATTCAGCAATGTTTTTGTTAATACTTCAGCATTATGTCCACGTTCAAAAATTTGTCCAATAAAGACGTTTCGAATAATAACAACCATTTGCTGATTAATTATTAGAGGTGTCTGTAGTTTCATCGGCCTCCAAAGCAATGAAATTTGCAGATTTAACTTTTTTTTAATATTTCCTGCTTGTAAATGTGCAACACTGCATCTTGCAATTCGTTCTGAATAGTTTTTGAAGCGCCTCTAAACACTTGTGAACCTTCCATATGTGTTGCAAGCACAGCGTCTAATTCAGCTGCAAAGATGATTAAGCCCACATAAATACCTGGTTTTTCCAACGTCAATGTCTCATTATGACCTCATAACGCCAATTCAAAAGCTCTGCAAAATTTCATACATATAATTACCCGGCGCAAAATATGACGATTTTTTTCAACATCTTCGTTGTACTTAATATTATGTCGCAAATAAGCACTAATTGTTCACGTATGTCTACTTTGCCTAGAACACTAAAATCCACGCATGTATTCACGTGAGAAATTTTCGGGTGTCTTTGCCCTCTCTGCGATATCCTTTAAATCATTCAACTCTTGTTTATTCCAGGTACTAACCTCTTTCTTAAAACTTAAGCAGATAAAACGAAATAGTTTATTTGTTAGTGAACATCCGCACATCCACTCATATTTTTCATATACAGGCTGTACCACTTAAAACTCCCAGGTCGAATATCTCGGAAACGGATAAAGATATTTGAATTTTGTGAAAAGTAGTTACTAAAGAATGTGATCGACTCTAGTTTGCTCTCACAATTGTGTTTTATTATGTGAAGATATAGATGGCGCTGCGATGAAAAGAATTTTTTTGATCGCCACAATCTTCATTTGTTTTTTATTTGAAAGAGTATTAAAATTAATGTAAATTTTATTATTTGTGTTAATTTCCAAAATTTAACGGTTTTATAGATATTCGTGTTTAAAGAAAGTAAGAGTAATTTTAAAGTTTTGTCGTTATTTTGTTTAAAAACTTAAAAGAATCAAATATAACTAACAAAGATGTTGCCTTTTTGATTGCTAGATAACGTATATCGCCTTATTAGTTCTCTTCCGCAAATTTAACAATGTATTTCTACTAATTCTTTGAACACTTGCATAAATTTTATTACAAAGGTCGCCAATATCTGTTATGGGTTCCTTGTAAACTTCAGCTTTCAAGTAACCCCACAAGAAAAAATCTAACGGGGTTAGATCCGGCCACCTAAGAACGCCATTAGTACCAATCGAACGACGTGGTAACATCTGATTAAAATAGTCAGTAACTATGTTGGCATTATGAGCAGGTGCCCCGTCTTGATGTAACCACATATTATTTCGCAGCTCTATAGGTACATCTTCCAAAAGTAGTGGTAACTCATTCTGCAGGAAATGCAAGTAGCGCACACCAATGAATGTTTCATGATAAAAGTGGGGGCCTAAGATATATCCGTTTAAAATTCCACACCAAACGTTAACGCCAAAAACTGTTTGATTTCTGGTTTGCCTTATCCACCTAGGATTATCTTCTGACCAATATCGAGCATTATGCTTAATTAAAGTACTATTGTTGTGAAAACGACATTCGTCTTTCCACATGATCTGATTCATAAAGTTGTTTTCCGCTAACATTACAGAAAATTCTGCCAGAAAATCGAGTCTGCGTTGATTATCTCCTATTCTTAAATGGTGCACTAAATGAACTTTATACGCAAAGTGAGTAAATGTTTGAATGAAGCTAATTATAAAGACAATTAATAATCAAGCAAATGTCACTAATGTGTGCTAATGTCAAAATATTTCCTAAATAATCAAAGCAAGCATACATACATCTAACACAGACATGAATGCTTTTCTTCCTACACACCTATGAGTGCCTATGAAGTGGAATTTATAAAAAGGAACTATCATAATTATAAAATTTAAATTGTGAAGTAACTATAATAGCAAGAATTGTGAATATGTTTAGTGCTATTTTTCCTTACAAATTAAATATTTAAACAAAATAAAGACAAAAATTTAAAATTACTCTTACTTTCTTTGAACAAGAATATCTATGAAACCGTTAAATTTTGGAAACTAACACAAATAATAAAATTTACATTAATTTTAATACTCTTTCAAATAAAAAAGAAATGAAGATTGTGGCGATCAAAAAAATTCTTTTCATCGCAGCGCCATCTATATCGTCACATAATAAAACACAATTGTGAGAGCAAACTAGAGTCAATCACATTCTTTAGTAACTACTTTTTACAAAATTCAAATATCTTTATCCGTTTCCGAGATATTTGACCTGGGAGTTTTAAGTGGTACACCCTGTATATTTTAATTCAATACTCTATTGTAAGTGCGAGTTTTACTTGTAGAGTGTAGTTTATTTGAAGTTCTGGAATAGGCCTTCCTTTTTTCTTAATTAAAAGTTTTTCCTCAAACGATAGCGGGGTTTTTAAAAGATCTTGCACGCAATTAACTTCCATCATTAATAATAAACGTCAATTCAAGGCTTTGGAATCACACACGCAAGGTAACGCAACGAAAACATGCACTCGCAATGAACGCAAGACATTAACTGGAGTCTGACAAATTTGTGCCCCAAACGGAAGTTATAAGCGCATATGGCGAAGATAAGCGGAGCGAGCCGATTCATACTCGAAAGAGGTACATCTGAAATCGGAACATAGTTTTGAACGTTGGCATACGCTACTGTGTGTGGTGCGGAAGGAAACCTTAATACCAACGTTCTAAAAATAAGTAAAAATAATAAAATAAAATAATGCACTGAATTACAAGAGAATTTCTTTCTGTGTTTATCTTGGTGGTTGGGTGGGCACGTGCCCTTGTGCCCTTTAGTACCAGCCGCCACTGAATAATAGTGAATATATCCTAAACTTGCTGACAAGCAATTGGTGTATAGCTATATACATTTGCATTCATTCAAACTTTAACTTAATTAAGATGTTGTCAGGCACATTATTAACTGCATTTGATTTATAGCTATTTCTTTGCGTGACCGTCAGAAACTTCAAATTTTAATGAAAAGTAATAATTTACTATTTAATTAAAAATTCCGACTTTGCGAAAGGAGCTATAAATGAGTTTTACGTTCATATCATTCTATTGTAAGATGCAGCGCCTAAATAATCGATATGGATGAGGGTTTCCAATGTGGTATGGAAATAGGCGATATATGGTTAAAAAAGAAGGCATTAACTATGTTTTTATGATAATCATCTCGCACAGTATTTTCTTGTTATTCTTCTTTTAATTTATGTAACTATAATATACAATCCTCGCTTAACCCATCTCATATAATTTGAATGTTAGTGATACAGAAATTAAAAACGTTTATCTACTTAGCGTTTAAATTAAGTTTGGAAATTTAATTTACCCACCGTGGTAGATAAAAAAGGAGTTATTTAAACAATGGTAACTTCGATTTTATTTTACTAGGAGCCGTTATACTATGGAAATAATACAAGAATCAACCTATGTTTGATATTATTCACGAGAGATGTTAAATTGACGTATGGTAATATCATCATATTCTAAGTACTTCTATTCTCTTAATAAATCTCTATAGAATACATACTTTATATTTGCAAAAAAGTGCCACTCGATTAAAGTAAGTGTTACTTGAATTTTGAAATTTCATTTATACGAAAATTATTGAAAATCAATATTTAAATACTTTTATGCCCATAATGTATCATACTTCCTAAGGAATTGAATTCCACGTTCCAAATTAGGGGCTATGGAAATTCATGTAAATAAATAAAAACAAATTGCGATTGTATTACCTGTCATTAGTAAAGTATTTATTGATGTTTTCAGTGTTTTCTTCTTCTTCTGTTTCTGAATACTTGAAAATGTTGCAATCTGGATTTAATAACGAAGATTCTTTAAATCTAATAATAAAGCATCTTAAGCAATCTTTTAAAAAATTGCATTTCCTTCGGATCATTCTTGCCGAAAACAACCAAAAGAAAACCCGTTATTGATAGTGAAAATGAGGAAATAAAAGCAGATAGATAGAGGTGGTGATGTGTTTGAAAACTTAACTTAAGATTATTAGAAACTAGACTATTTCTTCTTGATATTGTCTAGTTTTCATTTAAGTGTTAGGCATTATTAAGCAATGACTTGTTTTGTTTTTATTTATTTACATGAAATCCACAGCCATTGCTTATGCAGAAGCTGAAGTAGGTGTGTCCAGAATGAACACACATCGAATTTTGAAAAAGAACAAGTGACATGCTTACAAATTTCTTTGTATTCAACATATTAAAGAAGCCGATTTTGTAACAAGAGCGTAGTATTGTGAGTGGTTTTCAATGAAATCACAAGAAGACGACGATTTCACAAAAAAATTTATATGGTCAGACAAAGTAAGCTTTTGTAAAAATGGAATATTTAATCGACACAATAGCCATTTTTGGCCGGAAGATAACCCTCCAACTTTTCCAAGAGTCTTGGAGTTCCAATGTAATTTTGTGCTATTAAACATGACAAAATATTTGCTTTGTATTTTTATAGAAAAATTTAAATAGTGAATGGTTTTGACATTATTATGCAATGACTTGTTTTGTTTTTATTTATTTACATGAGTTTCTATACAATCTGATTATACAAAATAAAAAGGGTCTGATACATTTTTCAAAATAACTCTGAAACTAAGACGTTTAGTTATAGGGAAGTAAATATAAAACTTCTAATTTTAAACGTGGAATCTAATGAAGAATGTAGATTGCTATCATATGTTGCTATTTAAAACTAACAGGATATTGATATTTTATGGGTGAAATGTTTAACATAGTTTTCTGATCATCCTGTATTATTTTGAAAAGTTTATAATATAACATGTTAAGCAGTACGTATTCCAAAATATATACCTAAAATTTTAAATCTGTACATGTATACAATTCTTGGGAATGTTGTTATGAGTAATTGTCTGCAACTATCACATTTTTTTACAAAAATTGAAATACTTCCAAAGTGGCCAACTTCAGGAAAAATTTATGAGACAAACTAGCCTTAAAATAAAGCCGGAAATACTAATCAATCTTAAAAAATGCGGTATTCTATTTTAGATAAGAAAGTCAATATTCGTTTCCGGTGTAACCGGAAGAAGCAAAAATTTGAAACTTTTAAATCGAATGAGCGTAACGTGAAACTAATATTTCCGAAATGTTAAAACTCAACTCATATTAGTTTTACTTTCTTATACGTAGTATAAGGAAGTATTGTGATGACGAAAATTTTCGACCTCGAGATTTTTGCACGTTTTGAAGTCCCCTCATACCGAAAAAGTGGTTTTTAAAAAATGTCTGTGTGTCTGTGTGACCACGATAGCGGTCAAACCGCTACAGGTATCAATTCCAAATTTTGTAATTACAAATATAATCCCTCTCTTGAAATCTCATTTGATTTTCAGTAAAATCGGCAGACCGGAATTAGTTACTTCAGTAAAAAAATTGAATTTTGCCAATATTTCGTCAACTATTAAGTTTAAACAACTTTATAAAGGATTCATATGTACTCAAAATTAAATTTTAGAAGAATTTGATTAAAAAAGTTTTTCGAAATTCGTACCGGAAATAGGTCTTTTACTCGTTCGAAAATCAGTTTTTGGCGAATATTTCGCAGGGCATGCTTTTTAAACAGGTACGTTACGAGTATAAAAGTATTTAGAACTTAATTTTCAATACCTTTTGTATAAAAAAAATTTAAAAATTCGGACCGGAAGTAACACTTTTACTCTTATCGAATAGCGATTTTTGCAAATATTTCGTAAATTATGCATTCTATATATTGTAACGTTTTCGGGTTCGCAATAAACAACTCGTGCAATTTATTTATTTAAAACAGACTGTATATTTATACACTTAAAATTATATAACAATATAAAATATAAAAATAACGTATCACACTTAAACTACTAATATTTAAATTTGCACAGGTATTTACTTCTATTACTAATATCTCTGTCCGTATATTTATGTAACACTTCTATTTATATAACACGGCACTATTTATTTATTTCTTTGGCTACCACTATTTATTTATTTCTATATTTATTTCTACGCGCGTCGGCTACTTCTTAAGGAAGTTCTTATTCCGGAATTACTCCGCAATTACTGCATCGGTGACCCAGTCGCCTTATATACACCTGCATAAAAAGTTCTCGAAATGTACCAGTAAGTTCGGTAATATACCAGAGGAAATCTGGACTCTTCCTTGCTTATGCCGTACATCTGTGAGATGATATTGTTACGACTTGTTTACATATCGTTTTTATACGTCGCGCCGAGATGATTTACAACCTTTTTTTATTGTCGCTCAAATGTCTGCTGGTTTCGTTACAATATATTTGTCAAGAGTACAAAAGTATTTAGAGTTGGATTGGAAATATTTTTGTATAAATGAAATTTTGAATATTCGGACCGAAAGTAACACTTTCACTCTTATCGAAAAGCGATTTTTTCAAATATTTCGTAAATTATGCATTCTATATATATTTGTCAAGAATATAAAAGTATTAAGAGTTGGATTTGGAATATTTTTTGTATAAATGAAAAATCAAAATTTGAACCGGAAGTAATACTTTTACTCTAAGCGAGTAGCATTTTTTTGCAAATATCGCACAAAGTATGTATCTTGTAGAGATTGATTAAGAGACTGGAAGCACTTGAAATAGGATTTTGAATATTTTTTGTATAAATAATTTTTAAAATTGTATGATTTGAAACGCTCATACGTATAAGAAAGTCGTGCGGTGGCCACACCTCATTTTTTATATTGTTCTAACGAAATCTGGTTGTGATATACCCTGTACATACAGGGTGAGTCATATCAGAGAAGTAATAGACACTTTTAAAGTATTAATGTCATACGTGTTTTTGATGTGAAATTTAATAAGCAATTCAAAAATGAACTGATATAATAGGGTGTTCCATTTGAAAAAAAATGATTTTCATACAAAAACGGGTCATGTAATTTTAATCCAGTTTTCTACACATGCAATTAGTAACTGAAAAAAAATAAAATATGCTTGTGTTATGACCTCTTATTACAAAAATACTACAAAAAACGTCGTTTTCGAGGAATATAATTTTATAAAAACTTTGAATTTTTCCAGAAAAATGGGAATAAGTCAATAACTTTACACTTATTATCTTATTACTTTTTGCCTAAAAATTGTACGGGGAATACAAAAATGTAGTAATATACAAGGTGTGTTCCATTTAAACAACTATAAGTATGCTCAGCCACTAAGTTATGGAACACTCTGTATAATACAAAATATGCTAATGAGCAGCTACCACAAGAAGAAAACCGAAATATATTTGAAGGGGCCCACACACTGCGTTTTTGTTCGACAGTTTTGTTCGACGAACAAGTCTGTTCGAACGAAAACGACGAACGTCAGTTGCCCACAGACTTCAGTTTTGTTCGGCAGTTTAATAATGTGAAGACAATATATGTGTGTGCAGTGGCGTCGACATTAGCCACAAAATCAAAAGAGAAAAAAAGAAACAGGCAAAATGGGCGAAGGAAGGAATTGCAATACCATTACAAAGGATTATAAGATCAGGGTGATAAACAGTTTGGATTTTCCGAAAGTTGTTAATAGATGTTTACAAAATCTCTAATATGGGGAATAATTACCTTCGGAGAATCGTGTTATAGGTGCAGTAATTTAAATCTTGTAAAATATTTGTATGTTTTAAATTACTTTATTTCAATACAATAAGTTCGTGTACAGATCTTGAAATTACGTAGATTAACTAGATTTGAAATGGTAAAGATTTCACAGTTATAATAACACGACTTAAATAAATATGAATATATAATACTACATAGAACTACACCACTGCAAAAAATCGTCGCCTTTTAAAACTGTTTACCCCACACACTTCAGATTTGTTCGACGAACATGTTCGACGGACATAAACAGGCCGAACCAGATTATTTTCAGCAGATTTGTACGCCAACATCAACGACGGTTTTCGACCCACAGACTTCGGTTGTGCGACGTTTTTGTTCGAACAGACTTGTTCGTCGAACAAAAACGCAGTGTGTGGGCCCCTTAATGGTAAAGGCACAATTGGCTTTACCCGCGGAAATGACTTGCCCTGTATATTCTTTTCTTTTTTATCTGATTTTTAGTATTTAAAAATTTACTCTATTATTACAGTCCAAATCAATTGATTTTCCGCTGTATTATAATAATAATGCGTTATTAGTCAATACAGAGTATATTACACAAATAGTAAAACATATATACACATACATAAATATAAACCATAAAATATAAATAGACTAAATGTACAATACGCCTATGGCAACCGTGCATGGAGCTCTGCCATACTATAGAAACTGTGGTCAATTAGAAAATCCCTCAACAGTTTCTTAAAGTTTGCCAGATCCGGGTCCCGCATGTGTATTGGCAATTTATTAAAAATTGTAAAGCCAGTTATGAGTGGGGACTTTTGATGAAACAAGTAATATGATCTGTCCACAACCAAGTTATTTCTATTACGAGTCCTGTAATTATGCTTCTCACTTATTACTGAGAATCTATGCTTGTTATTAAAAATATATGTTAATAATTTATAAGCATAGACAGAGGTAACAGTAAATATTCTCTTTGAGCGGAAGGTGCCCCTACAAGATTCATGGTAGGGCAAATCAAAAACAAGTCTGATGATACGCTTTTGCAGAAGAAGCACTCTTTGTATATCCCTCGCTTGGCCCCAGACAATAATATTATAGGAAATTATAGAGTAGGCATAAGCATAATAAACGCTGAAAAGGGATTCGGCATTCAAGATGTTTTTCAAAGTGTGCAAAACATAATATGCCCTCTGAAATTTACCGCACACGTAATCAACCTGGTTTTCCCATGACATATTTTCATCAAGAATTGTACCTAAGAATTTACAATTTCTAGAGACCTCAATAATTTGATTATTGAGTGTTATGTCTAAACCTGAGCGTGTTCTATGTCTGTTGAAAAATTCAATAATAACCGTCTTATCATGGTTGATTATTAATTTGTTGGCACAACACCAGTCCTCAAAACTTTGTAGAACTATATTGATATTATTGTTGAGCTGTTCTAGATTCGAGTGGGAAACCACTATTGCTGTATCGTCAGCATACAGAAATATTTTGCCATAGTTTATGGAACTAGGTAGGTCATTTATAAATAATAAGAATATTAATGGACCCAGGACACTGCCCTGTGGAACTCCAACGTCCATATCATATTCCTCCGATCTGACGTCACCAAGTCTAACAACAATTTTTCTGTCTTTTAAAAATGAGACAATCCATTTGTTCAGTTCCCCACGAATTCCCTGGTTATAGATCTTACTACTAACAACGTATAAGTAATTCCGATATCGTCAATTCGGTTGTCAATTTCGAATCTACAAATGAAAGGTCTATTATTCAAAATAAAGTCCGCTATGAACAAGAGAAAGGACGGTGGCTGTCATTTAAGTTACTCAGAAGTATTTGTTTCATTTCGGTGACAGTAGTACATTCAAAAAATATGGTTTACAATAAAATCAGTAACGAAAGAAGACGTTTAATAATAGACGCGTTTAACAGAGATATAAGTTTGTTCGAAAAATTTTTAAGATATAGAAAAACGAAGACAAAATGAACAAAAACCCCAAAGGATATCGTCTACAAAAATTAACGATTGAAGAAAAAAACAAATATGTGACTGGAAGGAAGAAAACTGCACCGTATTAAGCAAAACATTGCGCTCCACATGTTTGGAGGTATTTGGAAAAAATGATAACTGTTCGACGATCGATTCTGTATTACAGTATTCAGAATTGAAATACTCCAAAAAGTCAAATACTTTCAGATGTTTACACGATTTTTATTATACCGCGAAAAATATTCATGTAGTTCCAGAAAAACGAAATTGCAAAAATACAATAGAAAGAAGATACCATTAGGTATGCTTTAAAATTTACAGAGGTCATCTAGAAAAAATGTTTTTTTCTCGATGAATGTGGAATCCAAATATATTGCTGTTGTTGGCATAAATGCGCGTAAACAAACGAGGCAAATTCGTAGCAAAAATATATCAATCTGTGCTGCAATCCGCAACACGGTGGTATAAATTTTTGATAAACAGGACTCAGCATAAAATAGAGACAAATTTTGCGTATTTTTAACAAGTTTTCTTCAGAAGCTTTCGGGCCTTTATAATAATCATGAACAATGTTCCATTTCATCTTACTGAACATACAAGAAATCTGATAGCAGATTTGGGACACGAAGCAATATATCTACTACCGTATTCTTCATTCTTGAATTCGATTGAAAATTTATTTTATCAGAGGAAAACATTAATAAAACGATAAGAACTCAACAACTTCGAACAACTTTACGCAGCTATTGAAAATGCCGTTGAAAACATAAGCCATGAAAACTATTTAAATTATTTTAATCATAGTAAATTTATCTGTTTCTTAAACATATGTAAAAAAAAATAAAAGAAATAATGTCATTCAACAAATCCATTTTCTTATATATTTAGGTAAACTGTCCTTTCTTTTGTCCATAGAGACTTTATTTTGAATAATTTTGGAGATTAGAAATGTCCTGTTGATAACTGAATTTTCTATTGACGATATCATCATTAGTAGTCGCTTCTTCGATTGCTCTTTTGTGTTTTAAATAAAGAAAAAACAATTTGTGGAAGATTCATGGTTGCTTGGGGCGCGTATTTTAAAAATACTTTAAGCTCTGACACACTTCCGGATTTTTTTTTTGGATTTTCTAGTACTGTTTTAAATTGTCTGTTCAACTTTTTTCTCTTGTTCAAAATTCAGCCAATAGTTTGTGCGTTATTAATATTTTTTGGAAATATTTGACCAAATCATGTGTTCATAAAAAAATCAATTCCCATTATTCTTAAAAGTAAAAAACATTAACTTTGATGGTGCTTGTAGTCAAGAAAATTCTGCATCTCTTGGTATAAGTTGCACTCTACAATACGTCAAAAAACTTTGTTACTTCAAAGCCTACTTCGGGAAATTTTCATATACCAAAAACTGTTCCATTAAAAAATTTTTGTTTTAATGGAACACCCAGTATTTTATTGAGTCATTTTGTTCCCTTTTTTATTCTCTTTCATTTTTGTTAACAGGATCCTATACCTATCTTTTGTAATTTCTGAGATAATCAGTGCAGGAGCAATCAGCGATCAAATAAAGAACTATGAGCGCTGTTCTATGCACCAAAATATTCGTCCCATAAAGGCTGGAATGCGTGCGATTGCCTGAGTCAACTGTTGATGAAAGTCGGTAAACATTTATGTCAAATTTACGAAAGCATTGGTATTAGTTATCATCAAAATGAATTATTCTTATGAATAGTTAATAGATATGATTGACATTTTGGGTAAATCTGAATGAAATTCTTTGCTAGCATCCAGACTTTATGCACAGCGATCCTTGGTAGAAGTCAACCAAAGCCAGGAATCTTCGAAAGTATAAAGGAACGGCTCCAGTGAACAGAAAGTATTGAATATGAGGAAAAGAGCTGACAAAATCAATAACTGGTGAGGATAATTAGTTTATGATACGTGCGAGTGTAGTCGAACACCCCCAACTAGTACTACGAAAATTAGTCGTCAGTTAGATGTAAGTCAAATTTGAGAATCCAGAATAATTAGAAAATATGTAATTCATCTTTAGCATATTCATACATAGGGATAAATAAAAGAAGTATTCAGAATCTCTCACATTTTTGTCAATGGGCAGCAGATAAATTAGCCTGATTCTGTAAATTTTTTGTTTACCGACGACGCACAGTGGTCGGAAACGTCCAAAAAGTTAGTCAAAACCTAAAAAGACATTTTTTTTAAATAGTTTCTTGTGTGGTAGTCGGTAAACTAGGTGCCTGCGCGTCTATTTCTCGAATAGCAGATAGATGGCGGGCCTACGGGACGTGTAGTCATGTGTGAAAGTCGCGGTTGTCAAAACTTGCTACGTGCAACGTTCAACAATAAACGAGAAAAACAACATTTGAAGTGCACACAAAAATTCGTGAACGTGCAAATATCTTCAACAAGAAGATGGAGGATGCGCCTGAAGATTGGTATAATGTTGTGACACTTTACTTTTTTTAAACAATTTTTTATAATTTGTTAATAAAAATTTTGAGAAATTGTCAAAAAAGTTATGTTTCCGCGAGACTCCGCGTTGTTCGCTGATTCATTTCCCAGATGAATGTCTAACTAACTAGAAAATCGAAAATTCAGGTGCGACTTTCTGCGATTCTCATCGCAATTGATTTATTTGTATTTGTTTGCGCGGTCCTATACATGTGACGCGTCACATGTATATGTCACATCATAATTACACATTTTTAATTAAACTTGAAGAGATTTAATATGCGCACGATCCGAACCAAATAGCAACTTAGAAGAAGTCACTTTGAATTATTTAAAGTGCAATTACCAAGAAAAAATCATAATTATTATCATTATTATCATTATTATTATTATTATCATTATTACTATTGTTATCATAATTGTTATCGTCTTTATCGTAAGTATAACTATAAAAAGTATAATGAGAAACAACACAAAATTTATTAAGCCAAATTTTATATTATTTTATCGTATTTTTGAACATAAAACTGACAATTTAAAACTCCCCATTTTGAAATTGACCATTTTTACCTCAAATCTACAATCAGAAAGTAAAAAAACTAAAGCATACTGATTTTCAGCCAAATCCGACCCTTTTTCGAGTTTTGACCAGCTTTTCGGGCGTTTCAGACCACTGTGCGACGCCAGCTTCTATTAAATTGGATACCTTATTCGCCAAAATTTTCGTTATTATGACACATAAAAACCCTGCAAACTTTCAGAATCCTTGGTCATTAAATGTGTGGGAGGAATAGTGGGTATTTACATGATTGAACCTTATTTCTTTGACCAAAATGTTAATTGAGAAGAGTATCTTCGTTTTCTACAGACCGATTTTCAAAACTTTCTGAAGACATGAGCATTAAAATCAGAGATGCGTTTACAAGAATATGTCGAAACGTTTTACGTAACGATAGTACTTCTTTGGAAAACAGAATACTCACGTGCATGGCACAAAGTTGTGGTTATGTTGAATATATTCTTTAATGAAATTTGTTTTTCTTACTTTTGATTGTTGTTACGTTGCTCAGTTTTTTTAAATTGCGTTACTTTGTTGCTCATTTTTTTTCTACAAACATTTTGGGATATCCATTTATAAATTTCAAAAACTGCAGCCATCTCTTATGAAGAGCTTCAACAATGAAAGAATACCAGCAATTAGGAAAATTAAATTGAAGATAGCAGCATTGTTTCATACACATTCTATTGGGGCGGTGCCTTCAAATATGTCAGTAAACATAACCTTTATTTTATTTCGTTGTTAACTAATGGTATAAAAAATGAAATACTGCAACTGGAAAAAAAGGAACAAAATGCCACAATAAAATATTGGGTGTTTCATTGAAAAAAAACGGTTTTTGGTATGTAAAAATTTTGAGAATAGGCTTTGAAAAAACAAAGTTTTTTGAGGAATTGTCGAGTGCAATTTATACCAAATGATGCAGAATTTCTTGGCTACAAGCACCACCAAAGTTAATGTTTTTACTTTTAAAAACATGTGAAAACTATGTTTTTTTTGAACACGTGTTTTGGTCAAATATTTTCAAAAAAAATTAATAACTCAAAAACTATTTGCTCAATTTTGAAAAAGAAAAATAGTTGAAAAGACAATTTAAAGCATCCATGAATCTTCCATTAATTGTGTTTACTCCCGAGCAACCTTTAAATCACTTTTTTGTTATTATACACTCTGTATATAATATTTATGTTAATCTTCTCCATAATTAACGTAAATATTATATACAGAGTGTATAATAACAAAAAAGTGATTTAAAGTTTGCTCGGGAGTAAACATACCGCCCGCCTTGAAAGGTCAAGCTTTCAAAGTTCTTGATACTATGCTCGTAAAACTGCATATACTTGGAAAACTTAAACTAAAATTTGTACTACACTAAGTTACGAAATAAATTAATAATATAGTCAATAAAAAAGCTCGCACTTAGGATACACTAATTACAGAGGTAACACACATATTTTTGTCACTGGCCTCTTGATGTGGTCATTCGAGCCGAAAAACAGTGACATTTTCTTGGGCATACATCAAAGTGGTAAGTCTCCAATTAATTCATGTTATTATCCTTTTTTCCTGTGCAATTGTTCACCAACAACAATGGCAGAAATGGATTTAAAACTTTTGAAAAATCAGAGAACAGCCCTGAAGTCATCTCTGACAAAAACACTTAACAACGTAAATTCACTCAATGGTAAGTTCGACTTGACTTACCTCAATAATCGCATAAACAAAATCACACCTATACTCGAACAATACGAGAACATACAAGCGAAAATCGAAACGTTGGAGGACTTGTCATTGCAAGAAGAAGAACGAAATAGTTTCGAAGATTAACGTAAATATTATATACAGAGTGTATAATAACAAAAAAGTGATTTAAAGTTTGCTCGGGAGTAAACAAATTGCTTTTTCTATTATGTAAAACACAAAAGAGCCATCGAAGAAGCGGCTACTAATGACTTACCCTGCACAACCTAAAATCAATTGACTTGGACTGTATTTTTGCTATTGTACTGCACTCTTATGAATAATTTGTTCTGTAAATGCTAGTTGTTGGGCAATAATAGTTATTTATGTACCAAGTCAGTAAAGTGATCCTTTATCGAACGAGTCTGATTTATGAGCCAAGCGAGCGAAGCGAGATAGGCGAATAACAGACGAGTAACTCGGCACGAGGGTATAATAGTTATTATTGCGAGTTAGTATACACTACTTTATCTCCGACTAACTGAAGATTACTAAAAAATAAAAATAATTACACGAACATGTCAGATTACTATATCAATATGACGTTTGACAGTTAGTAAAATGGCCGGACTTGTCTATCGTTACTACGACAACGTTGGTAACGTTATGTTCTTATTGGCGGAATTATGTCTCATTATTCTCCGGTCGCATTTGATTATTTCCTCCGGGTATAATGAGCCCTATTATTAACCAATAGTGATTAATAATAATACCTACTTTATCGCCGGCTAAATAGTAAAGTAGGTATTATATTAATCACTATTGGTTAATAATAGGACTCATAATACCCGGAGGGAATAATGAGGCATAACGTTACTATTATTCCCTGCATTCCGCCAATAAGAACATAACGTTCCCAACGTTGTCGTAGTGACGAATAGACATGTTCGGCCATTTTACTAACTGTCTAACCGTCAAACGTCATATTGATATAGTAATCTGACAATTTATTTAATTATTTGATTTTTTTTAGTAATCTTCAATTAGTCGTAGATAAAGTAGTGTATACTAACTCGCAATAATGACTATTATTCTCTCGAGCCGAGTTACTCCCTCGCCGCTTCGCGGCTCGGTTCGTAAATTCGGCTCTCGGGAATAATAACCGTCATTATTGACTCGTTGTATAAAATACTATTATTTTACAGTACGATAAAGTGTTTGTTTACCTCTGAAAACGCTATGGTAATGAATCGTTTTATGGACGGCTGGCGATAAAATGATAAATATTATTATTATTATTATTATAACAGTTATTGGGAATCGATTATTTTCGAATTCTTTATAACTTCGTCAATATCGTTAATATTTTTCATTGTCAGAAGGCACGAACTTTTCGAAATCCGTCCCTGGACAAAGTACAGACCGTCAGAGAGGGTTGTTTTTTCTTTTTCATCAGTCGGCCGGATAGCGCGACGTTCCCTCTGCGCAGACGTTGGACGGGTGACGCGCCCTACGCCGGAGAGCACCTGTTACTCCACTCATTGTTCGACAAGAAGCCGGCTAGTACAGTAGAATCGTTCGTACCGTTTAGCTGTTAGCACACAGTTCTTTAAAACAAGAAACGTGAGTGATCAGGAACATTAAAAAATAAATACACAGACAAGTCAGACAGAATCATAAAAGAATCGAATAATGTCCGAACAAACTGAACAGAAAGTCGAGGCACCGGTCGCGGAAGAACAAAAAGTCGAAAACGCAGCCGCTCCTGATAAAGAAGAAATCAAAGAAAATGGCACCGGGGATGCTACAGAAGCCCCTGCGGAATCCACAGTCGCCCCTAAGGAAATGAGGGCGGTCATTTTGACCGGATTCGGTGGTTTGAAAACTGTCAAGACGCTCAAGAAACCTGAACCTTCAGTAAGCGAGGGTGAAGTGCTGATACGTGTGAAGGCATGGTAAGTGTTTTTTTTTATTTAAAAAAAATTAAAAAAAATTCCCCTAATAATTATTATCCACCATCCCCCGCGTAATCGTATATTATAAGCGGATTAATTTTTCTAATATTATTTTTAAATTTAATAAATAATAATTTCAATTTTATTTATTTTTGTAGTATTAAAAATGATATGTTTTTATATATTTTTAAGTAATTAATATTTATTTATAAGAATTATAATAAATCTCGATTCCCATGTACCGCACTATTTCTGTAATATACAGATTTATTTTTTTAATTTTTGATTACATAGTAATTTTTAATAGAGATTATTTTATAATTTCTAAAAATTATTTTCGTTGTAGCGCAGGCATTTAAATAATTAAAAATAATGATTCAGTAATATTAAATTTTTTAAAATTATTATTTATTATATTTCGTATAACGTGCGATTTTTAAAACAGTATTGCATATTATTTTTGTAAATTTAACTTATTTAATATTTTAATAGAGATTATTTTACAAAATTTCATATTTAGTATATTTTATGTTATTTTTTTTTATAATTATTGTAATTACATCGAACCCCTGTATCGCCCCAATTGAATAATATATATGCCGCTTTTGTTTTCTAAATTACCCTATATTATTTTTTTAAATTTAATTAAAGATCTAATAATGATTATTTTAGAAATTCCCAGCTCGAAGACTGTTTTTCTCGTGACGTAGACTTTTAAAAAAATGATAAAAATATGCGATTAAAAAATTAAAAATATACATGTAAGCCTATGTGATTGTGTATAACTCTATCGTGTTAAATATATGCATCTTATCATGTTACTTTACCAATGCACACATACATACATACATATATCTATATATATATAAATTCTGCCATAAACAAAGTACATAGATAAAATGTATATCATTCATATAGTGTAAATATATATATTTGTAAATAATCTGTATAAATATCTGATTTCCGTAGCGAATTTCATTACAATATTCTGACAAGAATAAATACTAAAAATTTCATAATATTTAGGTATTTGATTATTTTTAATACATATATTTTTTTTTATAAATATAAACTGCTTTGTTTTTACATCACAATATTACTTTTTGATATATGTACATAATTTATCAGCGAATGATTCTTAACTTATCAGCAGTCAATAGTATACGTGATTTGACACAACTTCTTCCACAACACAGTTCAATTGCCTTCCCCCAACCCTGAGTATTTTTGTTATTGATTTTATGTGTACCGCGCTAAGCGCGAGGGTCATGGGGAGAGAGGGGTGGTGTGACGGGTAGCGGGTGACTGTGATGGTGTGCTTGTGTCGACATGGGGTGTATTCGACGGGATGTTCCAATGAAAACGGATTTTACCCTCAGCAATTACACTTATGTATATATGTATATACATAAGTCTACTATATACAGTCTGTATTTAATTTTCACAGATGATTCATACACAGCGCACTTGAATAATATCGGGTGATTCAATAAATTTCTAATTCAAGTAAAGGCGTGTATGGTATCGAAGTAGTTATGCGTCATCTGACTATCGATCATGCGCTGGCTGGTATTAAACGTCAAATAGCATACGCCCAGTAGTGACATTTATTATTTTGACATTTAAAAGTTTGTAGGTTATCTCCTTTATTATAGACAAAGACCTTACATATATATATAGTTTAATTAACGAAACAGACGAGTCGCGTCAATAACAACGTTACTGGTATGTCATATTAACGTTAACAATTAACATTGCTTTGAACAAGTTGTGGTTTGAAAATAATCTGAGGTTAAGTTTGGGTTGACATTTTGAAATATTAACAAATACCATTAATATGTTTTTTATTATACCCGAATCCGGGTATCTCGAACGCATTTGCCTGCGAAATCGGGCCTTTAAAACACCGTGGTATTTTAAAGTCGCCAAGGTCAACGATTCCCACACTTTTTTATAATGGGACCCACCTTTTTACTGAAAAATTTTTCGCGACCTAGTACTTACTGCAAGGTTGCAGAATTTTGGTTTATTTGTGGATAAGCTATTAAAACAATGCTATCTTGCAATAACTTATTGCTTTGTAACTTTTCGAACAATGTTATGTCCTTCTTCAGACCTATCATCATAATTAACCTATACAGAGTGTCCAAAAAGTCTGGAAACACCCAAATAAAATCGAAACGGATGATTTTTGAGAAAAATGCAAAAACAGGTCAATTAGTATTTTCAAAAAACTACTGTCTGATGGTATCTGTTTGGAATTTTTGATGACCTTGAAAAAGTTATGATGTCATCAAACAAAAATTTAAATGGCAACGTCCCATTTTTAATTCTATTTTAGATAGATCTTTTAATTGTCTAAATGACAGTCAAAAAATTATTCATTCTACTTAAGAAAAATTTTGAAAAAAAAAATCATTATAGCAAACAAAGAAAATTTTAATCGTAGAAATCAGCAAAAACTCTTACAATAAATGTTCAAAATGTTGTCCTTGAGCGTCTTGACAATACCCTAAACGATAATAAAATTCATTTTGAACGTTTTCTATCATTTCAGGAGTGATCCTTCGTACTTCAATCTCAATCCGTTGACGCAAATCTTCCAAATTTTCAGGTTTAGTTGCGTATACCTTATTTTTTAGGTAACCCCACAAAAAATAATCAATAGGCGTTAGATCTGGCGACCTAGCCGGCCACTCGATAGCGCCCCTCCTGCCAATCCATCTGTTTGGGAAGGTATTCTCGAGATAATGCCGAACATTTCCCGCATAGTGGGGTGGAGCCCCATCTTGTTGAAATCAAATTCTTTGGCTGGGCAAATTAGGATCTTCATGGTTCGGAAATATTTCTGCTAATGACGGAATTAAATAATTTTGTAAAAAATCCAAATACATTTCCGCCGTCAGGTTACCGTTGAAGAAAAAAGGCCCTATAATTCTGTTACCAATTAAACCAGCCCATACATTTAATTTCTGAGGATACTGAGTTCGTACCTCTCTCATCCAGCGTGGATTTTGGCGTGCCCAGTACCTGCAGTTTTGTCTATTAACAGTCCCATGTAATGTGAACGTAGCTTCATCTGAGTATAAGACATTTCTGATAAAAAACGGATCATTATCACACATAGGCATCAGTTGTTCGCAAAACTGTACACGCCTGTCGAAGTCGTCTTCAGGCAGCTCATGAACCAAACAGATTTTGTAGGGATGATACTTAGTTTTCCGGAAAATATTACCAATTGTACTCTTCGACACGTTAAACTCCCGAGCAAGCTGCCGTGTACTAGAATTTGGAGTTTCCTCTACTGACAATAATAAGTCGAGTTGCGTATCTTCTGCGATCTTTGGACGACCACTTCTAGGGCGATCTCGAACATGGCCTTCTTCTTGAAATTTTTTGTGAATCTTACTCACTGCAGAAATACTAATTGGGGCACTCTCCGGATGTTCTGTATTAAATAAGTCGCAAACTTCTCTAACTGAACGAGCCCTATCCCCAAAACCAATCCTCATCAATATTTGAATATGCTCCCTCTCACTTAA
This sequence comes from Amphimallon solstitiale, assembly GCA_963170755.1. NCBI lineage: Eukaryota > Metazoa > Arthropoda > Insecta > Coleoptera > Scarabaeidae > Amphimallon > Amphimallon solstitiale. Next base: position 18,945,545 of record OY720676.1, read on the forward strand.
ACCATTTTTCAACAGATTTTTTAACTTACGCACAATTCGTATTTGACAGAATGTCACAAATAAAACAAAATGTGTTTGAAAAATAATCGACTTTTAAGCCAACTATGTTTTTTTTTAAAGACAAACTTTTCCATTTTCGAAGAAGTAATTTAATTTTTCTCGGTCATTTTCTTAAGTAAAATGAAAAATTTTTTTACAGTCATTTAGACAATTAAAATATCTATCAAAAATAAAATTAAAAATGCGACGTTGCCATTTAAATTTTTGTTTGATGACATCATAACTTTTTCAAGGTCATCAAAAATTCCAAACAGATACCATCAGCCAGTAGTTTTTTGCAAATACTAATTGACCTGTTTTTGTATTTTTCTCAAAAATCATCCGTTTCGACTTTATTTGGGTGTTTCCAGACTTTTAGGACACACAGTATAACATAACTAATATAATTAGAAAACAACATTCACTTTGGCAAAAAAAAATAGAGAAAATGATTTGAATTGTATTACATATGGATTACTTGATATTCTCCCCCCTTGTCTTGATTCGAAATGGAATTAGGTTTGAGCCTTTAAAATCGGATTTCAAAGAAGAATCACATGAAAGTTGTATTAGAGAGTCTTCCTCAGATGCTGACAGCTTTAGCTTCTTAAGGTTGTCCTCTACAAACGGATTTCTTATCCATAACAATTCATCACAAATTTTTGGAAAGTAACTTCTAAAAGAAGAACCAATTTTATGACGAATTTATTTTTAATAAGAAACGGTCCACATCTAAGTGGATATTAGTATAACCATCTGACAATAATTACCTGAAACTAAAGGTCAGCGTTTCAAGATGCTCATTCATTGCCGTTGCAGTTTCCTTGTCAACTTTGATTCCATACTGTCTTCCACTTTACTGGACCACCGTTCAGGCCTTTTAAGAGTCGCTTCTATTTTATCTTGATCATAGAACTTGTGGACATCATTTCCTTGCAGCGTTAAATTGAGAGTATTGACAGCACTGAATATATCACCCATATATGAAAGCCGTATCCGTCAGTTTTTGTCATTTAACATTTCCAAGAAACTGCTCAGATATTTCCATCATTTTCGTCCTCCCAACAAAAACATTCTCAGTTCATTTCGAAGCACAAATAATCTTGACAGCAGTTTTCCTCTTGATAGCCACCGTACTTCACAGTGCAGGAGAAGTGGTTTCTGCTCGCTGCCCATCTCGCCGTAGAATATGGCAAATAGTCTAGCATTTTTAGGTCTTGATTTAATGAAATTCGTTATTTTCACTGCATCATTAAGCACTTTTTTAAGGGTGTCGTTTAAACATTTAACTACAAGAGCTTCTCGGTGCAGGCTACAGTGGAGTCCACTCAACTGCAGGGGCAACTACCTTAACTTTGGCAATCAAACCTGAATAAATGCCAGACATAGCACGGACACCATCATTCGTCAATTCAACACATTTTGACTATTCTATTTAATGTTTTTTTATAAAACTATTCAGATATTTAAAATTTCTTCCCCCGTTGTTGTAGATGGCAAAGATTTACAAGAGAGCATTTCTTTTTCTATCCTCCTATCAAATTCAAACCTAACAAAAACTAATAGAATAGCCTAACCAACTACATCAGTGAAGCTGAAGTGAAAAGTACTCACTTTGCTTTAAAATTGTTATTATGCACTGTTTAACAAAATCTGACATATCATCCATTCTTTTCTTTACCGTTATGTTTGATAGTGGTATTTCACCAATTTATTTTGTTTGTTTGTCTCTAAATAGTGCATCAGATATTATTTTTGCAGCTGGTTAAATAATATCTTCTCCTACGATATGAGCTGCCCCTTTTTTTTATTAGCTATCAATAAAGACAGTCGATATGAAGCAATTGTAGCTTGCCTATTTTGTTCACCAGAAGTCGATTTTGTCATCAGTGATTGTGACTTAAAAAGTTTCTTCTTTTTTATTCTGAAAAAACCTGATTGCTTTCCTTACGTTTTCTGCATGTTTTTTGGATAATGTCTTTTCAGTTTTGAAGGTTTTGAAATAACACCAAATGTATTGCAGAATATTTTTGGCAACATGACCATGACCATTTTGAACACTTTCTATAAATTATAATCAATTTAAATTTCTACAAATAAGCTATTTACCTTAATTGTTTGATTAATATCCCATCCTTAAAGTAATCTTATTAAATAAATTAATATCCAATTGTACTTGAATTATGGTACAGTTTTTTGGAGTTACTCTCAATACACTTCGCTGATTTATTTAATACAGTAGTGTGCTTTAGGATGTATATGGTTCGTGCTAATCTCCATACGACTCATGCAAATCGAATTTTAAGAAACAAATTTTTTTTTGTAAAGAAAATCTTTTGTCAACTCCAATCAGGAAACAACTTTGTATATTCTTGCTTTACTTACGACCGGTGCGCGTTGCTACGCCCCAATTTTTATCGGCACCAAACTTCACAGGAACAGTCCCCAGACTATGCTAGAGTTTTACTGAAAATTTCATCAAACGTAGTAACATTTATGGTTTGGTATGCAGGTTAAAAAGAAAAAACGAATTTAAGGTATTAAATGTACTGAATACATGTATATTCCCTACTTTGGTATTTATGTTCATTAATATATATTTTTAAATTAACATAACAAAAATCAATTATTATATACCTACGTACATACTACATATTGTTAACAGCAGCGTCCAATAGTAAGTAATAAAGTAATAAGTCTTTAAGTATAGAAGTATTTTATTAACTTAAAATACTAAATATAAAAATAAGGGATAGATATGTTAAACATTAAATATAAAATGAAATATTAAAAAAAATATATTCTTCTGGCTTTGATTTCTGAAAATGCTTTAATAATTTTTTTCTACTCCCATACTTTAATTGTATTATTAGATATGCCGAACCTGTACTTTAATGATGTCCATTAAGATACAGATTTTCATTAAGATACAAGTTTATGTCCAATAGGAATACAGATTTTTCATTAAGATACAAGTTTATATCCAATAGGAATGCGACATTCCAATATTCAATCAATATTCAATATGGCGACTGCATATCTGACAGATATAAAAATTAATTAAATGTGACAGTTCTCTGCAATTTACTAGTAAGTAGTTAAAGTTTGTGCTTTTTTGAAAATATAAACGGTAAAAATGAGGGAAAATGACAGTGAAATGTTAAAGTTGACTCCACCAGAAATTATGAAACGAGCCTTAGTAGCCACGAACAATTTATTACCAGCTAAATTCGCAAAGATGTACGGAAAATTTGACGCTCAATTTATAAAATGGAATATTCAAAAAATAATGAATTACTATAGGGCCGTAGAAAAAATAGTGTATGCAACTCGCATTTAATGGCCTTCGGCTCGTATTGTAATTTTCTTCTCGTGTCTTAATAGCTATCATTAAATGCTCATTGCATAATATACTATATCGATATCTATACTTTCAGTTATCACATGCTCTATAGAATGGTTGCTAAATTATCTAGTCTCTCTTGTGACATTAGTAACTACGCATCTAGTTTTTAATGATTTTTAATTTTGAAAACGATCGCTCTGTAGTAGCTACTGATATTATCAAAGTAAGTAATATTCGCAAAGCAATGACTGTATTTAGAAAAGTTGTGCACAAATTAATTTCTAATATATAGTCCAAAATTTGTGTGGCATTCATATTTGGTTTTATGATACTTCTTAAAACTTTTACCTCATCCATCACATCGTTTGCGTTTACATCTTTTTCATTTCAAGCTGTATCTGTCAATTTAGTTTGCAGATTCTGGCAAAATGTTTTCCTCAAAATTTCAACAAAATCGGTTCAGTGGTTTCCGAGTCTATAGGGAACATAGACACACCGCCACACACACATCCAATTTTATATATAAGAAGAAGATTACGGATTGAATCGAATAAATCCTAAAATAAACAAGATAAACATTACAGGTCTACACCAAAATTGTCAGTTATAGGTTTACTGTTAGGTATTAAAAACAAAGTAATTCACAGACTTTCGACGTGATTGATACAATTATAAACGAATAATAATAGTTATGTAAATTTCAATATGTAAGTTCCCGTTTGCTGGGAAAAACATCAAATTAGCTTTTATAAACCTGGCGACACAATAATAAAATAAAGAGAAATCATTTCAGATAATTTGTTCAATTACATTGCTGTTAAGGAATTTATTAACTAATCAATTTATAAATGAGCGTATAACACTTTAATGTCACCTTCGGAAGAATGCTGTTACAGTTTCTGGTGTTCTCTTTTTAATGCAGACATAAAACACTTTCTTCGTTGCTTCTGTCCTTTTTTCCTTCCATTACATACGATGTAATTTCATCTATTGTTTGAAGAGAGAAAGAGAACGAGACGAATTTTGTATATCTTAATAAATCACAACTCACATTGATTTAAATCTATTAAATTCTCTCCTATATGGCAAGGTTGATAAAAATCACGATTTTTTTTGAAAAAATCAAAAATCTTTGATTTTTTTTTAAAAATCGTGATTTTTTTGATTATTTTAAATTTTAAATACTATTATTTTAAAAAAGCGTATTATGCTATTTTTATAAAAAAGTACTGATACAATATTGTCAAGAATTTGAAATTGGTAAACAGCTGACACGTTTTGTGGTTTTGTTTCTGCAAGTTAGTAATTCTACCGCGAACGTGTTGAAACATGTTGAAACTTGTAACTCGCGATAGACGGCTGGATCGTCTAAAAGTAAGCTCTGTCAACTTGGCCACCTCTAGTTACAATATATATAGCATAAAATGGGTGCCAACTGTGATCCATTTGTGCTCAATTGTGCCCGTTTCATTTCTGCTCTTCTGTTTTCAGAGACAAAAAATTGAAGGGGGGCTAACCTGACGATTCCCCCCCCCTAAAATTTGAAATTCTTTTTAAACCTCGGTGCCTTCAAAGCACTCCAATTGTGCTCAATTGTGCCGTATAGCATTTTTTCGCCAACTACTCAATTTTGAGTTTACCTAAAAAAAAATCCGAAATTGACGGAAGTCTAGTGTCCCCACAAAGTTGAATTTCTTTCCAAAACTCGGGCCTTCGCAAAGCGCCCCAATTGTGCTCAATTGTGCCGTATGGCTCCCCCCCCCACCACTCACTTTCGAATAATTAAATGAAGTGATGGAAATCTCTTGGTGAAACATGTCGAAATATAAGCAAGTAATAACAAAAAACACACTTGGTATTGTTTCACAAATAAATATAGTTATATACTCGATGTACATTTCGCCTTGCGGCATCGTCAGGAGTTCTCGAGAAACTAAAGTAAAATTTAATATACTGTAACTACCTACTTCTAACAAAAATGTAAATAAAAATGTACAAAATAGAAAATTATGAAAAGGTCATGGCTTATCTGGAAAGACCGTTTTTACAAGGCTAGGGTTTATTAGTGGTGCATTTATGAGTTCTGTTTGTTCATTAAGAACATTGCCTGGTTGTAGAAGTAAACTTTCTTTTATAAAACAACCTTCTAGAACATTCATTTTTTTACTTTTATTTAAACTATACAGTACTTCTAAATTGTCTATTGAAAATTGATGTCCCGTGTCTAAAACATGGTTAGCTACACTTGAATTTTCATAATAATAATAATCATTTATGACAATTCAAGTGTAGCTAACCATGTTTTAGACACGGGACATCAATTTTCAATAGACAATTTAGAAGTACTGTATAGTTTAAATAAAAGTAAAAAAATGAATGTTCTAGAAGGTTATTTTATAAAAGAAAGTTTACTTTTACAACCAGGCAATGTTCTTAATGAACAAACAGACCTCATAAATTCACCACTAATAAACCCTAGCCTTGTAAAAACGGTCTTTCCAGATAAGCCATGACCTTTTCATAATTTTCTATTTTGTACATTTTTATTTACATTTTTGTTAGAAGTAGGTAGTTATAGTATATTAAATTTTACTTTAGTTTCTCGAGAACTCCTGACGATGCCGCAAGGCGAAATGTACATCGAGTATTTAATTATATTTGTTTGTGAAACAATACCAAGTGTGTTTTTTGTTATTACTTGCTTATACTCACTTTCGAAGTTACACTTAAAAGAAAATCCGAAATTGACGAAAACCCACGTTTGTTATAAAATATATAGTACAAAATGTGTGTCAATTGTGCTCCATTTGTACTCAACCGTTTTCAGATATTAAATGTAATAATTTTATGATATACTTATTGCTTTTTTGAGACGAATTACCTGCTAAAATGTACCTGTGAAGAGCATGAAGATGACTATTTGATCCAGTGATTTCTAAAAAGGTTTCGAATATTCAAATCACAAGAAAGGGCAAAGACTTTTTAATATTATTGAAACCAATTCCTGCGACACTTGACGTGTCTGTTTATCTTACATGGCTGAAGAATGGAGAAAGTTAAGACCCAGTCTTTACAAGTTCTGAAGAAATTGAAAAAATCATAAAACAAAAGTTTATTAAAAGATATGAACAAGCCACAACACCATTTCGCTTTTTAGCTTACTTGCTGGATCCTACTAGAATTAATATGTATACCCGTTGTCATATTAAGGGAAAAAAAAGCTTTAGAAATAGTTTCCAAATATTATTCTGGTACTTGATTATTACCATTAGTCATTAAGTTGGAAGCTAAATCAGATCTGTTTCACAAAACAATGTTTCCGCAAGAAATATTACAAAATGTAAATGTATGTAGTACAATGGTGGAGGTTTCAGAAGAATATTCCAGAAAATAATCAAGCATTGGATATTATTGTTCTAATGTGCAAACGTTTCTTCAGCTGATGTCGAAAGAACATATGGGCTTGTCCACTCAGAATTAAGAAATAGATTGGATAATAAAAAAGCATCTAAATTAGTGTCTCTTTTTCAACATTATAATACAACATAACTTTAAAAATAGTATTTTTTATACTTCCGTTAAAGTAGTTAATCTCCTGAAGGATTTTTTAAATGTTTAGTTTTACAAAATAACATCTCTTTTTTTATTAATATGAAACACATAGTTTTCTTATGTTCATTTTTTTCTTGTATTTGAAAATATTTTATGTATTGTGTAACTATATAAATGTAAAATGAAGTATTTTAGATCTTCTGCTTAAAACAATTACAAAATACAAGAAAAGCTATAAGAGACTATTTATTACAAGAAGAGAAACTGTGATTTTTTTAAATAAAAATCACCTTGATTTAAATTCTGATTTTATTCAGATATTTAAATCATCTCAACTCTGCTATATATGGCAGGCATTTACATTATGGCGTAGCGGATATGATCAAATAACAATAGAAATATTTTTTCTACACGTTTCATTATTTCTGTTTTAGAAGTCAGGATGCATATATTCATTTGTGATTTTTTTTATTCTATCGACATCACGTCTTTATGATTGATTGTTTGTTTATATTGCCGTAAGTACATCTTTCTTGTAATGTAAATATATGTCTTCATATGTAGGAGATGTTGCTCTTGTATGTACATTACAGACACTTACTACTTATACTACAATATAAACAGTGCGTAATGAAGTAAGATTCACAACCGATTAGTAATGCCATCATTTCTTTCCAATGCAATCGCTGCCATTCTCTCTGATCGTGATTGTGATTCGATTGTTACCGTGAAAGGATTTGGGAAATTTAATATGCCATGTTTCATACTTTAAAAAATTCCTTTTGCTAACACAGGCCAACAAAAAATTTTTTTCTGAAAACTTTTTAAACAAGTGCCAACTGCTTCTTATGTATTTTTAGGTGCCGAAACCGTATCTGACATGATTTTTTTTTGTATCATCCACAGTTCTTTCACAATGACCTCGATTGTATTTTAACTTTCTTACAATATGCCACTTCAATAGTGCTTATTGTTTTGTATTTCCTTTCTCTCTTCTCATTAAAGCTTCTTATGTAACTTTTTCTCCGATGTGATGCATTTTGTTGTTCCCAGAGAAGTGACCAACAGTAATCATCCATCATGTTGACATTCCATCGACCGTGGTACTGTTTCTCTACCGCCTTAATGTCCTGGTGAAACCGCTTCCTCTGCTCTTGAGGCATCCCAGATTTTTGAATTTCTATCATTTTAGATACGGTCGGCTTATTGTTTGGGTCTTTAATATTGCCCAAGAACTTAGTAATAACTTGCTTAAGTGACATCCAAGCTTCTTTCTGCAAAGGAGAAGGAGGCATTTTTGTTTCAGATTTAGAATCGAACATCATTTGACTAATGTCAGGTCCAATGAAAACTCTTTCTTTCAGTTTGGCTACCGATATATGAGGAAGCTTTTCATATAAAACTTAAAACATTTACCATCTTCTGGCAAAGCTTTTACGAACTGTTTTATTAATCCTAGTTTTATGTGAATAGGTGGTAGAGGAATCTTTTTTGGATCTACTAAAGTTTTATGCAAAATGTTCTTCTCTCCAGGTATTAAGCTTTTTCTTGCTGGCCATTGTTTTGTGGACAGTGTTGATCTTCTGCTCTGCTATCTCAATCACATATAAAACATGGAAACTTAGTAAATCCCTTTTTTTGGCCAAGGACAATGTAAAGAATTTTCAAATCTCCACATATCATCCAATCATGTGCAGGATAATTTTCTGTAAAACCATGTCCACATTTTCGTACTTTTCTTTCATATGGACTGAATGAGGCACAGGCAGTGAAACATAATCATTTCCATTGTTCAAAAGAACAGCTTTCAAGCTTGCTTTTGCAGAGTCTATAAAAAGCCTCCAATCTTCGTTGTTTGTGGATTCCAAATTCATTCATTATGTCACTAATATTATGACAGTAGACCAAATACTTAGAAAACTTTTGATCTCTTGTTCTATGGTAAATAGACGTTCCAGATGCCAACAAATGTTTTTATTTTATCTTAGAGTCCAGCCTCTTTTTTCTTTACTCAAACCCAAATCTCTAACCAAATCATTTAACTCAGATTGTGTAAAAGTGTAAATAACTGAGGTTGTAAATTTTCTGAACTATATATATGTATATATATAATCTCTATTTGTTTTATTTCTTGGTATGAGGCTTCTAAATGATGTGAAATAAATACTAAAACGTTAAGTTTTCGACCTTTTTAATATGTCAAAAATAGATTAGGCATTAACTGTAGATATAAAATTTTTTAAAAAAGTAAATGTCATTAAAAATTATTATTATTAGTCAATAATTTTTAATGACATTTATTTGATTATATATAATATATATATATATATATATTATAATGATTTAAAATTTCAACATTTATAAGTATAAAATCAAAATTAACTTCTCAAGAAAATTAATTTATGTTATACAAATAAAAGACCATTCGTATATAGAATAGAAGAATTTTATTAGAATAGTAATGAAATGTATAAAATGTTAGATAGGAACTAAATTTATTGTAATCTCATTCTTATTGAAAGATTTTAAAAATCTACAATATAACTAATATTGTCAAGACATACGATAGGCAACTTAAATTACTATACAAGAAAATGTCATTATCATGAAAAATCAAATACGTATATGGAAACTAAGTAAAAAAAATATCCTGGTTACTAAAAAACAAATAGATGATTTGTGAATTTTGACATGAATGGTAAAGAATTATGTAATTAAACGAGATTTTTGGAGTAAAGAAGAATTTATATAGAAAATTTGGTATAAAAGTAATAAATACCTGATCTTATAAGTTAATTATCATCCTCTACATGTATGATAAGTCGTAAACTTGTGGAACTCATATCTTGGACCGAAGTGATTATTGAACCGGAATTACCTTGATGTTACTTATAAAAATAAATGGAATTGAATTTATAAACTGGAAAATACATATAAGGAACGCTTTACCGAAATAGAAGAAGATGTATTTTATGAAGAGGACTAGTCCTAGACGGAAACAGAAAATTGTAAAGTAAAATTTTAAACATTTTAAAGAAAATCATTTCATAATCATTAATATCAACCATGGAAGTAAAATCTTTATAAGATAAAGAAAATAATAGAATTGATCTTTCATTTATTGTAAAAAATGATTCTATTTTATATTACATCATCTGAATAGTCATTTTTATATTATTGAATTAATAATTTTCATTAAGAAGGAGAATTTAATTTTGAAATTGAATTTATTGTTTATGTGTTAAAAAAAGTTTTTTCCTTCATTACTTAACTTATTTGTCAACATACATTATATTGTGTTTTAAAAAACATTATTTTGAAATAAATATTGAAATAACTTTTACAAAAGAATTCAATCTTCAGATTATATTTATTTTTCATACTCGATTATAATTTCTACCGACTGAGCTTAGCTAGAAAAACAATAGTATAATATGTATATACGTATATAAATTATATATATCCTATATATATCTATCAGTTTTACTACATTCCATTTATATTTAGTGCAGTTTCATGTTCTTTGACGTTTCGATACTGTAATGGTCCAGTAAATTCAAGTCTTTATTATTATTTTTTCTGCATGCTACTCTATGTATTTGGTAAATGATAAGATGTTAGATTTTTAGAATTTGTTGTCGGCCCTAGTGATATTAAATTCGAACACTTAAAGGTAATATTTATTATTATGACAGTGCACAACCATAATACAACGAAAGACCGACTAGACCGGACACAGGTTATATGTTTGCTGTCCATGTAATTAGGCTGCATCTTTCTGGTGAATCATGTGTTGTGTATGTTGTCTATGCACTTAATTGTGTGTAAACTGACTCACATTGCAGTTCAGATTATAATACAAAAGGAAACAATAAATGTATTAAATTGTCATTTAGATTAGGTACATGATAAATATAATACGTACTTAGTCGTGTATCTGTAAACATGGTCATTATAATTCAGATGAGCGCAATTCGTAATAAACGTGTTATCAAAATAATTTTTTTGTCTGATTTTAATAATTTCTTCATTGTTAACGTTTGACGCTTTTAATCGCTAAAAACTTGAAAAATATCAAGCTCTCCAATATCAATAAATTGAAAAAAGTATGAAATTGATCAACAAACATTTTTATTAATGTATATCAACATTTATCAATTGAATAATTATATTAAATACCAATACGCGTTTGATTAACATTAAAGGATATGTTTCTTTTTCCTATACAGTTCAATTTCACTAGTGAATTTTGCAGATTATAGAAATGTAATTCAAAATAGCACAAGTAATGTTTTAATAAGTTTTAATTGTTTCCAAGCTAATTCAAAAATGAAATACAGTACAAGCTCTATAGTGTAAACACAAAAATACCAAGGGCCATTCATATTATAGGTGGTGTTCATACAATAAAGTTATCAAAAGCTCTTTATTTCATAAAAAAGTAAAGAGGACATATTGCTGTAGCTGTTACACTATTATAAAACGGTAAATTTCTTATTTGAAATGAAAATATAACATTGCCCCACGTTGGGCGCCATTAAATATATGCTGGGGATGCAACAATGCTAATGAATAATAAAAAATAGTCTACTTGTAAGCTTATTTCTTAACAGTATAATATTTTAAAAGTTCTTATGAGTTCTTGCAGTGATTTGCTTCTGCTTTTCTGGTATACCTCTTATTCAATTTTTGTTTGGGATAAGGTGAAAAAATTTAACGAAAGGTCTAAATCTCATATACAAAATATATTTATATTTTATTAGAATATCAATCGTAAATAGCATTGCTATACTGTATATATATCTATTTTTGTTTTACAAATAATAATGCGAAAGAAAACATTTCTACCCATTTTCGAGTTATAATGCTTGTGTAAGGCGGCTTATATATCTATAATGATAGTTGTAAGAATAATTATTCTGTTCTTTTAAATAAAAGAAAATCATTGATTCTTGATAAGAAATTTTATTAATACGAAGCCGATTCTATTTCACCAAAACATACATTTTCACGTAGTGCCTTGGTAATCTAGAACTTTGCAACGTGAATGCTCTGAAACTGGCCTATACTAATCGCTAGCTGCAAACATTCTCACATTGTACCTCTAGCGGCTTAGCACCTGCCCATCAAAAACATCCCCTTTATTCGTACTTATTTTGTTTGAAATATTAAATTAAAATGACTATATAATAAATAATGATGCCTAATGATTTATTGAAAGCAAGTATTCTCACATAGTACTCTCAGCACGTCCAACACCATTAACTATCCTTTCATTATTAAAAAAAAAATTAATTATTATTACTAAACAAGATAATATTCATCTAATTAATAATGCTCAATGTTTTACTAAAAGCAAATATTTTCACATAGTACTTTCAGCACGTCTCACACCATTAATTATCCCCAAATTGTTTCATTTATTTCATAACTTACTTTATTTCGTCATATATTTTATCAAATTCTGACTTATTCATATCCTCCATCTTAAAAATTAGTAATACAAAAAAATAATTGAATGAAAATTATTTAAAAGAAAAGTAAATTAAAATTGAACTCTAAATCTTAATACAAATAAACTAATCGTGAGTTGAAAGGTAGTGTATCGACCCTACTCTCACCCTCGCTAAAAATTTATTCTTTATAGAAAATTTTACGTCTTTCTAGCTCGAAATACAAAGTTTATCTCCAACAAGTCGATTGTTGTTTTTCGCTTATATAAAAAAAACAATTGCTATCGGCAATTTATAGCGCCTCTCCCGTCCAACTAAAATTTAGGTTGGCATTGATTTTTTGAAACGTTTGTGATAAAATCTTTCTTGTCTGTTTTCTTCAAGTTGTCACATTCGCACCAACACGTACATCGTCTTTGACAGTTTATACACTAATGACGGCACCTTGAATTGTTTGTTATTAAAAGTTTTTCACAAACTTGTTATGTTTCGTCTTCGGTAGGTATATCTTTTCTTTCTTCTTAGTATAGTCCCTCATTGTACTTTTATATGAACGCATTGCCTTATTCATCGTTTGTCACATATTTTCATTTTCCATTTACTAAAGTTATCCTTATTTTTCTTTAAGAAATACCTCGTTTACGTAGTACCGGGAACACGTTATAGACAACTGGAATTCTTCTCACGGAGCCCGCACCACAAAGATCAGTCGCCCCCGTCACACTGTCTCTAAATTCTATCCATGCCCTCTCTTCTGGTAGTACATTGATTTGCGGAAAGCTGTAAACAATATGGACACTGCAAATTTCTTTTGCAGATTTTTCAACCACACATGACCATTTCCATAGTCTTGGAAGCCCTTGTGTTATGCATACAAGAACTAACAAGTGTATTTTTAATTTATACAGTTACTGTTTACATAAAACATTCTTATTTACGATCTGTCACTTTGCACTAGAAGTGTTTTGATTTTATATCCTTTTTCTGTACATAGATATTAAGTTACAGGTATTTACTATATCTTAACTATTATTATCAAAATGTTTCTAATGAATTGGTACCATTATGTATGTTTGAATTTACATTTATTTGTCTAATGTGTATCAACAATTCATGTTTATTTTCGGTACGAGCAGTTCCTCCTTAAATGTAGGCAACTTATTCTACTTACTATTACATGTTTTGACTAATGCTTAATTCTTAAATATACGATTTTAAAAATAAATTTAGTGTTCTTTTTCAATAACTAAACTAATTCTTAATATTATTATTTCAATAATGTGGAGGTCACAGCAATATGTACACATATAATAAAACAAACACTGATGTAATCAAAAAAATAACTGAAACATCTTCATATGTCTTCAGAAATGTTACCATAATTTATATATTATTTATTACGTTAAGTAATATAACCGTCCAATAATGGGTGAAGACTGTGGCTAGATATCTGAAATAAAATGCGAAAAGAAAAATCCCTTACTACAAAAAAATATAAAAAAATCTATATACGTATTTCGGCAACCAAGTAGCCATCATCAGTAGAAAACTGTAGAAAAACAAAAAAGAGTTTTAAACGTAGTATTTTTGGCTAAGGTGTAGCCTTAGAAGATATGCTTTTCACCAAATCACAAAATATCCTGTATTGAAACGTTATTGTCTTTCATCAACGGAAGATATTGAGAAAATAATAAAACATCCCCTTGATGCGTGATTTACCACACGCCTCTTCTACGAATTCAGATTTAAAATTGGTAATATGCAACGCGGTTTTGTCATTTTTTTCAAAACTTCTGCCATTAAATCTTTTATGTTTTTATTTTATCCGGCTGCTCAGAACTACCGTTTCGATTAATAGACTTTAACATTAAAATTTTCTTTTAGAGATTGAGATCGTCTTTCTTGAGAGGCTTGACAAGAAGGTCTGTGTTTTGAAAACACTTGGGATTGCAATATTTTCATACAACAAGTAGTGGTTGTTTATGAATGCATGAAACTTTGGAACAAGGCTTGGATGCAATTCTATTTTTCAATATCATTCCTGCAGCAGCACACTTCTATTTTCCATGAACCCAAGTGCTGGTGGGAAAAGTTTTCCAAAATGCTGCATCGGTTTTCTGCTAAATCCATCTTGTAGATAATCTTCATGACACTTTCTACCCAAATTTTCAATAACTAAATCCTGTGCTTTTCTAAATTTATCCAACCAACATAGACTTACTGCTAATTATTTTTTTTTTGTTAGTCTCTATAAAAATAAAACATCTAGCTTTTTCATATTAAACTATTGATAACATTGGTAAATGCAAATTTTGTTGTTGCAAGGATCATGTGTATATAGCTTTTTCTATCTAGGGGTGTTTACCTGTTTGTTTCTAAATTTGCAACCTGCTTCTTAAAATGTAATTGAGGCAACATTGTGTAATTGAATTTTTCTTTCATTGACTCTTTCAGCTGTAATGCGAATTCCCACTTTTCACGATTATTGTTAAGAACATGTCGTTAAGCAAAGTATCTATATAGATTAAAATTTTATAATGAATCTTTTGTGTTGCTTAAACTAAAAAATGAGGTGTGGCCACCACACGACTTTCTTATACGTATGAAAGTGTTACTTCCGGTCCGAATTTTGAAATTTCATTTATACAAAAAATATTCCAAATCCAACTCTAAATACTTTTGTACTCTTCATAAATATACATAGAATGCATAATTTACGACATATTTGCAAAAAATCGTTATTCGGTAAGAGTAAAAGTGATACTTCCGGTCCGAATTTTGAAATTTTTTTTATACAAAAGATATTGGAAATTAAGGTCTAAATACTTTTATATTCGTAGCCTACCTGTCTAAAAAGCATGACTTGCAAAATATTTGCAAGAAACTGATTTTTGATAAGAGTAAAAGACCTACTTCCGGTAGGAATTTCGAAAAACCTTTTTAATAAAATTGTGCACAATTTCAATTTTAAGTACATATGAATTCTTTATAAATTTGTTTAAACTTAGTAATTCACGAAATATTTGCAAAATTCGATTTTTTCACTGAAGTAAACTACTACTTCCGGTCTGCTGATTTTGCTCAAAATCTAATCAGTTCTCAAGAGGGAGATTATATTCGTAAATACAAAATTTGGAATTGATATCTGTAGCGGTTTGATCGCTATCGTGGTCACACACACAGAGACAGACAGACACACAGACATTTTTTAAAAACCACTTTTTTGGTATCAGGGGACTTCAAAACGTGGACATCTGCAAAAATCTCGAGGTCGAAAATTTTCACCATCACAATACTTCCTTATACTACGTACAAGAAAGTAAAATTGTGAGACGAATCTAACGTTATGGCTTCTGGAATTTTTGGCGCGTCTAGTATCTATATATATTCGTATGAAACTACATGTACAGGTACAAAAAAAGAAACATATATAAATTATATAACAAAAGTAGAAATATATTTAAAAGAGCCATAACTGCAGGGGCCCTTTAAAACACTGCACGTCTAGTATGTATGGGTGGCTGATAATAATATTTATTATAAAAAGATTGGGGATGATCGCTAATGACTGCGTGACATATGTTACGTTTTCAATTCATGTCAAAGCTCACAAGCTTTAAATGGACAGCCTCGTATAAATCACCCTGTATAGTATTTCCTACAAATAGATGTGATAATTTCCAAAATACTTTTCCCTGCTTTTAAATGATCCAAAACAAACACGCACTAAAATATAAACATTCTACGTTTTTTCCAGTATCGTTGGGAAAGCAGCAAATATCATGCGACCTCTTTTACAACACTCTCACACACATATGACTGATAAAAAAAAATAGTCAACAAAAAAATACATCGTTGATAACATTATGCAAGTATATCCACATGTTCTGTCAATAATTGAGTACATATTATGTTATGTACAAGACTCGCATCAGTACTTAACTACCAGTAGAAGGAATAATAATGGAATTCTTCATTTAGCTAATTAAAAAAACATTTAGTATCGTAATCCTATTATTCATACGTTATTTGCAATAACAAAATTAATTAAAGAAATTCTTTATCATTGTGTTATTTTGTTTCACAACGGTTGTTCTCGCCAATGACATTACTTTGCTTTAATGTGTGATCCTGTTTACGTCATCAGTACAAGATTTAACATGTGATGTTCACGGTTTTAAAATAATTACTGATAATATTGTTATTGTCATTGAAATTTAAACTTTTTCACGTGACCATTTTTTTTTAATCTCGAAGGAGAAACAAAGCACATAGACATGTAAATAAAATAACACTGTTCAACAAAAATGCACTTTGGAATTCTTTACTTGATCAGAACAGCTAAACTACCCTAATTTCGAATCGAGAAAAACGAATATGACATCAGATTTTGTTTGTTAATTCTGGTTTTTAAGATATACTAATTTCAATTGGAAATACTAAAAATACACTTCGAAATTTTATACTTTCTGAAAATAGGTAAACTGACCTTTTTGTAAACTTTCTTATACGTAGTATAAGGAAGTATTGTGATGATGAAAATTTTCGACTTCGAGATTTTTGCAGATGTCCACGTTTTGAAGTCCCCTGATTCCGAAAAAGTAACACTTTTACTCTTACCGCATAGTGATTTTTTGTAAATAGGTCGTAAATTATGCATTCTATATATATTTATCAACAGTACAAAAGTATTTAAAACTTAATTTTCAATATCTTTTGTATAAAAAAAAAATTCAAAATTCGGACCAGAAGTAACACTTTTACTCTTAGCGAGTAGCACTTTCTTTCGAATATCTCGCTAAGTATACATCCTATAGAGATTTGCTAAGAGAATAGAAGTAGCACAGTAGGATTTTGTTTATTTTTTCAGAAGATAAAAGTATTTAAATCTTAGTTTAGAACAACTTTTGTATAATGTGAAACGCATACACGTATAAGAAAGTCGTGTGGTGGCCACACCTGATTTTTTAATACAGAAGTGGTAATTTGTATTTAGTTTGGATATTGAAGCTATTTATTGTAATAATATAAGCAATGTTTTGTAGGCAACTAAAATATGACAGAAAAAGTTTGTTGTAACAGTGCCTGTTTTTTTAATAAAATGTAAAAATATTTATATTCTCTAATAAGCATGTTTTAAATTATTGAATATTATATTCTTCCCAATCGACGTAGTGTTAATTAGCGAAATTAAATTATAAAAATTTTGCGTCAGGTAAGATTCGAACATTTATTTCAAAAGAGAGGTGTTTTTTAAAATTTTGGATGGAGAAAAATTTGACAAAAAATAGCATACTTGCACAAGTTTTTCGGATATCTGACAATACGTAAAATTTATGCTATGAGCAAAAATATGAAACGGTAATGAATGCACCGGTATATATCTTGCAAATTAACTGATATAATATCAAAATATCGTAGAAACAATAATTGAATTAGTAATTTAACCGTCGGATGTCAATGTACAACACACACAGAAACCGCAAAATATTTGTAATACAAAGTATAACAATTTCGACATAACCTGATTACTCATAGTTCGACTGCTTGAATATCTGATCTCTCTTTTGTTGTTAATTCATTCAGCAGCTTAATAAAAAAATAAAGAAAACACCTAAAAAAACCCTACAAGGAACTAAACTCTAAATATTAACAGAATGTGCCACAATTTAGAGAGGTCAATGTACCAATGCTGTGACAGTACTGGATGTTCGTCCCATATTGTGCTAAAGCTGTAACTTTCAAGATCTTCTAATTAATCTGGTAATTAATATCCTGTCTCTGTTGCTCTCTCTGGGAGGCTCGAGTTTACCCTAAACACTTCTTCCATAATTTAAGCGGGCTTTGACATTTGCATTATATACATATTTACTTTACATCTAATAATTAATGGCGTAAAGTTAATTAAATTATTAATTTATTTATGCTCCTGAGTTTATCCTGTAATATTTTATATTCTGAAGTGTTCGTATAAAGAATGACATAAAAATGTTTCCCTCTTTTTAATTTTTTTTATACGTAGTACAAGGGAAGTATGCTGATGGTGAAAATGTTTGGCCTCGAGATTTTTGCATGTCCAACGTTTTGAAGTCCCTTAATACCGAAAAAGTATTTAAGAAATGTCTCCCTATATTTATCAATAGTATAAATGTATTTAGAGCAGGATTTGGAATATTCATTGTATAAAAGAAATTTCAAAATTCGAACCAGAAGTAGCACTTTTACTCTTAGCGAGTAGCAGTTTTTTTCGAATATCTCGCAAAGTATGCATTCTATACAGATTTATTAAGAGAATAAAAATACTTAGAATAGGATTTTGAATAATTTTTATATAAAAAAATTCTTAAAATTGGGACTTGAAGTAACATACTTACTCACAGGCTTGTTTTTCCAAGAAGATAAAAGTATGTATGTAAAACAATTTAGAACAACTTTTGTATAACTTAAAACGTTCATACGTATAAGAAAGTTGTGTGGTGGCCAACCTCAGAAAAATAAACAGAATTATACTATCCTAATATAAATACATAACTGGGCAGTATTTGTCATATCAATAGACATGTTTTTGAAACGATTATTTTTCTTTTGAACCTGGTGGTTGGAAATCTATTTTAGACGGCCTTTGTCATATTTGTATTAAAATTTATTAATTTAGCAATATCGTAAATTTTGTCAAGTTTCTATGAATTTACAAAATACAAACTTAGCATTTGTCGAACACCTGTCACTTAATAAAACCCGAAAGGTAAACTCTGAAGAACAAAGAAAAAACATGAATTACTTTATATTCAGAAAAATAAACAGAATTATGCTATCCCAATATAAATAAATACATAACTGGGCAGTATTTGTCATATCAATAGAATTGTCAAACTGCATAGAAAGTATATATATTTCATAATATTATTGTTTAGTTTATTTTTCATATCATTCCCCTTCATGATAGCAATATGTCTAATAACAGCCGGATGAGAAAACTGGATCTCTTTGATAACAAATATGATCGCAGTTTTATTTCCGAATTCTTTAAATAACATCTCAGCTGCTTCCAGAGAAACTTCTTTCGCTATCGCCTCTTCTTCAAAGAGTTTCCTGTGTGTTGCCAATATATGAGTAATTTTAAAACACGCGATTGTTGCAGCTTTTGATAGTTTGGCTTGAATAGTGAATATGGCGTGTTCTTCTTTCAAACTACTTTTAAAATCTTTTAGTTTTCGTCTTCTTATCTCGCTTTTTGTTGGAATATAATTTTCAATGTTTTTGTGCAAGGTTTTATAATGTATATCTAAGTTCTCACGTTTAGGCAATGCAAATGTAGCTCGACAAACGAGACAAACATAGTAAACAAGATTTATTCCTCCCAATCAATTATCTTTATTACTTACTACGCGGCAATAATGAGACACGCAACAAACGGAAAAGTGGCGGGCCGAGTACAAAGCGCTTAGAAGTAGGGGAAATCAACATCTATAGAATAGCATGTCGCGCCTTTACTGCGGGCAGGGCTACCGTTTCGGTACAATTGTACTGAATTCAGTACAAAACGTTAAAATTCAGTACGTCAGTACTACTTTCTGCAAAAATGTTAGTTTCAGTACGAAATTACGAAGATAAAAATTAATAGAAAATAGTTTTTTTTAAAAGAAATTAACAAAACGTTTTAATGACGTTAGATAATATTTGAATCATATCCATAGATACGTAATTACGTATATCTATATATATGATTATATCATACACTCATATTAAAATGAAAACTAATTCTATTTTATATATGTATTTGCTTTCGTTACCATAATTTGTTAATGTGCATACGTATGCAATTAACAAAATCACTATTAGTAGACATAACAAACAAAATATGTGCCTAAATCATTCGGCGGCATGTTTGCAAGTAAACACAATACTTGGTCACCTCCTTCGACGTTTAATATTCAGCGAACTTATAAAACCCTTAGCAAACAAAATTAAAGTCGTATGTTTTAATTAAGAGAAGAAGAAAAAACAAAACTTATCAATGACAGGCGCTTTGAATCATATAATTCTAATATTGAAATTCAATATTATAATAATACATACGTATTTGTTTTGCCAACTCTATATATTATTATTGCGTCTGTATGTCTGTTCTTTTCATAGAACATGCATACCGAGATACCCGTACAAAATGATACAAATACACATAATATGCATTCGTATAAACAAAATCATCATTACTAAAGACAAAATGAATATGAAAATATGTCTCTGTAGATCATTTGGCGTCTGTGCGTTTTAATTTCCATTCTGTAAACATCACTACTATGATTAAGATATTAATTTCTCTTTTATATGACAATAATTTGTATTTCTGCTACCTCTTTTACAATTACGTTATAAAACTTTTTCAATTTCCCGCCATTCAGTACATTTTTACCAAATTCAGTACGTTTTCAACTAAAATATCGGTACATTTTCGAACGGACTTGCGGCAGCCCTGACTGCGGGGCATAGTCACGTGAGCCGACAGCGGTGGCGATGTATGCTTAGCAGTGGGATTATTTTCTCCCTCATTTGTATTGATTAACAATTACGTTGTTGCGTATTTTAATTATTTGAATATTTGGTTTATTCTTATATTTTAGGTTTCTTTAATAACTAGTGTAATTGCTATATTTTTCTTTAGTCATATAGTTGAACTTAAATGTATATACACTGACCGGCCAAAAAAAAAAACCGGCCACCTTAAAAATTTCAATGCAAAACTGAAAATTAATTTAATTTAAGAATTATAACAGAAACAGTGAAAAATTAAATTTAATTAAACTACAAAAACTGAAGATAACAGCTCTTAATCGACTTTCAACCGATTGTTAATAATTTGTATGTTCTCCTTGTGCCTGATTTACACTGTTCAATCGTCTTCGCATTGAATTTACCAAATTTGTGGAATTGCTTCGAATTCTTCTAAAAGGGCTAACCGTGTTCTTGCAAAATTGTAGGCATTGCAGGCCGACGATGAATACGGCTTTGGAGTTCATCCCATATGAACCATCAATAGGTTTATCCAACAAGTATCTACCCAAGAATTCAACTACGCTAAAATAGCTATTTATTTATAAAATATTTCGCTTACGATTGCTTTATTAAATTTTGAAAATGCATGTAAAATTTAAGATAATGCTAAACGTCTTTAATTAAATTAAAAAAAAAGAACCTTAGGTTTTCGTATAACTCATTAAAATCCTTATTATCCATTTCTTCTTAAAGTTAAATAACAACACAATATAACTATGTGAGTACACCTTGTATAATATATGCGTGGGTGTATTATATCACTTCCATCTATTTGTTTTCTAAAGAAGTGTTTTCTCCGATTACTCGAAGGATAATCATCCGTTTAAAACATGCGCCCAAACCTTTTATAAATGTCTCCCACTCTTCAATTACAATTTCCAAATTCTTATGTTCTTTACAGGTCGGAAACAAATTAAAAATTTCACATTCTAAATGATCTAGTTTGAAAAATTTTAACACTGCTACCAAATATAAAATTCCAAAGGTGTTGTGGCAGTAGTGGCACTTCAATTTAAATCACGTCTATGTTTACAAAATGGTGTTAACTCTTTGACATGTATGTTTTTTAAATATAGATTTTAAGACAAAGTTACAAAGATAATATTATAGCTTATTATATTCTACAAAGCAAGTATTAACTATACACATTCGTATTTAAACATATAATACAATTTATCCTTTCTTTCAGAGTATAAATGACCAATAAACAAAGCGTAATGTCAATATGTAAAATTACCATTATGAATATGATAATCTTTCATTTATATACAAATTTTCATTAGATTGCGTACCACAGTAATATGTCTGTGAACATGTGGTGTGCTTTTCTTTACAAGTATGTGTTTATGGGATGTTAATTATAAACTACTGGATATTTAAATTTGCACTAAAAATGACGAAAATTTACAGCGATTTTTATTAGTGTACGTGTTCTTACACTTATTGCACATTTAGTAAAGTGTCCGTTTAAAATTACTGTAGAAAAATTCACATCATCTTCCATTACTCAGCAGTTTCGAGTTAAAAGCACTTCCTACCAAGAATCGGCCGACGTTGAGTGCTTTTATTTGGAGTAACAAAAATCTGCATGCGCTGACTGACCGGTTTGTCTCATATATATAGGAAGGCGATGATGTTGACCGCGGGAGGTTGTGTCTTTCATAATTGTTCCTGAGCGTCGTGTCTGTTTTGTCAGAGGATCGGAGATTCGTCCAATTCAACCGAACTGAAACAAATTAATTTCTCTGTTGTGTTGTGATGAACAGGTCATTCTCACTGTAGCTGCTGCTGCTGCTTCGCTATTGTTGCGTCCCGTTGTATTATATGAATGCCGGAAAAATAGAGGCGATTTCGTTCTGTTGTTACGCACCGCTGACAATGAGTAATTCGAAATTATGTTTCCAGTGCAATATTTCTTCTTTTAATATTATCGTATATGTGTATATCGGAGAGCGAATAATATTTAATTTCATTTAGATTGCTAGTGTAATGTTATATTTGTTATTACTTAGATTAAACATTAGCAATATTAGCATACCAATTTTTAGGTGTGATTTTATATGTACTTATGGTCCATGTATTCGGGTAATAATTCTTATATCTGATTTTTTAGGATGATATTAGCTACTTTTTTTGTATCTAACTTCGTTTCTTTGTTAGATACATACATATACAGGGTTGCGCATTAGTGCGTCAAAGTCCAATATAGGCGTTATTAAATAGTACTGAAGAAATTTATTTTTTAAAAAGCGGAGCAGTAACAAAAACACACATTTTGAAAATAATTTGAATTATACAGGGTGATGCGTTAAAATGGCACACATTCGAATTTTCTTTTTAATGAAACACCCTGTATATCCTTTGTTTTTCCTTATCTACTTTAATTTGTGTTTTCATTGATATCTGGGGTTTTGGTTTTGGATGACGCATTGTTGAGTTATTAATGAAAATTATTAAAAAAATGGTCGCGACAATGTTTACCATAATAATTCTATGCGGTAGTATTACGATTATGTAAGACAAAATTATTTAGTAAGTATGCAGCCAAGGGATGTCTTGAACCTACAAAATAATCAAACATTCATTTTATTATACAGGGTGTTTGTTACGATGCAATCAATTTGGCTATCGTCAAAAAGCGTTTACTGATTTTTTTCAAATAGAACATCCCGTATATTATTAAATTTTTGGAATGATGCGTTAATTGCGCTTAATTTTTGTTAATAATGTCCTATACCCAAACCCAATAATTTCGGAGTTATTTTTAATTTTTCATTACAGACCGCTAAATTATTTGTTTTCGGTTCGATTTAGTGTACTGGGTAAACGATTTGACAAACAAAAACAAATAAACGTCAACAAACATCAAAAATTAAAATCTTATTGTTGCTGTTAATTATGTGTAATATTAGTGATTTTTTAAGTTTCTGCGTTTAATATTGTCATTGTGTTATTTATTGATTGGATTAGTGGGTAGGTACGTACTTTTCTTGTATATTTGTTGTTTGTGTGTCATTTTACGCATCACACTATATAATTCAAATTATTTTCAAAATGTGTGTTTTTTGTTACTGTGACACTTTTTATAAAATAAATTTCCTCAGTACTATTTAATAACGCCTATATTGGGCTTTGACGCACTAATGAGCAACCCTGTATATAAATTGACGCCACAGTTAGAATTTGCCTCTTCAAAAGTATCCCGATAAGAAACGGAAGGATGCAGGAAACCATTATGTGCACAATCATGTAGTTTAATATTGGATACAGTAAGACATAATATTTTTTTAAATTTCAAATTGATTATTAATTATTATTAATAATCAATTTATTAAAGAGGTGCTATTACTCTTTAATTTCCATGTCAATATTCTTGAAATATATT
Organism: Amphimallon solstitiale; assembly: GCA_963170755.1. Taxonomy (NCBI): domain Eukaryota; kingdom Metazoa; phylum Arthropoda; class Insecta; order Coleoptera; family Scarabaeidae; genus Amphimallon; species Amphimallon solstitiale. Next base: position 18,969,876 of record OY720676.1, read on the forward strand.
ACGTCTTGAAGTGTGGCTGCACTATTATTACGAGAGAATTCGATGGATTTGGTTTTCCTGAAATTAATTCTACGTTTCCCAAGTTGGTTGTTATTGACCATCTATGAAGCTGGCTGATCGCCGTTATCAAATTATGCATTATGTATTCGGTGCAGATATGAGTATTGTTGTGTCGTCAGCATACATAATATCCTGCCTCACTCTAATATAATCGGGTAAACCATTAATGAAGGAAAGGGGACCTAACACGCTCCCCTGCGGCACACTAATACTAACGTCAAACTCATCCGAAAGAATATTATTATTCACTTTTAGCTTAATGGTATGATTACGAAATTTTGATCTAAACTAGTTATTAATAATATTACCTCCAATGCCAACACTTTTTGCTGTACGACTCCAACCAATAGCAGGCCACCATCTGACTCGTTCCCAATATAAGTACAGCACAGTCTCTGTTCTGTCATTCTTCAGCTACTACGAACTACGAATCAACGAACGTCTACCTGTAGCCCTGAAGATGTCCCTTGCAGTACTTGACGAAACGACGGCCTCTATATATTTTGTGCATTTAAGGCTTCATATAAATGCCATCAAGCATGAGTTTCGGACATTGCAAGATGCGTACTCAATATATATCTACTAGATGTCATTTTAACATTTTTCGTTCTTCTGTTGAAGAATAGAACTTTATCGACTTAAGAGTGTACGTTCTTTGACCAAAAAAATAATTACCCGGTAAAAGCATATTTTGCTTAACCAAATTTTCTACAATTAATAACAGTAATTTAAAAGTCAACCATTCGGTGTACCTACATCAGATGGTACACTGTTAGAAATATTGTATTGATCTAAGAAAATATATTTTCTTCCGTATATACAAAGCCTTAATTTACTTGATTTAAAACGGTTTGGAAATATTTACTTATAAGAAAGCGGACCGTTTCAAATCAAGTAAATTAAAGCTTTGTATATACGCAAGAAAATATACTTTCTTAGATCAAGACAATATTTCTAACAGTGTATGGACCGTTGTTTTATTTTTTTCGAAATGCTGTTGCTTTTACTGTTGATTAACGTACAAAATATGACTTCGGCGTTTAAATGAAACTAATTTATATTAAAACGTTATAGCATAAGCTTTACTTTACATCTATAATGTATTACTGGACTGGATTTACCTATATTAGTTTTTTATATTTTTCAGTAGTAGTATGTAGTAGAATTATTTAGAGCTTATGCCATAAAATACTTGTAATTTCTGGACGTTATTGCGGAACTTCAGGCGGAATTGCTTTTTTTTACATTCGGTCTCTTAACATATGGAGCAGCTTTATCAGTAGAAAATGTGTCGGCCAGATAGCGAATGTTATCGTCGCAACAAAGACTGCGACACAGCATGATAATATCTGTCTTTCTTCAGCGCAAGTTTATTGGATGCCCTCTTATTTATGTTGTTGTTTCATATGTGTATATTAGTGACGTTTCCTGATGTAATTTGTCGATAGTAATTGGCGAATTACAGGGAATAATTTGTAAAATATTTACCATTAGGAATAATAAATATGATAATATTATTTAAATAGTTATGTCTCTTAATAAAGTAATTAGTATAAACACATCATTTATTAATGTCGAGATCATTCATTTATAATAAATGTATGAAACCTTCATTCATAATAAAATATTTTGTACGTCAGTAGTATAGAGTTTGTTACAATTCGTTTCATTCAAAATTGCATGGATAAATTATAGTTTGCGAATTTAGAATTACCAAAAATCTTCCACCCTTGTCGAGAATTATAAAGTACGTGAAAAAGAAGTGAGGAATTAATTACATTTTCTAGATAGTCGTGCTATTAGGAATTAATGTTAGGTTTTATCGATTGTTGCTATTAACTTCTTTCTGATTATTCTGGTAAAAATATGGTGATATTTTTGTAATCTACATAGGTATATGAATAAAAATTAAAAACTGTTGGTTAGCCCAACACTTGAGACCGGCTTGACCAATTTGATTATTTAAAAAAAGAAGGGTTTGAGGGAAAGTAAAATTGGAAAACGTTTTCTGGAAAGTTGGAAAATTCGAAAAAAACTGAAAGTGCTTTTTTCCCTGGAAGAGTTTTCAGGAAAAAAAAAGACAAATACAAAGAAATGTCCGAATATTCGGACAAACTACAAAAATCATAATTTTTGTATGTACTCTCTGTCATATTCAGACAATATATTTGTTTTGTCGAAGCGATGGTTCATAGCTATGCTAGGATCCGATAGGTGGCACTGTAGTCATGTTATTAATAAATTCTATATTTATGGACCAATATAACTCATATTCATAATAAATATTGGTCTACTGCCAGAAAAAAAAAAAAACAAAAAATAAAATCGTTTTGGTATATGCTGCCATTCGATAGATGGCGCTATTTTTTTGGTAGAATTAGGAGTACCTCTATAATCAGAGTGGTGACACTTTTAAGATAGGTTCTGACATACATAAAGGCATCTTGTACAAAAATGCATTTTACAGTTACCTTCTTATCTTTATTAGTTTTTTTAAAAATATATCCATTTAATACGCAAATTATAAGTTACTATTGATTCAGTAAACAGAATTTTTGGATAATAAAATATTTATTTTATTAAAAAACGCTTTAAGAGGAGCGGGCGTTCACCATCAAATAGAAACTTATGCAACTTATATTACTAGCGGGACGGGTAGACGCAAGGGGGTGTGGGTAGGTGGAGCTAGACGATATTCGGTTTCGATCACAGCGCTTCGGTTTTATCCACAGATGTTGTCGTGGGTTTGAAATTTTAATGTACAGCATGAGCTTTTTGAATGTTTAGCATTGGGATCTCAGAAACTGAGATAGAAAAACACTTATGTAGGGAAAGATGCGCAGTTTTACGAGTTTCATTTAAAACTGCTTTTGTTTCTCCGATAAATTTCATGGCTTATTAGATATTCAAAGAAAACTAAATTTTACGATTTTCTTTAAACATGCTTAGCATCGTTAATAGTAATTTTAGAGAAAAAGTGTTCAGACAAAAGTTTTAGATAATTTTACGCCAAATAAAACTGTGTAGCTAATATTTTTTTTTCGTTTACCATTATCGAGTTATGACACAAACTTCTGTTTTTTTAAATGGAAACCATAGTTGGTTTTGACATCATTAAAAAGCTTATTTTTTGCTGATTACAATGATATAAGGTTTGATATGGTTATTTTAAAAAATAAAGTGGATATAGACACTTCTATGATTGTCCACTTTATAAGATATAAACTTAAAAAAAAAAATTGTAATTCAAAAAACGAAAAATCTGAGTTACAATAGTGTTCGTCGGAGCAGTCGAGATAAATATACTAACATTGCTTTCACGTTGAGTCACAGAAGTGAGAGCTGATAATTTTTACTTTTAAGTCAAGTTAATTGTCAAACATTGACAATTAACTATTAATTAATTTAATTGTAGCTTAACTATAAGCGGTGCAAACGGCGGATAATCATAAATTTGCATTGGTTATGGAATTTTCTAACGTAGAAAAGCGTCATATGGTTGAATGTTACATTCAGTGCCAGAAAAATTCTGCTAGAGCTGCTGAAGTTTATTTTGAAAATTATTTTGATCGACGTCAGCCGTCGCTACCTACTTTTAAGAGATTATGGGATAATTTAGCAGATTATGGTTCGTTCGTTAAACCAAAATCAAAAAAAGGGATGGATGAAGATAGCATGTGTCGCTCAGAATCCATCTACATCGACCCGACAAATTTCAACAGCAATGGGCTCCTCTCAACGCACTATTGTCAGAGTGTTGAACAAATTATCAGTATCACAATCTTTACATGAAGGTGATAACATCAGACGAATAGCTTTTTGTAGATGGTTTAAAGATCAGTGTCAAAACGATCCACACTTTTCAATGAAAATATTATGGACTGATGAATCGCGTTTCACAAATTGTGGAACGTTTAATAGGCACAATGAGCACATATAGTCTGAATCAAATCCACTTCACGTTGAACATAGGAGACCACAAATTAAATTTGGGTTTAATGTTTGGTGTGGTGTTATAGGATCAACTGGTGTTATAGGATCAACTGTTCTTCCTCCTTTTATTTTTGATGGATCACTAACTGGCAATTGTTATCTTAATTTTTTACAACTAGATTTCGAGGAAATGTTAGATAATTTAAATTTAAGAACCCGAGCAATGCTGCAATGGTTTCAACATGACGGAGCGCCCCCGCACAATCAACTAAATGTTAGAAATTATTTAAATTTGAACTTCCCTAATCAATGGATAGGACGAAATGCACCCATTGAATGGCCGGCTAGATCCCCTGATTTATCAGTTTTGGATTTTTTCTTGTGGGGTGTACTAAAGGACACAGTATACAAAAGAACATATGAAACAATCGACGATTTAAGAGAAGCTGTCTTAGTTGCTTTTAATAACATCGATAGGCGTAAAGTACGCAATGCTACAAATTCTGTTGTGAAGAGATGCAATTTGTGTATTAATAATAATGGAGGTATCTTTGAACATTAATAATGTTGTGTGCCCTTAATAAAAGTTCTTATAGTTTTCATTTTATTACTACATAAGATTTCAAAATAAGTTTTCGTTTGGTTTGTATTTTATCAGTTCGAAATTCAATTGTTTTCCATAAAAACCATAAAAATGTCTATATCCTCTTGATTTTTTAAAATAACCATATCAAACTTTATATCATTGTAATCAGCAAAAAATAAGCTTTCTAATGATGTCAAACCCAACTATGGTTTCTATTTAAAAACACACAAGTTTGTGTCATAACTCGATAATGGTGAACGAAAAAAAAAAATTAGCTACATAGTTTTATTTGGCGTAAAATTATCTAAAACTTTTGTCTGAACACTTTTTCCTCTAAAATTGCTATTAACGATGCTAAGCATGTTTAAAGAAAATCGTAAAATTTAGTTTTCTTTGAATATCTAATAAGCCATGAAAGTTATCGGAGAAACAAAAGCAGTTTTAAATCAAACTCGTAAAACTGCGCATCTTTCCCCATTTAAGCGTTTTTCTATCTGCAGTAGTTTCTGAGATCCCAATGCTAAACAAAAACTCACCCCTGTATACATAAAATAAATCGTCAAATATTTTAATTCTGAAATCTACTCGCATATTGGTATTATGTACTTAGTTAAACTAATTGGATTTAACAAATATCAAAATAATGTAAATAAAATTGTAGACTAAAAATTACTTACCTCGTATTTTGATTTTACATACGATTTGCATGGTTACTTCTTTGTTTAGTCGATGTTTTATAATAATTCGCTTGCCCATAACTGTTATATTATTATACACTCTAATATTATAGGTATATATGACAATTATTTTTAATTACAAACTGTCACTCGGATTTAAGTCTGCAATAGCCGAGCGATTCCGATAGATTTTCGTCTTCGCTAGGACCGGTAGAGATACCGTACAGTGGGGATAAACGACGCGATAACTTCGAAAAACCTCGTGTGAAATGTGTGTGACAATGTTTACTATTTAATGTTTTTTATCTTCAAAAATAATTACATAAATTTGATTTTTTTTTATATTGTAATTTGTGGTTACTTCTAAGATACATAACTTTCTTACGAAAATAAATTTATGCAAAAACTGACCTTGACATTATAAATTGCATCGCTAACCCAAATTTGAGATTCTAAAATCACAAAATAAATTTAAAAAACGCAAAACGGCGATGCCTTGCAGGGCCATAGTTTTCGATAGGTAAACGCTGCTCTTAATTGTTTTCTTTTCGAAATTTTGAAAATTTATTAAATTTGTTATATACAAAAATATTCCAACTCGAGCTCTAAATACTTTCGAACAGATAAATCTGTATAGAATGCATAATTTGCAAGATATTCGCGTAAAAACTGAGGTTTGATAAGAGTGGAAGTATTAAATTTAATTTTAAAATTTCTTTTATTTAAAAATTGTTCCACATCTAGCTCTAATTAGTTTTGTACTTATAATAAATCTGTATAGAATACATAAAAATACATAAAAAACCGCTATTTGATAAGAGTTGAAGTATTACTTCAGGTCTTAAGGTCTTTTATAAAAACAAGAAAATGGGTGTGCTTAAAACCACACAGCAGAAGTGTAAACTTCATCAAGACGAGGTTAATAATACGAAATACAACTTTTTTTTTTCGTTCTATATTACATTTAAATAATCATCCGCGAAGTTACCAATTCGCGAAATACAATTTCGCGGCCGTTGCTATGGCAGCGGCCGTTAAAGTAAATACACATTTTGACACATGTTTAATCACACATTCTACGATTTATTTTGACAACTATCAAGTATTTGTAGTTTATTATATTCGTCTCATTTCCATGGTAACGCATGTAAAGCAAGTAAACCACTTTAATTTAGCACCTTTAGAACTAAATTAAATTAAATTGTGTCTCAATTTAAATTAAATCGATTGAAAAATTTAACGGTTGCCCAAAAAATTGTGTGTTGTCCGCGAAAAACTTTGACGTACTCGAGATTGCCTTGCCTCGGCCGCAAGCATTATTAAGGAGATTTTCGGACGCATGTATATATATATATAAATAGACGATATGAATACTGGCTTTCGACTCCCGCCCTTGGTCTAGTGGTTAAGTGCTGGCCTCTCACCCAGGCGGCCCGGTTCACATCTGCTCTGGGACATGAATTTATTTATTCATTTAAATTTCAATTTAATTGAAATTAAATATCTCTATATGATATATTTATTTATCTTGTTCCCTTAGCCGACTTTACCCGAAGAGCGTTACATATCCGAGCGTTGCACGTCAGTCTTGTTCACTCCCTACAATCAGCGCAATGCGCCTAAAGAAGTTTACACTTCAAAAAAAAATTCCAAATCTAGCTTTAAATATTTTTGTAGTTATAATAAATTGTATATTATGATTACTATATTAAATAACGCATAATTGCGAGATATTTGCAAAAAAACTGTTTTTTTTAGTAAGACTTCAGGTACGAATTTCGACAAACTTTTTTTATAAAATCTTGGTAGAATTCACATTTTACTACTTTGTATTCTTTAGAAATTTGACTAAACTTTGTAGTTGAAGAGATATTAGTAAATTTTGATTTTTTAACTAAAGTGAACTCTGAACACTGAAAATATAACGAGTGTGAGGTTTTCTATTGATAAGTTCAGACGTTTGGCTGCTATCATGGTCATACACACACACACACACAGAGAGAGAGAGAGAGAGAGAGAGAGAGAGAGAGAGAAGAGAGAGAGAGAGAGAGAGAGAGAAGAGAGAGAGAGAGAAGAGAGAGAGAGAGAGAGAAGAGAGAGAGAGAGAGAGAGAAGAGAGAGAGAAGAGAGAGAGAAGAGAGAGAGAGAGAGAGGGAGGGAGAGGGAGGGAGAGGGAGGGAGAGGGAGGGAGAGAGAGGGAGAGAGAGAGAGAGAGAGAGAGAGATTTTTCAAAAACCACTTTTTCAGTATCATTGACTAAAGAGGAGGACATCTGCAAAAATCTCGAAGTCAAACATATTTGTCATCACAATACTATAAGAAAATAAAACAATATCTCTTTCCGTACCTAACAGCACATCTGCTCCAGTGGCTTCATTTCGTTTCGCGTATATGTGGGTAAATTCTGAAAAATAAGATTAGTTTCTCGATATTTGAAAAGTATGCATCATACACAAATTGGTGGTCCACTAAAGATTGTCTTTTTTCTCATCTAGATACTGTAGGGTGTGACCTTAAAAAATAGGTTCTCTCTTTATTGCTGAGATATTACGAGATAAGTATTTCAAATTGAAGAAAATGAATTTTTGCAACATACACGGAAAACCGATTTTTTTGCGGTCTCAAATTTATTCCCAAACTCAAAATTCGAATCCGACAGGTGATTTTGCACAAAAATCAGTGTTAAGGACGTTTATTATTATTATTATTTTTCTTTTATTCCTTTTTTTATAAAGTAATATTCTCTGTTCTATGTAAAACGTATATATGTTTAGTTATACTCTCAATTTGCTTTATTTTACAAAGGTACAATTAATTAGAACATGTATATTTCTCTGTATAATTGCTTACAGTCATTTTATTACTTCATAATCGTAAAATAATGTATATTTATAATTAAATCTGGAAAAACCGAGAAGGACATCAGTCTTCTAATGTAATCTCTTTCTTAGAAACTACTCTATTGTCCGTTCTAGAAAATCGGTAAAATGCATTGTCTAAATTAGCATTTATTTTCTTTCTTTTATTAGCATCATGCCGTTGTAGTACTTAAAAATACATAAACATTTGCAGGATTTCAGAATTATATTGCTATTTACTCCTTCCGAGAACCTTTAATGAAACTTACAACCCTTTATTGTGCGGTTTTTCCAGACAACAATAGAGTAGGTACGGTTTTGTAAACTTACCACCCCACTCTAAATACTGAATTTGTTTGTAACAGAAAATTGAAATCAGTTTATCAACGAAACTTAACTTGTTAGCAGTTAGCTATCATGTACCGTTCAACTTGCCCAATGCAAGAAGCCTACATTTATTCGCATTGTTATTTTATTTAATTGTAAATAAATTTATATATAACAGTGTAGTGTTATTTCATTTGTGAATAACCACGTATAACGTAAATTCAGTGAGGAGTTATTCTTTACTACTTCTAAAACAAGAAGATTCAAGTGAAAGAAAAAAGATTCCAGTCTTTCAAAACAAGAAGACTCAACAATCAGCTTTAGTTTTTCGTGTCTTTGAGTTGGATATAGGTTGTCGAATATCAAGGTATTGTTCTCCAAGTACTAAACAGCAAGTGCCGGTGACAATTTGAGGCGACAACCCTAAGTAAATTACCGGCGGATTAGGTTAGCTGACAAATTCTTTCTTCTCTCAACATATCTTTAGCATCAATTGAGTCTTCTGGCTTATTTCCACTTTCTGCATTAATATGGATTCTGTCTGTTGGACAATAAAGTTCATTATTATTATTACTGAGTAACTTACTATATTAAGACGTTACATTTTATTTACGATACACAAAGATAAAACAAACCTCTAAATAAATTGTTTATTTTGAAAATCCCATCGTTACCCAAACTTTAGAAGCGACTGTTTTAGACATTCAACAAATTAATAACAACGATAAGATTTATAACATGTAATTGAGAACTTTATAGAAGGAGAAACAACAAGAGAATTATCTCGAGAAAGGTCAGTACAGTTCCCTCCTATTTTCTCCGTCCTTTTCCGACCAAACAAAGACACTTCTGTGTTACTCTCTTGCATAAAGAAAAATACCAGAGGATTCAAGATGTATTTGTAGTACGCACATTTATATCTAAGACTTCAAACCGTCATTATCTGATGTTTTTATCAGGCGTAACCCTAGCAACATATAGACATGGAAGGAAGATGGTGGTAGCAGTGCGTACCACGCATTCTTTTTAATGCGCTTCTTTTTACGTTTTCGCTTCAAAGAAGTTATTTATAAGGCGCTCAGGCATCGGGGTGTGTGTGTGTAACGGGATACGTTGCCTGCGATGAACTCTGACCTTATATCTGACGCGTATAGAGTCCACTCTGGATCCGAGAGAAACTGGGATGGATATACCACAACTACGCACATTCATATCGTCCCTTCGCTGCATCCACAACACACATATATATCCGGATAATCTCCCTTTTCGGTTGTTTACTCGATGGATGAGAGAAATATGGTCGTGTGGGGGATGGACGGACGGTTCTGACTCGTAAAATCCCACTTTTAACGTTTCGTTGATGCATGGTTTCGGAATGATGTATTTTATCCGGGATATTTTTAGATGTATGTATGTACACCAGCGGTATATCTCCCTATAAGTTTTTATTTCTCGGTTGTCACAAAAACAATTTGCTTCGGATATTGATGCAGTGTGTTGGTAGGGTAGAGGTTTTCGGGTGAATTTAATAATAAGAAGAGATATATTGTGTTATGATGGGGCCGAGGAAATATTACATATACCCTTAGATGAAAAATTCTTTTTCTTTTTTTTATAAAAGTGTCATCTTGTGCAATATTTATAGAGATTGCAATGGCCGGACAATAGCAACTGACATTTTTGTAGGTACAAAGGGGAAAGGGGGGGAATGGGGGCCGCCTAAGCAGTTTTGTGTGTTTTTCGTGCATTTTTATATTTTTTTTGTTTGGTTTTAAGTCAAATAAAACTTTGAAGTATACGGAACAAAATTCTATAATTAAAAAAAAAGTACAAAAAAAAGTAATTGTTTTTCTTGCCTTAAAAAAAAACTGAAATGGCCCTCATCACCCACAAACATGTGGCAATTGTGTCCTAGGCTCTAATTACCTCCATTTACGTATAATTAGCGACAAAAATCACAAATATATATCTTGCCTTCAAAGTCTGCACACTCTTTGTGAGCCCAAAGAAAACAAGTTGTGCAACGTATCCACAACTCTCTGTTTTTCCCGAATTCACCACATATAAGACAAATATCACCATGTACGTCTTTGTCTTGATCATCACTACACTCACTAGAAGAGTCTTCTTCAGGTTTGTGTGAATTTGGACGAGTACATTTTCTTTTGGGGTGAATCCTATTAGCCAAAGTTATTTCTTCGACATCATCTTCACTAAATAAATCACGCTTAGTGCCTTTATCAAGTTTATGCTTTAACTTCTGTTCCTTTTTAGTATATTTCTTTTCTAACACTGACTTGTAAGGTATGGAAGTTAAAACCTGTGAATGCTGTTTTCTATTGTCATTCTTTCTACAGTTTTTGGTTATTGTAGTGTCTCGTGAACACCCTGATAAAGGGATTATGTGAGCAAATGTAACACCATGTACATCAGCCGCTCGTCGCTCGTTTTCTGCACTCTTCTCCTCAACAGATTTGTTTGTGGTATCTTCCTGGCTGCTTTCTTTTATAAAACTCTCAGCGGCAGCAAAATCCTCCAAAGGAAAATTATCTGGATTTACAGGAAAAATTCCCGTGCTTTCGAAGCCTTTAATGGCTTTAGCTGGTGTAGCTACACGTCCATAGGCATTTTGGAAAATTTCAGCTATCTCGAAAGTGGTTATTCGTTGACATGGATGGCTCCTTAGATAATTTCCACATTCAACATTATAAGCTGATTTCAAAGAAGAATAAAATGTCACATCCAGTGGCTGGAGGCGGTGAGATGTATGCGGTGGAATAGTTAAAACTATTATTCCTCTTTCTTTACAAAAATTATACACCTCCAATGAACAGTGGCTTGCGTGATTGTCAATTATTAATAAAACTGGATCCTCCTTTGAAGGTTTTACAAAATCATAAAAATGTTTGAGCCATACTGTAAATCCACCCGTTTTCTGAACAACGGTACAATGCTCCTGGTGGTCCATTTTTCTTTAATTCTGGTTTCATTATCTTACGCGCATAAATCAGGAAAGGGGGAACATAGGTTCCAGACGCACTTATGCAGCACATGATCGTAGTGGTTCGTCCTCTTTCGGCGCTTGTAATGAAACCAACTCTTTTCTGACCCTTTTCGGCAAGTATTTTGGAGGGATTTTGGACAGTACTTACTCCAGTTTCGTCTGCATTAAATATTTTAGACACTGAAAACTTATATTTGTCCAAAAGAGTGATTAGGTTGGAGAGAAATAGATCTACTTCATTTTTGCTGAATGCAGAAATACAGTTAATGCTCGTAGCTTCTGGTTTTCTTAAGCTACCACTGGGGTTTCGTTTCAGAAACCTGTCGAGCCAATCTCTACCTGCAGTTTTTTTGTCTTTAGAGAACGGATGTTGTAGGTTCTTCTCTTCGGCGTACTTAAAGGCACATTTTTTAATTTCAGTGGGAGATATTCCATATTAATGTTTCGATAGTGTTATAACCTGCTTTGCTAAAATTTCTTCTCAATCTTTTGTAAAAACAGATGGACGCCCCATCGAAGCATCGGGCACATTATTAGTTTTCATTCTTTTTTGAAGTGTTGATCTGGGAATTGAAAAGCGTCTTGCAACTTCTCGCGTTTTCCGCCAATTCTTCTTGCATTTAAAGCAGCAGTAAGCTGTTCAGAAGTCCAGCTGCCTTTTCCTGTTACTCTTTTGTAAGTGCGTGGCATCTGCAATAAAAAAAAGAAAACAAAGAGAAATGAAATTTTTTAGGGGTAATCGTGGCCGGCCCGCATTACCCCCAGGCACATGGCTATCATTACCCCAAAATGGACTTTTACACTTAATTATGAACAGTACTTCAATCATTGTAATTAAACAATAGCACATTACATTATCTAAAACTATATACAGAAGCAAGTGCACAATTTGTATAAAAAAAAATTACATAAGTCTTAATAAACTATTTTAACTTACCTTTGAAATATGAAGAATGATACATCAAACTCAACACAATACTACTTTTTCATAGTTTCCTGTTTTACCGACGTTACAACGCGCCCGCTTTCAGTACAATATGAAATACATGCCCATACATAGCGCACATAAATTTAAAAGCAAATAATAATATATACAATTTGAGATACTGGATGGCCACTATTACCCCAGTGGCCCCCATTCCCCCCCTTTCCCCTAAAAGACACATTTTTTATAAAAACACATACACATACATACATACCGCGAGATCAAAAATTATATTTGAAGGGTACGGGGAAAAAACAGGGAATGTCCCAATTTTTAAGAAAGTGACATTCTTGCGCCATCTAGCAGAAAATACGGTTACTATTCGCTGGATTAAGTGTCATGCTGATAAAACCGGAATCGTCCATAGAAAACTGCGTACTAAGTTATAAGGTGTGGGTTAAAACCAAGGAATGTCCACGACGTAAGGGAAAATAACTGGCAATGTCCATTATAATATGTATTACCGTCTTTCTAAATTAATGCTCCCTGTAATCGCAGTTAAAGTTGTCTCAAGATCAGCTGCTAGTTTGTTGATTTGAGAAGTTTCCTATCAGTGTTAAAATGGCTCCATCGGGCTGTGATAGTGATTTATCTGAGCAGAAAGATAATACCACCAAGAAGCGGAAGGAAATGGGGAGAATTAGTGATGTCATGAAGAAAATGAGACTACAATCCCATGAGCAGGGACCACCGTGCAACTGCACTAGATTAAAATGTCACGAAGCTATTAATAATGAGGAAAGAAAAAGTGTATTGCAGAAATTTAATAACTTAAGCACAAACGACGAACAAAACGCGTATCTTTGTGGACTGATTACCATTATTCCAGTTCAACGTCGGAGATCCCGACAAACCGAAGAAGAAGCTAAATTTCATACTGCAGCATTTTCCTATAAAGTAAGAGTGAAACGCGAAGATGTTGTAATAGAAATTCCTGTATGTGACAAGGCATTTAAGTCCATACACGGAATATCCAAGGGTAAGCTTGAATTTTTGCAAAAATCTTTAAAAGAAAATGGGATATCTCCCAAAGACAGACGGGGGAAGCATAGTTCTCAACACAGATCTATAAAAGAAGACTTTTACAATGCTGTCTATAATCACATCAACTCGTTTAGAGGCAGAAAGTCACATTATAGTATGCATGATTCAAAACGAAAATATCTTCCTGAAGATTTAAACATCACAAAGATGTACAATATGTTTAAGGAACAATGTCCTCATGTTAGGGTTTCTTATGACACATATAGGTTAATTTTTAATACTAAAGTTAACCTATCATTTGGGTATCCCAGAACAGATACATGCTCCAAGTGTGACGAATTTACTGCTAAATTACAATGTTTAAGTGTTGGAAACGACGCTGTAAAAATCCGGGAATTAACAACACTCAATGATCTTCACAAACGAAAAGCTCAAGCATTTTACGATCGTAAAAAATTTGCTGGCAAGAAGGCCCGAAAATCATCAGAATACGTTGCAATAGCATTAGATTACCAGAAGAATATTTCGCTGCCTCACGTAACTACGAATGATGTGTATTATCTCCGTCAACTTTCGATGCTCTCCTTCAATATTCATGTTCTTGCAACGGCACAATCAATATTTTACACTTACCCTCAGACAATAGCAAAAAAGGAGCAAACGAAGTGGTTTCGTTCCTGTTTCACTTTATTGTTAACTATTTAGATGAAAATTGCAAGCATTTGCATATTTTCTGCGACTCTGCTGGGGGTCAAAACAAAAATTTTGTAATGTTTCATTTTATGCATTATATTGTACATACAGCGAAATTACTAGATTCCATAAAGATAACATTCCCTGAGAGGGGTCACTCTTACTTGGAATGTGATAAAAATATGGGGTTAGTGCAGTTAAAGTCAAAAATGGAACTTCCACGCGATTGTATTGACGTTTTACAATCAGCTCGAACAAGGCCATCGCCCTTTGATGTCATTAGTGTTACGCAAAATATTGTAAAACAGTGGGATGTATTTCTAGCAGGCAAATATGTGAAGAAATGCCCATTCTCTACCCAACAAATTAAAGAAATAGAATGCAGTCGAGAACATTCTAGACTAATGAAACACAGATCAGCTTTTCACGCTACTTGGTCAAGAAGCCCAATTGTACCTTTAGGAAAGAAAACTACATCAACAATAGTACTTGAAGAGGGTGCTACTAAAGAAATTTTGTGGCCCTGCTGCTCAACTATACTATACGGAATTACCACACCAATAAAAAATAAATGGACATACCTTGTTTTATTCGCTTCTGTTTCGTAGTTGGAATGCATTTAATTTCTTTTTTATTTGAATTGGAAAATAAAACCCTTTTCATTATTAATATTAATAAAGTTTATACGTTTTCTGACTTGAATGAATTTTTTTACAGTTCCAATGTACCACACTTCAGTATAACTAAGTTGCTAATCAAAGAAATGCAATTATCTCAAAATAAAGAAAAAGTGACAGTCCTTCTTTTTTCCCCATACCCTTCATTTGTTATATTCTTGCTTGTTACCCGCGATGTTTTCTATTACTTTACTATAAAACACTCTTTTATTATGTACTACTTTATTTGAAACAACTTCCTTAGCTATCTACATACGAGTGTCTATATACATTGTTAATTCCCTCTCTTCACTGCTAAGGGAGTGTGGCGCATGGACTTTACAGTACTTCATATATTACATTTCTCCTCCCCTAGCTTACAACTATATCTATACAATGTTTATATCCATCACTGATAAAGCTAATACTCTAATCTACAACGCGGATTAATTTGTGATCTGCGCCTTAAATCATACTTGGTTGGTGACTTAGAAGTAGAAGGTTGTTCTTCCACCCCCAATTGTCCCTGATTTTCCATGTTCTTGAATGAAATTCCATCTCTTATCTCCAATGGTTGAAGTATTTTCCTCAGTTGATTTACATGCCGTTTAACTACTATATTAAGAGATGCAATTTCAACCAAGTATATACAATTACCAATTTTCTCAACAATTTTGCCTTTTAACCAGGAATTATTATTATTTACATTTCTATAGTGCCTAGCTAAAACAATTTCTCCTATTTTAAAACTAATTTCTTTTTTTCCTTTATAATAATTCCTTTGTTTGTATTGCTTATATTTAATTCTATTTTTACTTACATTAACTACATAATTATTTCTATTTGGTAATATTACATCAAATCTAGTTCTCAACTGTCCTCCAAACATTAACTGTGAGGGTCTCACACCGGTAGTGCAATGTGGCGTATTTCTATAATCAAAAAGATATCTACAGATACTCAAATCTAAATCTGCATTTACATCTATTGCTTTCTTAAGCGACATTTTAACTGTTTTTACAGCATTTTCAGCAGCACCACTAGACTGTGGATGATACGGAGGAGATGTGATATGATTAATACCATTTCTAGTTAAAAACATTTGAAATTCATTTGATGTAAAGCATGTTGCATTGTCTGATATGACGTACTTTGGCAAACCAAATCTCGCAAACATTGTCCATAAAGCTATAATGACTGCGCTTGAAGATGTAGCGTTTGTTTTTGCCACCTCCAACCATTTACTGTGTGCATCTAATACAATCAAATAATATAATCCTTTAATAAGGGGTCCTAAAAAAAATCCAGATGTAATCGTTCCTATGGATTAATAGGCCATTCCCAATTGGAAAGATTACATTTAGGTGGATTATTCAAGTGAGCGTTACATACATGGCAATTTTTAATTACTTTCTCAATATCGTTATCTAACCCAGGCCACCAAAAATAGGATCTAGCTAACTCCTTCATTTTCGATATGCCCATATGAGTCATATGAAGTTGCTTTAAGATATTTGACCTTGATTGTTTTAGTATAACTGTTCTATGATTCCAAAATAAAGCATTATGACTTATAAAAAATTCAAAACGTTTAGAAAAATACAATTTCACATCTTAATCATTACAATATGAAGGCCATCCTTTTTTAACTAATTCTATAACTTTTGATAAATCTGAATCTTTGTGAGTCTCGCTAACTATATTTTTAAAGTTTAAATTAAAATCTTCACTATTTTTTAAGAAAAAACAATATTCAATATCAATATCCTTACTATTACTCTCCCCATCATCTTTTCCTAACATTCCTGATAAACAATCTGCAGCGTTTTGCTTTCAATTCACATATTTTATGTCATAATTATAATTAGATAAAATAACCGCCCAACGTCTAAGCCTACTCGCTGAAAATTCAGGAATACCTTTCATCTCCCCAAAAATTGTCACTAACGGTTTATGATCTGTAAGTAACTCAAATCTCCGACCCAGCAAGTACTGATTAAATTTTAAAACTCCGAAGATTATTGCTAAACTTTCCTTTTCTATTTGAGAATAGTGTTTCTCTGCATTTGACAATGTACGCGACGCATAAGCTATCGGTCTTTCTATATTAGAGGGATACACGTGACTCTGAATAGCACCTACCCCATATGATGATGCATCTATCTGATAGGTAAATTTGAATCAAAATGAACTAAAATTTCAGTGGATATTAACATTTTTTTTACTTCATTAAAAGACCGTTCACAATCTTCTGACCAATGCCATTGTACATCTTTCTTTAACAATTGATATAAAGGATATAAAACTGTTGATAATTGATTTAAAAACTTTCCATAATAATGTATCATTCCTAAAAATGATTTTAATTCACAAAGACTCTTAGGCCTCTGTACTTTTTCTATTGTCTCTGTTTTACTTTTACTGGGGTGAAGCCCCTCAGAATTTATAACATACCCAAAATAATCAATTTCCTTTTGAAAAAAATTACATTTATCTTTATTTAATTCCAGTCCTGCTTTACTTAACTTATCAAAAACTAACTTTAATCTATTACAATGTTCAGAATTATCTTTACCCGTTACTAAAATATCATCTAAAAAATATATAACTCCTTCCATACCTCCTAGTAATGATTGCATAATTTTCTGAAATTTTGATGGTGCTGAAGCAATGCCAAAAGGAAGTCTATTCTGCTTAAACAAGCCCAAATGTGTCGATATTGTTAATAATTCTTTAGATTTTTCATCCAATTCAATTTGTTGATAAGCCTGACCCATGTCTAGTTTTGAAAAATACTTTCCTCCTTGTAACGTGCTGAAAATGTCCTCTTTTATATTAAAATATTGATAAAGGTTTGCCATGGAATGTAAAACGTCTGTTTTAAGTTATATCATTGAGTGTCATATTGTCATTAATATTTGTCATTTTATTTTCTCTCTGACATCTTGTAGTTTTTCAATTATGGTTTACACCACAGCACACAAAACTTACATGAATACAGTAAGCGTTTAATTTATAATTTTCGTGAACACTTCCCAAATTTCGCAAGTATTAATGACAGACTATTGTCCGTTCTAGAAAATCGGTAAAATGCTTGGTCTAAATTAGCATTTATTTTCATTCTTTCGTTAACATCATGCCGTTGTAGTACTTAAAAATTCATAGACATTTGCCGGATTTCAGAATTATAGATATTCTGTAATTGAAGAAACCCGTAAACGTACAGCAGGGCACATATATTTATATTAGATAATTGTATTGCTATTTGCTCCTTCCGAGAACCTTTAATGAAACTTACAACCCATTAATGTTCGGTTTTCCAGACATTCGCATTGTTATTTTATTTAATTGTAAATAAAGTTGTATATAACAGTGTAGTGTTATTTCATTTGTGAATAATCACGTATAACGTACATTCAGTGAGGAGTTATTCTTTACTACTTCTAAAACAAGAAGACCCAAGTGAAAGAAAAACGATTCAAGTCTTTTAAAACAGAAAGACTCAGCAATACTATTTAATCTATAACCGCATTTTAAGAATGCGGAATAACATATATAGGAGAAATTTATTGACAACTAGATGACATTCTTTTTGAAACACACGGTATATTTGCGATCGTTTCAGCTTTTACAGTGCCCCCTCGTGCTTTTTGCAAGTATACAAACACCAGATAGTCATCGACTACATCCTCTTCCGACTATTACAGTATAATTTGAAAAGGGTAGTAAAAGAACTAATGTTCACAATCTTCTTTTATTTTATGCCCTAATCTTAACATATTAAGGAACTACCTTCGGGTAATTTCTCAATTCGTAGTTCGAACAAAATTTCAAAACAACTATTTCCAAAGAAAAATACGTCTTCTACGCCCGTTAAATACGTAATGACAACAGACGTACGCTTGAACATCCCGAGGAAGACAGGCGGAAACACACAAAAAACAAATAAAACTGTTTAACATTCGGTAGGTTGAATCGCCGTCAAATCAAATTTGATTCCCGACAAAATGGTTCACTTTGCGTCACAATATATCGAACAGTTGCCAGAGGGCTTCGCTCGGAGCGGAAGAAAAAAATAATTTACCGACATAAATTCTCATTCGACTTAAACCGGAGCTTTCCGGGGAATATGATGCGAACGTTTATGAAGTCAATGCGAGCCGACAAATTCTCTCTGACCGTTCAAAATAAGAAACCCGCGTCGTAAAAGAAGCCATCGCACTTGAAGCGGTGGCAACTGACGTGAATTTCAATTTATTCCGGCAGTCAGTATATTGCGAGAATCCATCAATATTTAGGATTGAAAAAATATATAACGAAATTTCCATGGAAATTGGATTTTTGTGTCGAAAACTTTCCTGTATTAAACACAGAGCTCTGGCAGAATTTTAAATTTTCGATATCAAGTAAGCACTTTAATTGTTTGAGTCACATTTAACACTGAAAAATGTCTATTTTATGGTGATGGTGTGAGTTGAATTATTTTGAAAGCTGTGTGCTTGCAATGAACAGCAAACTGAGAAGATTATGTCAAAAAATATGGTCAATCTTAAGAGAGAGATTAAGGAAGGCATATTGCTGATTTCTTTTTACCCAGCGTAAGAGTCACAAAGAAATAAAAAGAATTACTGATAGAAAAAAGATGAATATATATATTGTTGTGAATAAATATTAAACATTTAATTCATGTACATTGTTGTTGTCAGAAACAAGTAAGAGTGAAAGATAGAAATAAATTTGTATACATTAAAAAGAAATATTCCCTTTAGTAAGTATACAGGTTATGTTTGTATTTCATATAAATGCGTAACTCAAATGGATAATTAGGTTATCTTGCTTGCATGTTGACATAATATCTGGTTGCCTGTCTTTATATGTTAACGTATAGAATATAAGATACTCATCTTTAGATATGCGGGAGAGCCCTCTAATGTTGTATAGCATGTAACAGAATTGACGACTATTAAGTTAAATGTAAATGATCTGATCTTCATGGCATCTGTGTATAGGGGGCTGAAGCTGATAGGAAGGTCAACATCTATACGTATATATGTCATCTTGATTGGAATATACCTATTAGGAGCATTGAATAATTAATGTAAAAGACATTAAGCATGTTGGAGGCTTTGTTTATAAAGAAATATAGTATATATATATGTATAGGTCATAGGCATTTATCGGGTAAAATAAATATCCCTATATTGATTTTGAACAGGATTTTATTGCAAATATAATATTTTAGCCAGGATTTGAACCAGCTATTACGAGTACGTAAAGATAGATTTCTATTCGAGTATTGAGGAAGATAAATCTTTTATTATCAGTGTATTTTGACACATGTAATTCTTTTAAAGTTAAAAATATATTATTTGAATCGTTCAATTTATGAAATATGCAGTAATTTAAATACTGTTATTAGAATAAAACTAGAATCAAGGCGTTATTAATCTTGGGAACATAAAATCCTGATATATCAAGTAAAAAAGTAGAGTATAATTCAATCTTCATATGTGATATTATTTTTTTTCATATATTAACTAATTCAAAGGAGGAATAATTAATACTAATAATATAATAATGTCTTTATTTAGCAATTTGCTATTATGTATTGTAGTATGCTTAGATAATAAAAAAATAAAACAATTGAGGAGTATGATGCCATCGAGGAAAAGAAAAGCTTGGTTCATTTGGAAATAATGAGAAAATTAAATTCTTTATCAAGTAAAATACCAGTACCTGTAGTGAATATTAAATCTAAATAAATGTTTAACCATGCAGATTGTAAATAACAATTATAATCTGTGAAACTTCAACTCGAAGTACATTTTTGTTGGAATTTTCTACGGACAATCCTTGGTGAACAGAAAAAGCTGCTGCTATCTAACATCTAGATGAATCCACTTCTTTTTAGGAGCACAAAAGGAGTATCCTCGAGTGAGAATTGATCCAAATACTAAAAAGAAACCAAGGTAATTAAATACATGCATGTAGTATTCGATAAGATTATCGAGAGCTCATAAAAAGTAATATTATTGATCTTCATATAGAATTAATGGTCTTTGAAAAGCATACTTACTCTTAATTAATAATGTTCGAACAAGTAGAGTCACTTTCCTCCATAGAATCTATTCAATTTAATTAAGTTAAATGTTGTCCGTTTGGATATTTTTTACTTTCTTATACGTAGTATAAGGAAGTATTGTGATGATGAAAATTTTCGACCTCGAGATTTTTGCAGATGTCCACGTTTTGAAGTCCCCTGATACCGAAAAAGTGGTTTCTAAAAAATGTCTGTCTGTCTGTCTGTCTGTCTGTCTGTCTGTCTGTCTGTCTGTCTGTCTGTGTGTCTGTCTCTCTCTGTGTGTGTGACCACGATCGCGGCCAAACCGCTGTCGATATCAATTCCAAATTTTGTATTTATGTGTATAATCTCCCTCTTGAGATCTGATTAGTTTTTCAGTAAAATCGGTTGACCGGAAGTAGCAGTTTACTTTAGCGAAAAAATCGAATTTTGCCAATATTTCGTCAACTACTAAGTTTAAACAAATTTATAAAGAATTCATATATACTTAAAATTAAAATTGAGAATAATTTTATTTAAAAAGTTTTTCGAAATTCCTACCGGAAGTAGGTCTTTTACTCTTATCGAATAGCGATTTTTTGCAAATATGTCGTAAGTTATGCATTCTATATATATTTATCAAGAGTACAAACGTATTTAAAACTGGATTTGCTATATTTCTTGTATATATGAAATTTCAAAATTCGGACCGGAAGTAGCACTTTTACTCTTAGCGCACTTTTAGGAGCACTTTTTTGATAATATCTTGCAAAGTATGCATTCTATAGCGATCTATCAAGACAATGAAAGTACATACTTAGAATAGGATTTTGAATAAGTTTTGTATTAAAAAAATTCTTAAAATTGTAGAGTTTGAAACGCTCATACGTATAAGAAAGTCGTGTGGTGGCCACACCTCATTTTTTGTGTCAGTAGCCATGTTGGCTCTTAAGAAATATCGCGAATAATTTCAATATGTAATTATATCAAATTAACGTTTTCTTATACGTTGAATCAACTATACTTACAGAATTTTAGTAGTTTAATGTAGAAATAGTAATCCTTATGAATTTAATATTTTAATTTGGGATATAAAATGAGTATTGTTGATATTAACGTAAAGGAAGAATAATGTATTTAGAAATGAAACAACTGTTAAAAATTTAAGGTTCTTGAAGCTTCAAGAAAGTAATTTATTATGTAATACTAAAACATACATATTTGGTAATTTTAAAATCAACAGGTACGTAAAAGTAAGAAAGAACAGAAAGAAGATAAATATCGAAGAAAATTTAAAAAAAGTTGGATTTTACAGCCCAACTAATTCCAAGATATTGATAGTGAAAACTATTTTTTGTTAGTAACTGTACACATGACACGTATAATACATGTATTAGTTTTGGTTTGCTATCCTAATCACGTTAGATTAACAACAGCCGATATAATCTCCAATAATAATTTACCCAACACCAATTGCTAATAATCTCAGGGGTATTAGCTATTGATTTATTGCTGATATACTCGGGTTTTTGTTTATTAATTGCTTCATGTTATCATTAGTGATTCTACATATCGCTCGCCAAATATTACAAGGTTTTGAGATTGAAAATACTAATCGAAAATATTAAGATTTAAAAAAATATTCTCTTTTATTTATTTATGCCTATTGATTGTATTTTTTGTAAGTAATTAGATTATTAACATTACAACGTATAGTGCTTTCAAATATTTTTCTCGTTAGAGACGACCGTGATTTTTTTAATGGTTGGTGACAGTGCACGTAATCAGACACAAGCGCATCATTTTGATAGTTAGGTTATGTAAATGTGTGTAATAATTAGTAATTTAGTTTTTCAATTTTTTTTATTACAATAATCAATATTAAGAGAAAATAATACTAAAGCAGATGTTGGAATTGTTGACCAATATATTGAAGACAAAGTTGAACTCGTAAGTTTCATACTTTCAAAGCCATTTATTAGGATTTCTGGGGTTATGTCAGCACAAGAATTCACAACAGCATTACGAAACACTTCGATTATGTAATATCTGGTCTTGAAAATTGTATTCTTTATATATGAAAAATAAAATAGTCTAAAATTGTCAGACCCGGATATCTTGGAGGAAAATTAATAATCCTTGTATCGAAAAATTGTTGCAAAAAAGCTATTGTTTCTCGAGAATTGTGCGTTGGTGCATTACCTTGCTGGAAATATCCTTTCACGAATTCTGCATCATGGATGTCATTAATAAAAGGCAGTAATAATTAATTTCGATATCTTTCAGCTGTTATGGTTTCATTAAAAAATAAAAGCCCAATAATTCGTCTTCTTGAAATTGCTAGCCATACGCTGATTTTTTGTGGATATAGCGTAGTTTCCACAAATTCATGAGGGCTTTCTGCAGACCAAATGCTTTTATTTTGCTTGTTTAAATATCCTGAAAAAATGGAACCAAGCCTAATCAGAAAAGAAGCATTTGTCGAGAGTGTCATTATTATTTATGTTATCTAAAATCAGTAACAGTACTGTCGTACCAAAATCTACCCGTTTGAGTTCCGAAAGTGCTTGAATTTTATATGCAAACAACTTTAAGGTGGGTTGCCTATTCGACGTTGAATATCCTCTATACAACCTGCTGTTCGTTTTTTAGGTGCGACACCGCTAGGTTTACGAGCTATTGCCCCTGTTTTACCAAATTTAATAACACAAGCATGAATATGTTTTTGCAGTTGTACGTAAGTAACTGGCAGATTAGGAAACTGTTGTCGGAAATCCTGTAAGCGCTGATTAATGGACCAAATGGTGCAGTGTTTAAAGAGCCTCAACAGTATTGGCCCTTTTGAATATGTTTCCACTTTTGTTATATAATTTATATATGTTTCTTTTTTTGTACCTGTCATGTAGTTTCATACGAATATATATACAGTGTGTCCGTATAGTATGGAATAAATTAATTTTTTGCGAAACAAACAATTTTTACGAAATTTCGCGAAACAGGTCGATTTTTGCTTTTAATTTGCTTTAATTTAGTGTTATAATTAAATATATAGAGTGAACCATTTGTGAGAAATGACGTCATCGACAATTCTTTTTAATTGGAACACCCTGTTTATTGTTCGAGTTTTAGAATATGCCTACGGAACACCGTGAATCCAAAAAGGTATCATACATGTCGTTCAGCTTTATAATAGCGCTATTGAAATCTGACAAACAATATTTCTCAGGAAACCATAAACAAGGTTCAACAAGAATTTATTCATCGTCTAGGTTACTGTCAAATACAGCAAGGACGACAGGTCGAACATTTAACATAAAGTCATGTGTCTGTTATCATTAGCTATCAATAAAATTGATAACTAAGATTAGCCGCCTACTTTTTTGCAACTGATAAGAAATAGTTGTTAGCACGTATTTTTCAAATTCTGTCCGCTAGACCGCAAGTATCTAACTATTTGGAATCGGCTCATTAATAATAATCTAAAAGTGTCACCAAATACAGTGGGTTGTATTTAGAAAATATGCCGATGACGTCATCACATTAATGTGGATCACCTTGTATAATGAATTTTTGTTGTCGAATGTAGAACATTAAAATTAAAAATCGACGTGTTTCAGGTTTTTTTAAAATGGCTTTTGCTTTAGGAAATATCGAATTTATTCCATACTTTACGGACACACTGTATACCGTGCCTTCAAATACTTTCCTCATTAGAGTAGGCTGTTTTTTAAGTTTTTTAAGTAATCAATGTTGGTGTGCCTGATAAGCTTTTGAAAACTTCAAATTCTGACAATTGTTATACTTAAATTCAAATTATATAGTCGAGTTGTTTTGGCAACCGATACGGCCAAAGTACGAACTAAAGACGACGATTCAATACCACTACAAATTTCGATCGGCCGGAATAATTTCAATACAATAAAATAAAACTAATTATTTAATATTTCAGGATGTATACCTTCCCATAGTAAAATAATATTACATGAAAGCCAGTTACTAATTAAATATTATAAATAAAGCTATTAAATATTACTTTTTCTACACCTATATATTATATAACATTTGGCCATACTATTTAGGAGGCAAGCATTGCTGACAAATTTAAAATGTTTAGATGACAATTATAACAAACGTCAAAAGATAATTATGACAAATGTCAAAATGTGTATGAATATTATTATTTATGACAGTTCTGAAATGGCTTTTGTAGGTTATATTACTTGACAGAAAAATTTTTGCAACATCTCAAATTTGACGCCATTTTAATTTAGTGGCGCATGTCGGTTGCGAGAGCGTCGCAACTATAGACGCTTATTATTATTTACATGACATAATCAAACTATCAAAATTATGCACTGTCAACAACCATTAAAAAAACATGGCTGTCTCTAATGAGGAAAGTATTTGAAGGCAGGGTATAATGGAATAAACCCAATCTCCATTTTCTAATTTTTGGCCAGTTCTATAGTAACTTTCAATAATAAATACCACGCGATCATTTAAATTCTAAATTATAGCAGGCGGGATTTTTTTTATTAGGTTGTCCAGAATGTCAATTATTGATTAATTAACATTTTGAAACGTCACTTTGACAATTCAAATTGTAAATTAGTACTTATATACCAACTTAATTTAAATTTCACAGCCTGCTCTAATTTAGAATTTAAATGATCGCGCGGTATTTTATGTTGTAACTCTAACATTATAATAAAATAATTTGAAAAATATTATTAAATAAATTAAATGTATAAAAATATCGTATGGTTACTTCTTTGACTAATTCACTAATACGCTCCCTCTGTTACATAGTTCAATATTTCTTTTATTGCCCTATCACTATTCCATAATGATTGATGTATTAGGCAACGTTAAAATTTTTGGAATTTAAAATTATTTCAAATTCTACTTTCGCCCAGATAGATTAACAATTTCGACTTCTGTGCGCTAGTTTATATACAAATTGATTACATATATTCGTAACAAACATATTTTGTTTACAATTTTTACATCGTTTTATACATTGTATATTTAATTTTCATGAATTGTAGGGACTCATATGAAGTCATAAAGTGCCGGTACATAAACGTTGTCTGTCGTATAGGTACAGAACAGGCAGTAAGTAAACCGTAAATTCGCTCCTAAAACAGAGTGGCATCATGACTCCTTGAAACACATTTTATGCAATACGAAGCGTTAATTCACTTTGCCGTTGCGTTGAATTGACGGTATTCCAAGTTAATTAGGTTTCGCGAAAGCTATTACACCAGAAATTCGATTTAATATACTCGAGTTAAATTCTCATTTTCTCTTGTTGAAAAATTCGAAAAAAAAGAAGCATTCTCGATTGTACAATGTTCTTTATCTTTGTGAGCTATTCATGTTATAAAAACGAGAAATTATTATGCATTTGTTTTTACGATACTTCCTTCCATATTTGAAATTTAATCATGATGATCTAAGATGTCATTATTTTTTTAGAAACTTATCTAATGAGATTATATATACCATACATACATATAATAATAATAAAACTATATTGTTGTTGTTCATAAATGATATAAGCATTGACATGATGGTCAAGATTGCAGATACAACGATAAAACAATATATATACAGGGTGTCCAGAAACTCTCCTGACAAACGAAGACCGTAGATTCCTCAGATAATTTTAAGACAATTTAACCCAATTCTCCCTAGTCCGAAAATGCTTCCTAAGCGAGCTAGAGCTCTTTGAAGATGGCGCCTTGTAATTATTTTTTTAATATCTCCCGAAAAAAAAATAATAAATTGAATTTTAATGACGAAAAAACGAAAAATGTTCAAATCGATTTTTCTAGAAAACGGTGTATCCTACCGCCTTAAAGTAAGAGTACCTTTTAGTACTAGAATACCTGAAAATTTAATAATCTAGTATCACAAATGCTTAAAAGTTAAAGGCAAAAAAGTTATGCGTTAAAATAACCGTTAACCTACCCAAAACGGACGCCTATGACCGGTACTAGAAATTCGCAATTGATGGAATCGATTCATCTCTGGAGGATAAATAAGCATACCAGTTTTTGTTTTTCTAAATAGAAGCGTTCGGAAGATATTAAAAAAAAATAATTACAAGGCGCCATCTTCAAAGAGCTCTAGCTCCCTTAGGAAGCATTTTCGGACTAGGGTGAATTGGGTTAAACTGTCTTAAAATTATCTGAGGAATCTCCGGTCTTCGTTTGTCAGGAGAGTTTCTGGACACCCTGTATATATATGTTACCGGAAATGTATGAAACCTAGATATTGTATACAATTCCTAGGAAATGTATACAACGTCGACCTAAATTAAGGAAATGTGTGAAATAATTTGTCAAAAGTTTGTTAATACATACATTTCCTGGGAAATGTATGTATTTCCTAGGCATTGTATGCAATTCCTAAATGGAACTAGGAAATGTATGAAAATTACATTTTACCGTAGAATTGGTGAATGTCATTAATCAGAATAATCAGGACACATTATAAAAAACTTATCGTACTAATATTTCGGTACCAGGTACATCCTTGATATCCAGAATACCTCTTGGTATTCTGGATATATTGGACGGAGATCTAGAATATTTGTTTTATGATTCCATTCTTTGTACCAATTTGATAAAACTCGTCATCAGTTTTATTCAAGACCACGCCTCCCACCCTTCGTGACATACCGAATTCAACACATTTCCGATTGCTGTTTAGGGCATGTATAGAATTCCTAGATAATGTGTATAATAAAATTTATTTTACGTATTTCCTGTCGATTTTAGACATTATATGCACTTCCTAGAAATTCTATTTAATGACATATTACATACATTTCCGGTAACATATATACAAACAGTGTTCCCAACTTATCAATGATGTAACCCAATATACATAAGCAAAAAGAGTTATAACTATAAACACTTCAACAAGTTAACCAGTATGTGCCGCGAAGACAACTCAATTTGACATCCCAAATACTGAGGTTTCACTTTTAATATAAATCTCTACGTAAACTTTACCTAAAGTCTCTAAATTAAGACAAATTTTAATATTTTAGTTTATTTAGCACTTGAATATTAATAACGTTCAAGCACCTTTCTTTATATCCGTCTTCTTATCTTCTTTCTTCACTGAACGGAAGATCTTCCCGTTGGCGGTTCGTTTAATAAGAGGCCTCCTCCGACGGTAGAGATACCAGGAGCTCCTTTGACTGCTGTAGGGCTGTAGGCCCACTTATAAGTCGCCTATTCCTTTTTCTGCGGGTGAATTTGCACTCTTTCAACTTCTTATATGAATATATATTGAACTTTACACACATTTAATCCTTTTTAGTCGGTTGACCTCTTTATATAAATAAAGAACCTTTTATATTATTTATGCGGTTCAAAACAGTTTAATATGCTGTCAACCGCTATGTTTGGGTCGACTTGCTTATTAATTAGGCAAGCTTCTATGTACTTTTAACGGTCTATGACAGATTACTACGCTACCGACCGACTTATCTTCTTGAATGTTTCCTGTAGACTTTTTTTTTATTAATTTGGGAACCTTCTATATACTTTTAACGGTCTATGTCAGTCTACTATGCTGTCGACCTATCTTCTTGAAAGTTCCCTGTCGAATTTTTTTTATTAATTTGATCGGGCTTCCTTCTCTGGGTTGTCTCTGCTGTCTCACTTCACTGTATTTTTAAGGTTCGCACATATATTCACGTGTTAACAGCGATATCAACACAAAACTCGTCGTCACAAGTCTTAAATATAATACAAACATTTTCTTATCTAAATAATGCTTAACTTATACATAGATCGATATACATTTAAAATAAACAACTCAAAGAAATTAATAGACCGTCTCTAACTCACATGTTAGCAAAAGTAAATTTTTATTCATATTTAAAATATAAAATATTCGAATTTTGCTGTACCGTTACAACTCTGGTCTTTTATTCGTCAGGTTCGTGAATACTATGAGCAGTTTGTCAATGAATAGGCTATTTGATTAATATGTTCGAATTATTATTTATGCTGCTATTAATTATAAAATTCATAAAATTACTTTTTTAGTAGCCGCAAACCACCCCCAATTCTGCCGCTCTGGGCATTTACCCGGCTCGTTCCCTCTCCTACATCGGGTCGTGCGCATGACATCCAGGTAATTGGATCAAATGATCTAAGTTATAGTAAACTTCATTTTCGAGTTTTTTTTTGTGCGAAAAAGGAACACATAAATATTCATCGACATTGCTGGCATATCGCGCTAACAGGTTAACGAACGAAAGCACTTAAATGCAAATTATGTAACACATATTCGTCTATAAAGAGAAAGAAAGAGAGAGAGAGAGACGGTAAGTGCACGTCACGTTCTACTGATAAAAGGTGTAGTAATTAATTTGTCCGGTAATAGATTACTCACTAGACTCATTCATTATGCATGGCCGGCATATTACATTACATGCGTTAAAGGAACTGGCACGGGTCGATAGAAAGTGAAATTTTTTATTGTACAAAAATGGGAATTTCTCGTACAATGATTAATGTGTCTCTCTATTAAGTACGTGAGGAGAATGCAATGGGTGCAATGTACACTTACAGTTTTAGACAAATAAAATGGGACCCTTTTTACTTTCTTATACGTAGTATAAGGAAGTATTGTGATGATGAAAATTTTCGTCCTCGAGATTTTTGCAGATGTCCACGTTTTGAGGTCCTCTGATTCCGAAAAAGTGGTTTTTAAAAATGTCTCTCTCTTTCTCTCACTCCTCTCTCTTCTCTCAAAGTTACTAAAAAATCGCATACAACTTTTCCAGAAAATAGAACACGCTCTAATACGAGCAACTTTTCACATGCGATAAATTGCTGCAACTAATTGCATAGTGTGAACGCGAATTTTCGTGCAACTTTTCATAAAATTGGAATTGCTGCAACTAATTGCATCAGTGCGAACCCCTCTTTAGTTCTTTTTCCAATACTTAGCCATGACAGTGTTTACAAAATTATAAATTGTCATTCGTTGAAGAAAAGTTATTTATGGGGAATGTAATAAAGTTATGTCAAGAACATGTGATACATTTGCAACTTGATATCCGCAAAAACGGAAACCATCTACCAATACCGTTAAACGTATTATAGAAAACTTCAGAAACTTTGAATCCGTGAGGGCAAAGATTCAGGGAAATAAACCACTTATTAATAACGATAATAATGTAATGCAAATGTATCACATGTTCTTGACATAACTTTATTACATTCCCATAAATAATAAATAAATTTAAATAATCATCGTTTGTATCATTTAAACGCCCCGGCATGACTTATTGAAATTATGATAAGGCTTTTCTTCAACAAATAACAATTTATAATTTTGTAAACACTGTCATGGCTAACTAATGAAATAGGAACTAATGCAAACAGTATGTATTGTAGAAGATAAAAACACTAACTTGCCAATATTTCGAAAACTACCAATTCTTATAATAGACATATTTATACAAAGTGTTCCTTATTTTTAATGCAGAATAAGATAAAATTATAAAAGTTGCCGCTTCCCATTTAAAAAAAAATGTTTTTTGGCAATTTTTCCAAATTCGTTTTCAGGCATATAATTCGCACAATCTGTATTAATAATTGCAACAATTTTATACAAACAGTATTTAATTAGACCATCTATTTGAGAGAATTTACTTCAAATTAAATAATAAATTCATCTTTATATGGAAAAAGTGCTATTGATTTTCTGCCTGCAAACGTCAAATTTAACATAAGAATTTCAATAAGTCAAAAAGGCTTACACTTAGATATATAACATTATACATGAAATATATTTAGAATTTCACGTAGAATCCAAAAACCTGACAATATACAAGGTATTCTATTTAAAATTAGGAAGTTGGTGCCTACTTCCGGTATAGCCCAAAGTGCCGCCATCTTGAAAATATTTTAGTCGAATGGCCCTCATCGACTTTAGTATAGTGTCAAAATTTCAGATCATTCCTAGCTACAGTTTTTCCGCAATCGATCGATTCAGTTCCCGGTGAACCATCCTGTATATTTATGACTGAATTTATATTTTTTACTTTATATCTGATGTTCACATTACTAATTGAACCAAATAATAATCCACTCCTGCGTCTGGTAACCCCTTTTTTTACACATCTTTATCTCCGCGATAATTCTCTTGGCTTCTAGAATGACGGTGATCAATTCCCCATTCATTCTTTCTGCGACTTTTCGGTAGTTCACTTCGAAAGAATCATCTATTTATTCGCTAGTTTTTTGGTCCGTAATTAAAGTTTATTAGTCTTGTAGAAAATGTATGTATTTCGTATCACTATTTAGGAAATAACCGAATCAACATTAGAAAGAGTAATTTTCTGTTTTGTATAGTCAATACTCCTTAGCCTTCGAGATTGGAGCGGTGATATTCTAAGTTTTAGTGCAAACTTTTTTTTACAACTAATAAGTGTACATGCTGTTTTTATCAGGTTCATAAGACTGAGATAACTGTGTTTAATCATTGTCTAGAGAAGTTTTTGTAAGTCAATATAATAATAGTTAATAATAATAATAATTTTAACAAAACCTAGCATGGCAGGAGGAATAAGTATTCTAGTTTTGCTTACAGAACAATCAGTTGAAAGAAGCAGAAAAGGTTTGTTTAAGGAAGTGTACGCAAGATTTATATGGATGTAAATACATATATTGGAGTATAAGAGGTAGGAAGTCTATAAAACAGTTATACGACACAAGGGGGGTTGCATATTTGCCATATGTTCGCCAATTTTGTTCGGTACAGTGGTGAACCTTCAGCGAATTAACTGCATGGCGGGCGCCACATGAAATAATTTAACTGCCTTATCAGGAACACGATCGCTCCCTTATATCACGCGAGTGACGCATTTCAAATGGAATAACTTATTTAAACAAAGCAAACTGAAGCATGAATAATTCCGATAAAGTGTATACGTATGTGATAAACGAAATCTTAATATGCGGTGGCTTATGGGGATACTAAAATATTACACCTTAACTAATGGAAAGGGTTTTAATTTATAGAATATTAGGTGCCATCGTAATGTCCCAAGTAGCAAATTTGCTTTAGGAGTTAAGGTTTTATAATTAGACTAGCTAAATTTCTCAATCTCTTCGAGCATGAATCCGCCTCTTTTATACAGTGCGTCTACTTAAGTTCGAATCATATTGAAAACTCTTTTATTATTAATTTTAGGAAAAAAAGTTACTCTTCGTAAAAACTTCTGCATGGTCTAGAATCCAAAATGAATTAATCAAATATGAATTTTGCTCAAGGGTAAATTACCTTAAATTTTGATATTATCGAATATTGTTATAAAAAATAATAGATTAGATTTAAAAGTCGATAATGAGGAAATAACTACGTCGTAGAATGTTTAAAAAGTAGAGCCCGAATATACTATCCGTATATTCGAGTATCCGGGTTACTCATTATAACTCGAAATCCGGATCAATATCCGGATCCGGGTATCCGGATATCCGGATACTTGTTTAACTTAGATTCGAGTATCCGGATATCCGGTTTCGGTTCTTTTATTATGACGCCTCAAATATAAAGCTGTCCTTATTTGTATTCTGATTAACCGGGGTACATGACAATTATTTTATCATTAAATCACATACGAGGTGTGATCAATATATAACCGTTATTTTCAATTTTTTCAAAAAGTATTTATTTATTCATCAATAACAATCTTGTCCCCTTCAAAGTAATCCCCCTCAGATATAATACACTTATGCCAGCGTTTTTTCAAATCCTCGAAACACTTCTGAAACGCGCTTTTTGGTATCGCCAACAGCTCCTTTTTCGATTTTTCTTTTATCTCCTCAATCGTAGCAAAACGCGTTCCTTTCATCGGTGTCTTCAGTTTTGGGAAGAGGAAAAAGTCAGCGGGGGCCAAGTCCGGTGAATACGGTGGTTGAGGCATGATAACGGTTTTGTTTTGGCCAAAAACTCACGCACAAGCATCGATGTGTGAGCTGGTGCGTTATCATGGTGCAAAATCCATGATTGTTTTTTCCACAATTCTGTGCGTTTCTGACGAATTGCTTCTCGCAAACGGCGCATAACTTCAAGGTAGTATTCCTTATTGACCGTACGACCTTATGGCAAGAATTCATGATGCACCACGCCATTGCAGTCGAAGAAAACAGTGAGCAAAACCTTAACATTTGACCGAACTTGACGTGCTTTTATCGGTCTTGGCTCTTCTGGACGCTTCCATTGGGATGATTGGGCCTTGGTTTCAATGTCATAGCCATACACCCATGATTCGTCACCAGTTATGACCTTTTTGAGGAAATCTGGATCGTCGTTGACGATGTTCAACAGCTCTTGAGCGATGTCCATGCGACGTTGTTTTTGCTCAAAATTTAGCAATTTTGGAACAATCTTCGCTGCCGCACGTTTCATGCCTAAAACATCCGTAAAAATTGCTTAACATGAGCCGAACGATATGCCAACATCATCAGCAACCTCTCTGATAGTGATTCGACGATTATCCAAAATCATTTTCTTCACTGCTTCAATGTTTTCATCGGTTGTTGACGTGCTCGGGCGACCCGGACGAGCTTCGTCATTGACATCTTCTCGGCCTTCCTTAAACCGGTTATACCACAATTGAACTTGTGTTCTGCTCATAGTAGACTCGCCAAACGCCACAGTCAACATTTTAAATGTCCTTGCGCATTTAATTTCATTTTTTACACAAAACTTAATACAATTTCTTTGATCCATTTTTTCGAATAGTAAAAAATCGAAGAGCACACCAAAACACGACTAACCTTTTTATCTGTCAAAAACAAACTGACAATCCAAAATGGCTGATATTGCCAACATATATAACAGACATGTGTACCAACATAACAGAAACAAAAATGCGAAAATCGAACATACGTAACTCACGAAATTTGAAAATAACGGTTATATATTGATCACACCTCGTATATAAAATGTCTATTACACAACTCAAACAAATATTTTACAAATTTTAAAAAATTCCATAAATTATTTTTGGCAGATGCTAAATATGTATGTAATACAAGCATAATGTATGCAGCAACATGTTCCAATGCAACTGCAACGCTATTTCTGCATACAAATTAAAGAACTAGCCAAATCGCAATAAGTCAATCACCAAAAGTCAATTTATATATATAAATTTATATATAAATTTATATATATAAATTTAAAGAACTAGCCAAATCGCAATAAGTCAATCACCAAAAGTCAATTTATTTGTGTCCTTTTACGCGCCACGAAATTGTAAAAAAAATCAAAAATTGACAATTATTTTATCATTAAATCACATATACATATAAAATGTCTATTACACAACTCAAACAAATATTTTACAAATTTTAAAAAATTCCATAAATTATTTTTGGCACATGCTAAATATGTATGTAATACAAGCATAATGTATGCAGCAACATGTTCCAGTGCAACTGCAACGCTATTTCTGCATACAAATTAAAGAACTAACCAAAATCGCAATAAGTCAATCACCAAAAGTCAATTTAATTGTGTCCTTTTACGCGCCACGAAATTTTAAAAAAACGAATACTCATGCGGAGCTTCATTGTAGATGTGGGCAGTTCGGGTGCGAACCGGTTCAGTGAACCGAATCCCAGCAGGGAACCGAGGGAGCCGGTTCACTAAATTTCAATGAACTGGATCTCGGCTCACTTGGGTCGTTGCTTAATTTGTATACAACAATCTGATAATTTGTCAAATTTGTGTGCATTATAGCTTCAAATAAATTGTTTGTCAAACATTTTGTAAAATTAGTGTACGCGCAGCCTAAATAATCCCGGTTCGTTTGAGCCGACGCGACGGCGACGAGTATTACATGTCCTACACCAGTGGTTCCCAAACTTTTCCGAGTCGCGGCGCCCTTTTTCAATTAAAATTTTTCCATGGCGCCCTACCCTAAATAAAAAATAAATATAAATAAAACTCGTATATCTTCATTGTTTAACATTCTTTGTACTTTATTAGTATTAAACTAATAATTCATGTGATGGATGCACCAATTTCTCAAATCGTGGAATTAAACTGGACACTTTCTTTTTCCGGGTTAATTTTTGCTCTATACTTGCTCTTTAGCACAGCGACCGCCGAAAACCCAGCTTCGCACAAATAAGACGTCGAAAATGGAATCCGCAGAACCTTATTATCTAGAAGGGTATATTCATCTTTTATTGAAATCCAACATTCTGTCAATTCCGTACTGCCACATTTTGCTTTCAAACTGTTGTCGCAAGATAACTCCATAAAATTCTCTTCTTCCGCAGAAGTAAATTCAGACGGAGTGTTAAATGGATCTTGAATCCATGCAAACCTACCAAAATTTTCATTTTGAAAGTGTTTCTCAAACCACATAATTAGCTGTGATAAGTGCCCTTCAAATATGTTTTTTATATCTCGAGAAAGATCAAATTCATTTGACCTTAAAAAATGCTGCAAAATTAAAAAACAATCTGGCTGCATTTTCATTCAATTTTCCTCTCCATAGTTTGGGTTTTCTTATAAAAGCTGATACTTTTTCCGTTGACTTCAAAAGTGTATGCTTTTTCCTTGCAGAGAGAGATTAAGGGAATTCAGCTTTTCAAAAATGTCGCATAAATATGCCAGTTTTATTAAAAGATCGGCATCAGCAAAATCTTCTGCATCTCTGTATCCTTCCTCTTTAAGGAATTAAAAATTTCTTGCCGCAATTTAAAGGTACGTAATAAAACATTACCACGAGAGAGCCATCGTGCACTGCTATAGAACAACAAAGACGAGTGTTCGGCTCCCATATCCTCACACAGCTTTTTAAAAAACCTTGCTTTCAATAGACGAGATTTTATAAAATTTACCACATTCACCACACATTCTAACACATGATTCAGTGCAGGACTCAGATGCTTTGACGCAAGCACTTCTCTATAAATACAATGGGCTTACAATGCATTTGATGATTTGCTTCGAATATGTGCCTGTAATCCTCCATAGAAATACCAGGCAGTTTGCACCATGGAGGCCATTACTACCCTTAGCTTTTCCTTTGTTCGCTCTCGCCTCGAATATGCTTCATTCGTTTGGTCGCCAACATATAAAGCTTATTCTGAAGCACTCCAGAGGGTTCAAAGGCGCTTTTTCAAATATCTGTACTTCAAGAGGCATGATTTGTACCCCGTTCAGGGGACATGCTATGATGTCCTTCTTGAAGAATTTAAATTTGAATCTTTGGAGATACGAAGGCATAAAACAGACATTAAGTTTATTTATGATGTATTGCACAATAATATAGATGTTCCATCTTATTTGGCAAAGATCAGTACCCATGTCGCACAAGGAACGTATTTTATTTTTCAACGGCCAGAACAAATATTTTACTTGCATCGCCGCTCTATAGAGGTTGTAGTCGTTGCAATGCCACTTGTGGGGATGATCTCGATATTAATTTTTCACCATTATCGCAATTAATTAATTTTATTGCTTAATTAATTAGTAGGGTTACTTATATGTGTGTATGTGTGTATATGTGTACATTTTTTTTTAATTATTTCATTTGATTTTATATTGTGTAGTTATCGATTCATTGCATTTTTTTTTCTTGTCCTGTAATTAGATGTAAAAAATCTGTTGGGCAATAAAGATATATTATATATATTATTATTATTATTATATAGCAGCCAAACATGGAGATCAGACACAAACGCACTTAGGCCAATTCAAATTATTTTCAGATATGAATGTATCAAGAATCACGAACAGGTCCTGAGCCTCCACTGCTGCAGTGATATTTTTACAAAACAGAGGGTCTTCTTTAATGTTATTACCATCTATAAACCGTACCTACATAGCATATTAAATGAGCATTGATGGTTGATATCTTTCGTCATATGTTGTATTCTCTGACCAATTGTGTTATTCGACAAAGGCACTTTTAAAAACAGCTTCCCAGCAAGTTCACCAACCATGATGTTTTCACCATATTTACAGCAGCCGGAAGAATAAGTTTTCTGCGATGGTATGAGCCTTCTTACATTTCGCAATTCTGTAAACCACCTTGCAAGATGCTAGTAAAGCGTTTTTAGCGTGAATGCATTCTTCCAAAATGTGTTTTGTTGTTGTTTCTCTTTTTTTTAACTTCTTGGCAAAAAAATAATGAGGTTTGCTAATCTAGATATTTTTAGTTTTTTATTTTGTTTTTTGTTTAGTTAGTTAGATTGGTTCAATTAATTATGCAGCTTTTACAATATTTCGCGGCGCCCCTGTGAAGAGGTCACGGCGCACAGTTTGGGAACCATTGTCCTGCACGTTCCTGGAACGGTATGCTATTACGGATCCACACGGTTCAAATGAGCCGGTTCCGGGACCCGGCTCACTATGAGGAGCTGAACCGAGTGAGCCGTTTTGCCCACCTCTACTTCATTGAACGAGCACTAATAACTTCGACCGCGAGATATCTTCGCCAGTACGTGCAAAAGCCGGTCTGGGAGTAGCACTTTTTTTCAAATATCTTGCAAAGAAAAAATGATTTATTATGAGAATAAAAGTACTCAAAATAGGATTTTGAATAATTTTTCTATATGCTCATACGTATAAAAAAGTCGTGTGGTAGCCACACCTCATTATTTTTTTAATTTCTGGTGCATTTTAAAAACTTTTTGGTTTTTGTTTTTTTTTATTCTTCTTCGGATAATTATTGCCTTCATATATAACGAGTACCAGTTTAATTGAGCCGCGTTTAGTTCTCCGACATTTTTTGAACAACTTCGATTACGATTACTTAGAAAATCGTAATTCAAAAATTTTTGAAATTACGATTAATGTAATCGTTAATCGAACGAACTTAGATTACGATTCAGTACGTAATTTAAAAACAAGCATTCGGATATCCGGATATTCGGGTATCACGGTATCCGGATATCCGGATACTTGAATCTAAGATTCGAGTACCCGGATATTAACGACTCGGATATCGGGATATCCGCGCAAAAGTGAGAGCCCTATTAAAAAGAAGTTAACAATTTCGTTAGTTATTAAGCCATAAATTATACCTAATGATAAAAGTTTAAAAGTAAAGTTACTTATTACAAAAATATTTGGTTAAATATTTTGTGCGAAAACTATTGACACATACGTTAGTCACCATGTCGTGGATGATTCCCTTAGGTAGCGTCAGCTAAATTAATTTGCTTTAAAGGCGACGACACGGCGACGGCGTCGCACCGTCTTTGTTAAATTAGCAATGCGAGTCGACGACGTCGCGCGCTGGGATTACCGATTGGGTTGCGGCAAGAGGACGCCTCTTGCACGCACGCAATGAAGAATCGAATTTTCCTCGTCTCGGGAAGGCTGTCGGGGCTCGACGGGTTAGATAGACGCGGATTAATTTATATTTTCCGGTCACGATACTGCTACGGTACACTACATGGTTGGAATCTTATCATAGGGCGCGGTCTTTTTACACTTAGAATACGTTGAAAATAGATTTGATGCAAATTATAAACTTTCAATCCAGGATAATATAATATTAATAAGAGTATTGAGCCATTAGAACACATTCTGGTATGAGATTGTACGACGTGCGTATACAAAGTTTGTAGAAATTATCGCAAAAGTTACACGCAGCGACATTATTTGTACGGTTCCGAATAAAAAATCTTAATGAAAATGAAAAGTGTAAACACATGGATGTTAAAACTAACATCAAGCAGTAAATAAATACTGTGACTTACATATATACATTTATACGTAAAACGTATATGCATGTGTTTGGGATACACACATACATTAAGTGCCATTGCCGACAATCCAACGCACAGACACTGGTGTTTCGGCCTTTGAGGCCTCATCAGTGCACGTGGTGACTGTCGACAATGCCTTTAAAACTTAAAACGCTACTTATGTCAGTTTTGCGTGGTAGATGCAGTGAGTGTATCACAGCGACATCTAACACCCAAAAGATGACACAGAAAAGGCGATGTGTCATCTTTTGGGTGTTAGATGATAATTTACACATGGTTTTGTTTTAATTTTCGAATGCTTGGTATTGTCGATTATTGGTGTGTGCACGTTGGAAGAATATATGAACATCAATCAGGGAAAAATTGTATGACGTTGAAATTGTGAGACTTAATTGCGAAAAATAGGTCCACGATTATATCTTGGACTTAACGATAAAGCCCCCTGTAGAAGGATTCTGTTTTGTTTTTGTTCCGTTGAAGACCTAAACCATTAAATCTTGGCCATCAGTTCTCTCTATCCTTTTCATCGCTGTTGAAACCAGTTAGAGGAGACCCAGTTACACAATTAGATCAATTTAGTTAATTTGGTAATATTAATTAGTATTTGTAGGAGTTAGGTCTGTTGATCCTTATGATCGGAGACACTTGTATAGACTTAATTTAATTTTGTAATTTTATACAATATAAACCAATCCTTTCAGGGTGGATTTGATTAATTTCAATAACTTCAAGGTATATTTTATAGTTTTCTTACATAAGACCCATTATACAGGTTGAACTTAAATAATCTTTGCACTTGTCATACATTTAGTAATTTTGCATAAGAGATAAGCATGAATAGCTTACTGTAATTCTGATTTTATGTAATTGGTTAATATTTTTAGTTACTTAAGTGGTCGTTTGACCTACATACTTACTTTTTGTAAGCGATTGATTTGCAAATTTTTCGAGACCTACAGAAATATGCCACCGATTGTGTTTTCTTTAAATTTAGGAGTGCTCGGATTATTGTATCAGCTAACTTAATTATTTTTGCTTTCATTTAGTATTATTCTTTTTTTTTATTATTGCATTTCAAATTTTTGTATGTATGTCCAAAGAAAACATAAACTGTGAAAAGAAGTAGATACAAGTTACGTAAATCCGATTTATTGGAACAACTGCTTTAAAACTGTATATTTGGCGAAAAAGAGTGGTCTTTCTAGTACTCATTGCAATTCGTTGTAGAAATATGATCACTTAATTTTATTAGGTACTTCTTCACATTAAGGCTGGGAACCGAAACGGTTTTATATTTTGGGTTTCCAAATACATTTCTGAAACCGCATTTGAGATAATAATATATATAATTGAGCATTTACAGTGGATAAAATTCAATTTCACCATATATTTAAAACATATGATTTTATCATCACACACACTTTGTTTTAAGTTTAAAATCTAATTAACTGTCAGTGAGGGTGAACGTATACCAATTGTAATTTTAATAGACGACGTTATCCGTTGATAGATGGAGCACTGGGCCATCCAATTTGGCAATTAGTATTGTAAATATTGTTTAATAAATATTTAACAATTTAAAAGGTAACACGTTATAAATTTAGAACTTATGGTTTGGATTTGTTTTGTTTCGACCCATACCATCTTCACTGAGTAAAGCGGCAGCCTAAATGACAAGAATAGCAGGTAGGTGGGCATAGAGGTTGCGACTCATTTGGAAGTATTATCTACAAATATTTTGTCTTTGTAATTTCAATTTACCCAACGCCATATTTTTATTGCCACATGCCTCTTGACGTTTTATCCGTGGCACGGTGTATAGTAGTATTATATACATCGACAATAACATTATCTTTATCCATTAAACCACGCATAATGTTCATTTTTATGTTTTACAAGAGCTGCGATCTACCGAATATGTAGCGAAAAAATTGTTTTACTTTAGTTTTATTTCATAAAAAGTATTCCACAACAAGCAATTTATTAAAAAAAAAAAGGAATACCTGAAATTAAAACAAAACGTAATGATGTAAAACCACTCAACATTCCCGAGGAGCATTCTACTACATTCTTCTAGAACATTACGTGCATCAACTTATCAGTCGTAAATCACACTACATGTAATTCTTGTCATAACACATTATGTACCGGCTCGTAACAGCCTTTGTCATTCCTGTGTGACGTTCGAAAAAAAATGTTTCACCCATCGAGCAGGTAGGCACGAGCCGCTAATGGCGAAAATACGTCCAAAAACATCTCTTCTTCAACCGCAGACGTCGGGGTAATGCAGTGCGCGAATGTGTATACATTTATTCGTTGGCGTTTCCTGTTTTATCGCACGCACGTACTGTTATTATTCCTATAAATAGAATACAAGTTGTGGAAGAGATGGTGTTTGTTTGTGGGTATGCAAGTGAGAGTGTGATTAATTCAATCTTAATAATCTTGCCTAGGTTTTTATTGGAGTGATATGATAATGGTGGAATTTAGACTTTTTCCTAATAGAGAGATTTAATCAAAGAAACGCTGGATTTTTTGATATACAACGAGTCCCATATAACCTTGCCATAATGAGGATCTCGCTTATTATAAAAGATACACGTTTGCTTATATTAGAGATGAATTATTCCTAAGAAATAGTGAAATTATAGGATATTCTCCAATTTCCAAACTTCCATGTATTTCAGGACTGTCATGTAATAACTTTTTTTTGTTTTAGTTTATTTACATTTACACCTTTTGAGGCACTTTTTATAAAAAATTTAAAAATCGACTTGAATTTTAAGCCTTAACTTCAATTTTTCTTATGAAACATCAATCGGCTTTGAAAGAATTGAATTGTTTTTTTGTCTTCTTTACAATGATGTAACATAAATGCTATTTATTTTTAAAAACAGCAAAGAAAATATTAAAAAAAAAATATTTTACTAATCGCTATAGACCGGACGCTAGAGGTTGATGACTCATCGCCCATTGGCGCACTATAGAAATTTTCTATTTTAAAGAGTTTTAATTTTATTTATATAATTGGATAACAAGGGGGTGGTGGTGATCTATAAAATACAAAATACCTTATTATTTGTTCATTTTGTAGTTCAAGTCGAGTAAAGGAGTATTAATATTTACTAGCAATACTTTCTCAAGGTTATCTTCTGTAAGATTTATTCTCTTTGAATGAGATCATCCTTGTAGATAGAAAACGTCCTTTCTACATCGCAACTGGTTATAGGTGCGTACCGGAAATATTCTTTTATTTCAGCGTATTTAGCAGTTAGATTTTGTGTCATTGTCCGCATTCACAATTGCCGCAATATTATTATTGGAATACTTTTGAAATTATTAATAGCCACATCTAATGTGGTTAATCCATATTTTAATTTGAGGTTTCGATTTTCGAAATATGTGATTAGTTTAGGCAAATTTCCAAAGTGTTCCTGAAGGAATAACAACTGACCTTTTAAATTTGGTATTTGTGTTAGTTCCTGACACTCAGAAATACTTCGAGCATCGTCATTTAAACATGTAACGAAATTTTGTAAACTATCGAAATTCTCTGCATAAGAACTAGCAGCTTCCAATCATGGTCCCCATCTAGTTATTACTAGCGAGGGAGGCAGTGACAAAGATGGAAGTTTTCCCATGTAAAGAGCTACTTTCGATGGTGCTTTTCTGAATACTTTTTTAAAAGCGGATACAAGTCTATCAACTTCCGGATATGTGTCTGATATATTCACAGATTCTGTGGAAAGCATGTGCTACACAAGTAATATGCAGCATATAAGGATATATTTCCTTTAATAGTCTGCCTGTTTTTAACATATATGCGGCACTGTCACTAACAAATAAAAGTATTTTTGCTCTGTACCTGTCGTCCGAATGAAGCATTTTGTGCAAACTCTCGTCAATGGTTTTAGCAACTTGTTTCCGCATCAATTGTATTTATAACTTTAGATGCTATTACATATGCGTTATATGGAATAGTTGGATGTAGTACACCAGCTACAAACATTTACCATACAGCGTCCTAATATATCGACAGTTTCGTCGGCACTTATCCATAGGTAATGATTTGAAAGATGTCTTCTAATGCATTCTACTGTTTTCGTTAAGCACTTAGAAACATAATATTTGCGTAAGGTGGATTTATCAGGAACATTTTGACCAGTATATTTTTGAAGAAATGTTTTGAAAGTGGGGTTGTCAAGTTAATTAATGGGATATTAGCCGCCATCAAACCTTCACAAAGTTCTTCGTTAAAATTGTCAGCTTTCAACGGGTCGAATTCTGTGTATGTTTTAGCGACGCTAAGTGACGATCCACGTGCGATTTTTGGGCATTCTGTAACGATATTTTACAAATTTTGCAATGAATTTTGACATATAATCAGTATGACCCTTAATCCAACTCGCCATTGTTTCACGATACCATTCTCGACGTTCTTCCATATCATATCTGAAAAAGTAACATAAACAATGTTCTAGATATAATAATAATAATAATAATAATAATAGAATAATTTATTCAGCCCAACAGTAACAAACCAATTACAGGACAAAGAAGTAAACGTACATTAATAAAATACAAATCAATCATATTCTTATTTGTAATATAAATAATTTACAACTATATACATATATTTATCTATAGAGTTGCAGAATTATGTATTACTCTCTGAATCGGAAACAAAAAATATATCATCATAATGATAACTAAAAATGTATGCGTATGTTATTAAAACTTAACTAAATCCAATGCACACTTACGTCATGATAATTGGGAGAAGTAGATTCAATGAAATGGTATTAAACAGGAACCATTACAAAAATTACGAGGTATGTTACAGTGAAGACAATGGAAAAACGAAAGTAACTCCCCGTACTTTATTTATCTTACGAAATATAAGATAAATATAATAAATTTTAAAAGCCCTTCTCGTTTCTACCTACGCCGATGAAGTAAGGAGTTTTCCAGTAAAATCCACTTTTTTTGCTGTCATTTTCGCTACAACAGATGTTGCAGTTTAACATATGAATAGTGCTATTCAGTAACTGCGTGTTGTTTACATTATTTCTTTGCTCCGTCGTAATTTAAACCTGGTACGTCCGGTCTATACTAATCACACAACAATAAAT
The DNA here is from genome assembly GCA_963170755.1 of Amphimallon solstitiale. Lineage (NCBI taxonomy): Eukaryota > Metazoa > Arthropoda > Insecta > Coleoptera > Scarabaeidae > Amphimallon > Amphimallon solstitiale. The sequence goes on from OY720676.1 coordinate 19,013,609, forward strand.
AGGCATACATGCGAAATCGACAAATAATAGATAACAATAATAAAGGAAAATAATAATGATAATATATTAAAAGAAAATAATTATAAAAGATATTCCAACAATTGACTATCCCGTTTTAGACATATTTGTGCCCTGCGGAGCGTCAACGTAATGGCACTGCGTAGTTTTTGCCCTTTAATGCTACCAAATGGTACAAAAACAGCTTGACTAAATTAAACTAAACTAAACTAAAGTAAAAACAGGAATTACCTATCACCCACGAACTTTTTTTAAGAAGCATTTTTATATTTATATGTATGCAACGATTGTTGGATAGATTTGTTTACATAAGTGAATAAATGAATTGTTATGTGTGTGGGGAAATAAGTTTTAAATCCCAAAAACGTAATTTAACCCCACTTGCACCAAGAGCTTACGAACTGTATTTTGGATTGAAAGTAGGGGATCAGGATAAATCATGGGCACCTCACCTCTGTTGTAAAACTTGTATAACAGTGTTAACAGGTTGGTTGAAAGGTACAAAACGTTATATGCGCTTTGCAGTACCAATGATATGAAGAGAATCGAAAGACCATACCACATATCGTTACTTTTGCTAACATACAGGGCATCGGCACCGAAGTCCAAGCATACTGTGCAATATCCCATTTTAACATATTCTTTATAGCCTGTCGCTTATACTGAAGAATATCCTATCTGGAAACCACCAGAATCGTGGAGTGCCAGAACCTGAATGTGCCAGTGATTTAAGTAATTATAATGTTACGCAATTCGGACAGGAAATCGACATTGAGCCAGATTTTCAAACACCAAAATGTTCAATGAAACACCTGGACTTTGTAGAAAGCGGGGAACCCCAGACATTCTGATATAAAAGGAAAATACGCGTTCAAGAAAAGGAGAGTAGAAGGCGAGATACGTTAAATGTTGTATCAAAGGGCTAACTCCCAACAATAGACTACTCATAGAGTCAGTATTAATATAACTTAAATAAATAATCGACTACTGAGATAATCGGCCGCGGTCAGAAGAATCGTGGTTATTTGTAAAAAAAGTAATAAAACAGTGTTCAAAGTTGCACATAAGCAGTAAATGTGCAAAGTGTTATATTGTCAAAATAAATATTGTGCTTCGCTTGGCAGAACAAGCAGATGATTCCGTTGAAGACAATGTAGAAATAAAAAAGATTTCGCTGATCATAAACAGCCCGAAGTTCCCGCTGAAAACAGTATAAAAAAGAAGCTGAATAAGAAGAGTTAAAATAAGGTATTATTTAAATGATTATTGTTTGATGAATGTATTTTTTTTATAATAAAGAATGAAAGATTGTAAAAATAAATTTCAAACAGACAGTTGTTAATTAAATATCGTCTTCAAAATATAAGTATAAAGTAACTTGATATGTTTCGCAAGTGTCGATATGTATATAAACACATATAATATAGTATGAACATTGTATGTAATAAATTCTGGCTTTTATTGTTTACGTTTTAATATAACAAAGAATCTACATAAATATTTGTGTCAGTTTAATGCAAAACAAATAATTTTACATTTTATTTCCAAATTTTAACTTTAAATTAAATATCTTAATTTAGATATAGGGGTTTACCTTTACACAGTGTAATCAATGTAATATACAATTAACTATTTTGCAAAAATAATTCCACACAAATGATTCCAGATGCTTCATCGTTTCGTATTTATTCGAAAGACGTAAAAGTCGGAATTTAATAATAATTTTCTGTATGTATCAACGTTTTAGAACCGGAAAATGGGACGTATTAATTAAAAAGTTTCTTCTTTTGCAGCGTGACGGCGATGAAGAAATAAAAACAAAGAGAGCGACCACCACACAGTGAGTCAGCACAGCGACGCGATTTAATTTAAAATTGCTTTTTGTTCTAATTGCTCTTTCTCCCTCGGTTTTCGGTCTCGATGTTCGCTCTGAAGTTCGTCTCGCTGAGGAATTTCATAGATTAAAACGCGATGACAATAACTGCGGCATAAAATATATAAAATACATTCGAATATTATTCGCAAGTGTCTGGAATAGATTGCGAAAGTCGTAAAACGTTTAGAGTTGAATTACTTGTTTCAAGTTCATGTTAGTATTTTATTAATGCAATAGCACAAAATTTGTTAAAATGGAAACTTCAACGAACTTATTTAATAAGTTCGTTGAAGTTTCCATTTTAATACACATTGTACGACACTACGTTTTAAATCACCCAGTAAAAGTATATACCGGGTGTCTGTTTATGCTCGGCCACCGGTCATATCTCGACAACCGTTTATCGTACAACCTGATAAAAACAGACCACGGAAGCTTCAACAAAGATATTTTTAAGTTTTCAAAATGATCACAAGGGGGCGCAATTCTCAAGTTGAATTAAAAATGCGATAATATTTCGTTATATTTAAATTTAAGATAGGTTAAAATTTTGACTAGCAACATTTTCAGACGTTTTTATATAATTTTTATTTGAAAGTTTTTGATCTAACTCCCATACGATAGGGAGGGTGGAGGGGGGTATGTCTGTGTAATATTTTTTGCCAAAAAAATTTCCAGATTTACTGTACTCAAAGGTTTAATTTTGTTAGAAGATAAAAATAATTACAACTTAATTTAGAGCAACTTTTATATAATTTAAAACGCACATATTGCTGTGACCTTCACATTAAACAAAAATAATAATGTTAAAAATTAGTTGAGTTGTTGAAAAAGAACATTAATTTTATCTTTAAAGCGTTTATTTTCAGATTTAGGCATTACTCAAAACAAGTTACAATAAGTAAAATAGGTTGCCAACATTCAAGGGGCAATGCTATTACAAAAATGTATACGTTAGAATATACAGGGTGTCTCTAAAAGGTCTTTAAACAACTCTACCACGTATTTTTCGGACCAAAATAAACCGATTTAGCAAAACTTGGCTTAGTGAAAGTTGCTTAGTTTGTGCGCAATACGGTCCTGAAGTTGCAGTTGAAAAATTGTTTTTTTGTTATAAATTTGAAACGGCTGGAGCGATTGCGCTAAATTTTATCACGTTTACATAGTTTTATGAGTCAAGAAATTCTGTATCAAAATTGTGATAGTAATCAATCCATAGGCGGAGAACCTGCGTTTATAAATATTAAAACATTTCCATTTTCTACGCCAATGGATAAAAAAGAGTTTGTCTATAAAATTTAGATTAAGGGTCTTAAGTACAAGAAAAAAGGTACTCTTGGTAAGACTCGAAAAATTGCATCGTTTTCTCAAAAATCGCATTTTAAGAATTGTTAACAATTTTTTTATGATATGTTTTCTTTTTTAATAAATACGGAACGACCAATACCAAATAGGTCAAAACAAATAGGCACTAGTTAATAAAAAAGATATTCTGTTTATTTCGTCAATTAATACAAAGATGCTATTTTTTTAATAATGTTTTTTCATATAAATTCCAATTGTGTTCTGGTTGGTGGACAAGAGAGAATTATTAACAATTAAACAATGAAATAATGAAAATGAAACAATGATTTTAAAAAAAAAAAGAAAAGATATTATAAAAGGTGTTCAAAATGTCTACCATTTTCGTGAGTACAAAGGTCTATTTGCCGGAGGAAATTAAATTGAACTCTTTGCAAAACTTCTACATCACCTCTGAGATTATTGGTTGCTTCTTGAATACGTTGCCATAATTCTTCTTCATTATTTACAGGTGTATTGTAAACAATGGATTTCTGGTGTCCCCAAAAGAAATAATCCAGAGGATTCAGATCTGGACTTCGAGGTGCCCATTGTACAGGAGCGTCATTACCTCTACCGATCCATCTATTTGGAAAGTGATGGTTTAAGTAGTGTCGTACGTTCATCGAAAAATGTGGTATTGCACCATCGTGCATAAACCACATATTCAGTCGAATATCTAGCGGTATATCATCTAACAAGTCCGGAAGAGTATGTTGTAAAAAAATCAAATAGGCTTCTCCAGTTAATCTTTGCGGTAGTCTGACAGGTCCAATAATAAAATTTCCGATTATTCCAGCCCATACATTCATTTTAAATTCATGTTGAAAATGGTTAATTTTAATGGCATGTGGATTTTCCTCTGCATAAACATGTTCATTATGAAAGTTCGTTATCCCTCTTCTTGTAAAACAAGCTTCGTCGGTAAATAAGATTTTTTTGCAAAAGTTTAAATTTCTTGCTCTTTTATGTTCAATAAACCGGCAAAAATTTAGGCGCCTTTCAGGATCTTGAAGTAAGAGAAAGTGCATTGTCAATATTGTTTACAGCTTTCTGCAAATCAACGTACTACCAGAAGAGAGAGCCTGGATAGAATTTGGAGACGGTGTGACGGGGGCGACTGGTCTTTAAGGTGCAGGATCCGTAAGAAAGATTCCAGTTGTCTACAATGTGTTCCCAGTATTACCCTATCGAAGTATTTCTAAAAGAAAAAAAATGAGGTGTGGCCACCACACGACTTTCTTATACGTATGAAAGTGTTACTTCCGGTCCGAATTTTGAAATTTCATTTATACAAAAAATATTCCAAATCCAACTCTAAATACTTTTGTACTCTTCATAAATATATATAGAATGCATAATTTACGACATATTTGCAAAAAATCGCTATTCGATAAGAGTAAAAGTGGTACTTCCGGTCTGAATTTTGAAATTTTTTTTATACAAAAGATATTTAAAAGTATGTTCTAAATACTTTTATACTCTTAATGTACTTGCCTAGAAAGCATGACTTGCGAGATATTCGCAAAAAACTGATTTTCGATAAGAGTAAAAGACCTACTTCCGGTAGGAATTTCGAAAAACTTTATTAAAACAATTTTTCTCAAATTTAATTTTGAGTACATTTGTATTCTTTATAAATTTGTTTAAACTTAGTAATTGACGAAATATTTGCAAAATTCGATTTTTTCACTGAAGTAAACTACTACTTCCGGTCTGCCGATTTTGCTCAAAATCTAATCAGTTCTCAAGAGGGAGATTATATTCATAAATACAAAATTTGGAATTGATATCTGCAGCGGTTTGACCGCTATCGTGGTCACACACAGACACACACACACACAGACACACAGACACACAGACACACAGACATTTTTTAAAAACCACTTTTTTGGTATCAGGGGACCTCAAAACGTGGACATCTGCAAAAATCTCGAGGTCGAAAATTTTCATCATCACAATACTTCCTTATACTACGTATAAGAAAGTAATAAGGATACTTTTAGTAAATGGAAAAAGAAAATATATAACAAATGACGAAAAAGGAAATACGTTCATATACAAGTACAATGAGGGTCCATATTAAGAAGAAAGGAAAATATACCTACCGTAGACGAAACATAGCGAATTTGTGAAAAACTTCTAATAACAAACAATTCAAGGTGCTGACGTTAGTGTATAAACTGTCAAAAACAATGTGTGCGTGTTGATGTAGATACGACAACTTGAAGTAAACAAACATGAAGGATTTCATCACAAACGTTTCAAAAAATCAATGCCAACCTAAAATCTGGTTTGACAACAGAGGCGTTAAAAATTGCCGATAGCAATTGTTTTTTGATATATAAACGAAAAACAAGAATCGACTTTTTAGAGATTGATCCCTTCCTCCAAGTTAGAAAGACGCTAATTTTCCAAAAAGAATAAAATTTCTTGAGATAGCAAAAGTGAGAGTAGGGTTAAAATACAATACTTCTAACTCACAATTAGATTAAATGTATTAAGTTTTTGAATTCAATTTTAATTTAGTTTTCTTTTATTTAAATAATTTACATTCAATATTTTTTTTATTACTAAGTTTAAAATGGAGGATGTTAATAAAGCTGAATTTGATAAAATATATGACGAATTAAAGTAAGTTTTGAAATAAATTATTCAATTTAGTATTAATTGATGGTGCAAGACGTACTGAAAGTACTATGTGAAAATATTTGCTTTTAGTAAAACGTTTAGCATCATTAATTGGATGAATATTATCTTGTTCAGTAATAATGATTCATTTTTTTTAAGTAATAAAAGGATAGTTAATGGTGTTGAATGTGCTGAGAGTACTATGTGCGAATATTTGCTTTACTACTCGTAGGAACGCATTATCTGACTAGAAAAAGGCGTACACAATAACATATTTGATATCGAGTACACCCAATGATTTGATATTATTGCAGGATTTGTTGTCGAGCCACTGAAGATATAGTTATTGAAAGCTACGTTTATTTGCAGTTTTAACAGGAAAGCAATATTCAGAAGCTAGAATAGGCACATTTTCAAGTCGAAAGAACGATAAGAATGGAAAAAAATATTGTTTAATGGTTTAATAAATGTATTATAAAATAATGAAGACATTGGACTTGGAAATTATCTTAATACTAGATATGAATTATGTGTTTACTTTTAAATCTTAACAATATACCTCAAAAGGACAGTTATTACTAACTTACTGAAAAATAAAAGACATTTTATTGCCCAATATGTTTCTTTTTATTTTTTTTATTAACCCTTATAAAAATAAAAGTATATAATGGTAAAATTAAAGAAAAGCCTTACTGTACCTGGAATATAAACAATACTTAGAAAATAAATATATATGCAAATAAATCCAAGCAAAAGTATTTACATAGTAAAGTAAATAAACTTATGAGATGTATGTGAATTACAGTAAAGGCATGTTTCATTTTAAAATATGATGGACTATAATAAATTATTTCCTTATTTTTTTATACCTATCTAAAGTGTGTCAAACTTCTTATGAGTATGTTTTGTTTAACTATGTATGTATGTATTATGCGTTAAATTTATATGGTAAATTTATTGAAGTGTAAACTTCTTTAGGCGCGTTGCGCTGATTGTAGGCAGTGAACAAGACTGACCTGCAACGCTCGGATATGTAACGCTCTTCGGGTAAAGTCGGCTAAGGGAACAAGATAAATAAATATAACTTATAGAGGTATTTAATTTCAATTAAATTCAAATTTAAATGAATAAATAAATTCATGTCCCAGAACAGATTCGATCCCGAGACCGCACGGTTATGAAGCCGATACGTTACCATTAGACCAAGAGCGGGACAGTAAGCAAGTATTTATATCGTCTATTTATACATACACATACGTCCGAACCGACCAAACAAAACGGACGCTCGCGTAAATGTAATAAATGTGCGAATATGTTTTATTTAATACGTTACTGAATATTATATGCGTGTATTTCGTATTATCTACGATATTATTAACCTCGCCTTGATGAAGTTTACACTTCTGCCGTGTGGTTTTAAGCACACTCATTCTTCTTGTTATTTTACCAAATACTTTCAACGGATTTTCAATATAATCCAAGATTTTAGCTATTTTCACAGGATGGTACATTAATGTGCAGAATATGGAGAGATACTAATAACTACTTTACAAAATAGCATTTGTCATTTCGAAAATATTCAATTCAATATTAAGCACGCTTCTGAGGAATTATTGATTGGGGTGAATAACCATAGTTGCATAGGATAACCAATATCACCTACATTGAAATATGTAGATTACATTATTCGAATGTTTTCATACAACATAATTACAGATTTCCTCATCATCATGTGACAGATCTTATGGATTATACGACTGACTGATCTCTGGCCAAATAAAACAAGCTGTTAGCACCAATATTATTCTGGTAGCTGCCAAATAATGTAAAATATCCATAAACCTAATATTGTTAAGACCTATTAACAAAGATATTATGTACACTGTATAGGTATATATCGTCGGCTTAAGATGCAAATGACGTAACTCCTGAAATACAAATTTTACAGGGGAGACAAAAAACTTCTCAGATCGACACTATTATATATAACTAAATTTATTTTTGGTGAATGATTATTATTTTTTGTTACGTTTATTGTAGCAGTGGAGTTTTTTGTTGAAATTCATTTTTTCCCTGAAATATAGGAGATAGGCCACATTCTTCAATAACCTTAGCTTTTTAAGGAAGTTGGGCAATTTTATTCATCAGATAAATATACAAAGATTGTAACACTAATAGATAAATAATATTGAAAATAATATATATTCCTATGAATATCAAATTAACAAAATGAAAAACAAATGATAACAAAAATATAAGTTATTCCTATTATATATGTATATATTTAGTAGGAATTGCGGTACAATTTACAAATGCGGTAAATTATTATAAAATGCGTGATAGTCTTTCTTTAGGGAATTTTTCAGGTCCATCAGATGACGAAATTTTTCAGCTTTTATAGGTATGCATGGGAACCGAATTCATTAAAGGCAAATCATCGTAAGTCCAAACAGCTCTATTTTTTTTAAATCTAAATGGAAGAGATTTCCACTCCTCAGAATGACGTATCTTACACTGAATGTCAATTTGGGTATATTGGAGAGCTCTAATATCTGTCACAGTAGGATCCCCTGATGATCTTCCGGGTTGAATAGAAGTGAGGGTTTGAACTTCTTGAAAGTTTTTGAAAAAAGTATGGTCCAGATACTCTACTACATAGGGCCTCGGATTTAAGCGTGCAGTTTCACAGACCTCAACATAATCCGCTGGAACATTGATAATCTTTTTTCTAAGTTTGCGCTCAATTGTAGAGTGGACTCAAAAGAACCCACTGTCAATCCATGGTAAAGACCTTCAAGTTTTCGATCATTTTGTCAGACTCTTTTTCTCGCCGTGCTTCTTCCTTTTTGATTAGATGTTGTTGGTAGGTAGATTCATCCACATTTTTAGTTTTATAACTGACGCATGTATCACAATCATCTTTTTTTGGCGAAAACAAAGCTATATTAAGATCATCAAACGTATTAATGAAGGTGGCAATAGAGAAGGGTAATGATTTTGTCTTTTTACACCAGTCATTTACGTAACATCTATATAGTTCACTTTTTGACTGCCAATTTGGTTCTAAGTATAACTTACTTGTCGACTTCTGACAGTAATGTGACTCTAGCTTTGGGAGGGTTGTAAAAAATGACGCAAGATTATCTTTCTGTTCATTATTGTTAGATCTCCTATCATCTATATTTTTGATTAGCTCTTTTCGGTTTTGATCTAAATTTCTGTTTGTTTCTTTGTTTATTATCCAACGTCCCACTGTCCTGGCCGGAATAGAAAAGGTGTTACAGAACATAGTTTTACAAACCCTATTCTAGTTGTTGTTTTTAGGTAATAAACGTAGGAAAATACTCTTCTTGAATCATTTTCAACTTTCCTATCTCTTGCTCGTTTAATTGATTCTTTTTCAACTAGCGCTGTCAGAAGAATACTTTTTTCATTCTACGAAACTTTCCAGAAATGTTGAAACATTTCGATTCTTTGCTCATCTGATATTTTATTACACTTCATTGCAAACTTTCCGGTACATTTACATCTTGCTTTTAAAACTGTTGCACCTTGTGGAACATTATAATCCCATTCTGTTTCACGCTTTCTTTTTCCATAATATTCTTTTCCTGTTTGTCTGTCCTGTTTATTCTTCATTCTTTTCCATGTGTGCGGGTCGACGTGTCGCCTCTTCTTACGTGACCTGACCGTTATTTCAGTTGCTTCATCTTCTCGAGTTTCCTCACGCCTTTCTTTTTCGTTGCTGCAATCTAAATCTGAGTCAGTTCTATTTTGTATTGGGAGGTGTGACTCGCTGGAGTTAACAGAAGTATCAGCCTCTTGCTCTGGGACTATAATTTGCATAATATTTTTCTGTGTAATTGTTTCGAAATAAATTATTGTAGATTCTTGAGGCTCCATTATGGGTTGTTGGCTATCATTCACAAGTTCTTTTTTGTCACTGTCATCCACAAGTATCTCATCAAAACGGTGTTCATAGAGTGTCGTTAACTTAATTATTTGCTCATCTGCTTGCAATAGTAGATCATCGTCATTTAAGTCTGACGCACTTTCAAGTGTTGAAGATATGTTACTCAGATTTATATCATTTTCTACATTGAAAACATTTGGCGGGGTCACTCCAACCATAGCCAACATTTTTGATGCTCTTGATTTGTTGTTCATTCTGACAAAATAATAATTTCACTATATTAAAAATCCAAATAAAAGTAGACGGAAACCTGAACTTTAATAATCAATCCCTGTAGCAAATACATCAGCCTTCGTTTATGAATTTTTAAAATAATATTATGTCTTTACTATATTATAACTTAACATTTAGCTCGCTGGGAAAATGGCCCAACTCCACACTAACTTAGTTAAAACACTAATTGAATTTAGTTAAAACACTAATTGAATGTCAAAAATTAAAACTCTCTATTATAGCTACATCTACATTTTCTAAGCTTTTTACACTACTGAGATTCATTCTGGACAATTTAAACAATTAATACTTACTTTTAATAGATGATTTCAACACTTAAAACAGCAGTAATAGCGCGTATTTATTACCGGCTTCGTTGTAATTGGGAGTTAGGCCAGTTTCTTATTGTCCCATGGCTCATGGGAGATTAGCCAAAAGCGCACTCCATTTTTTGACGTCAATATTAATATTATAGTGATACAGATATCTACAATCGATGAGATAGGTTTTTGGCTATACGAATTTCAAAAAAAAGTCATTCCGGCAAAACATGGAGTTAGGACATTTGCATCTTAAGCCGACGATATGCATTTCACGTAATCTTCAAATGTAGCTTATATGTATATTATTTTGCTGAATACATTTATGCAGTACCTGGATAAGGCTCTGAACGTCTAAACTTAAAATGCCTGTTAGGGATTTACATGATCGATTAATTCCTTTCGTAAAATGGCATATAATTTCTGGAATAAAGCGAATATATTATACTCTATACATATATTTTACATAGACAATCCCTACCTGTTGTGGTCTACGTCTAACAATAATGCTATAAAGTAATATCTATATTTGCAAACAAGAACGATAATAAATATTAAATTATAACCTACAAAATCTGTATTTAATACTCCTCATGACACTTCTATGTCATTGACCGTAAAAATTTCGAAAATCGTCATCGAAACGTCATTTCGTTGCTAGGTACTGTAAGCTTTCGATAACCGTAGCTTACGAGAGGGTTTCAGAATCGCACCATTACATACATACAATTATTATTATTATTATAATTACATTGATTATTTTAAATAAATATTGTAAATACAATTCTATAAGTAAAGTAGTTCCGATACTGTAATAATACAAAGCATTGCTTTTAAAGTTCTCGACTACCGGTAGATTTACATGTACCATTCAGCATCATTGTATAGTAACTACCTCTCATCTTTGTTTTAAATGATATTTTAGACCCTCTCGGCGAAATTGTGTTAGTGACCTCGAGACGATTATCTTGCAATTTTTATACATACGCTGGACCGTATTTCAAATGGGGTGAACGCCTTTCAGAGTACGCTACTAGACACTAATCTGCGACGCCATTGTACTTTGGCGAGTCGGAGCATTGTCTACACTTCGCACACAACCAGCGAACGGCAGCCTGCAGTAATACGTAGTAGTCGTAGTAGCAGCACGACATTTCCCTCTCTCAACTGGCCGGCTCTTCGACGATAGACTGGCACGCTCATCCTGCGAAAGTGCTTTTCACTTTTTGTTCGTTTCCCACTTTTCCGCGGAATGGAGAATTCCCGTTTCGCGATGCTCCTTTTGCCGGCAGTGTCTTAAATATTAAATAAGGGATATGTTTCAATACGCCCGGGAGCAACGCGGTCCCCGGGCAGATTACGAAAGGCGTGCGATATTCTAGCGTCGTCACGGTGAATAACAAAAAATGCGGGATCGGGTATATACGATTTTCTCAACAGACACGAGGAATAAGATGGTGTTGCGGATATTGAATCTCGAGACGTGTTTTTGTCGAAATCTCGTTGTTAGAAATGAAATGTTAAGAGAAAATATTTATTGAAATGGTAATTAGGGTTAAAGTAAAATACAATATACAACTAATTTTCAGTATAATACACTTTATTTAAAAAATACGATATAGCTTCTTCAGGTATTGCGTTACTATTAAAAAAAAAGATTTAATATTACTGGAAATTAGTTGTAAATTGTATTTTACTTTAACCCTAATTATTATGGAATTCCAGCAAGTAACGGCCGATTCAATCAAGATAAATGGTAATTTTTAGAGTTGACGGGTTTAAACCACTATGTTTGGGTTAATTATTTGTGTTGCCAGGAACAACATTGTTAGTAATAACTAGGGATCGACCGTCAGAGGTAAACTTGGTTTGCAATAAAATCCCGTACACTTTAATGTCAAGTTAGCTCATTTTTAGAGATTATTTACTATTGTACGTCTGAACCCCATTATGCAGTAGAGGTCTTATGTCAATTGATTTCATGATTGTCGAATCATCTCATTGTATATTGTCGTTGCATTTCCGGTTCATTATCTGAGATTCTTTGTAATCAAAACATAACCTATACGAGTGTTTGTCATTCAATTGATGCATACTAAAAATTAATGTAGTCTATTTTTTAATTAGAAGGAGTAAAATGAAAAGGCGCGTTTACACAATGGAATTTTTGAAAGTTCCTTTTTGGCGGCAGTTTTAAAACTAGCGACTATTTTATATAAATTGTAGTCAAGTAATTAATTAAAAATTCATTAAAAAAATTAGATAATTTTAATTTGAAATAAAAAGGAATCATCTTCGTAAGTGAAATGCGACAATAATTTAGACAAATATTAATTATTCAGTATTTTTTATTAATATAAACAAGTGAACAACAATTTAGACAAATGTTAATTATAGCATATACATATTGCAGTAGCACTGGTAGCATAATTATATGAATAAAATAAATGTACTATTGCCATACATTGGGTACTAATGATACAAAAACCATATATATTTATTTATGAATGCAGAGATTGTATTCTTTTAAATTATCCAACAAATATTTTAATCTTAATTCCTGTTATCATTCACATTATTCTTGTAGATTCTAGCAGTGATCCATCCTTTATTTGTCGACAACATTTCTCATTTAAAATTGAATAGGATAAGGTTAATAATAAAAAAAATAAATCTCATATAACATTTGTATTAAACTCAATATTCAATAACAACAACAGTAAAGAAATTCTTTTGCCACAAGTGGCTGTAAAAGAAATTGTCCTTTTATTTTTCCAACCACAAAAAAATGTATATTTTTATATATGCGAAAAACACATTGCTTTTAATATATTATATGGATTTAAATAAAAATATTATTTCTTGCTATCTTCAAATTTTTAATATCGTATAATTTCAAAGAAATAAAATTTTTCCTTTACGACGCTGAATTTTATTTCAACAAAGACATTCATTTGCTCGAAATGCCTCTGGAGATCTAAAATCTCGCAAAGTAGAAAACATCTTGATAAGACTCTCACCAATCGTCATATGCAAATATTCACACGTTGTACATACCACAAATTGGCTATTTGTCCATCAAAAATGCTTATACCTTTACGTATTCAAATATGCTTGAAATCTTTATTAAATTTTTATCTAATAAATTGTTAATGCACAGTAAACATCGCTAGCAAACATTCTCACGTTGTGCCATTAATGCCCTTTTTACATCATTAACAATACTCCCATGATTTGCAAAATTAATCTACTATAGCAAAGAAAATAATATTTTATTCAAAATATTGACGATGTTAAACCCTTTGCTAAAAATGAACATTCTCACATAGCATCTTTAGCATACGTCACACATCATCAAATATCTATTATGAATTTATTTCAAGAAAAACTTACTTATAATATTCATAACTTATAATATTCATATACATTATCAAATTCCTCTTGATTTATATCTACCATTTTATAATAAAAAAATAATGAAATTAAATAAAGTAACAATGAATTAATTATAATGTGATAAACTAAACTACTTATTGAAATCAAAAATAACTTAATACATTTAACTAAAATGATTTTATGCAGTGTATTAGTACGCCTGCAATCAATTGAGTATGAAACAAAATTTTTACGTTCGAACCATTCAAAAGATCGACGGCTTCTCTCTCCCTATCGTCGTTCGCGGCTTTTTCATTCAATTTTACAGCATTCAAATGACTAACTCTTTTCACTGTTCCATCTTTCATCATCACTCTCTCTCTGTTATTTATTTTGAACACATTATTAAGCTTGAAAAGTGGTTCACTTCTCAATATATTTAGTGTCACTCTTACACAATGCGAAAAGTTTGGTTCGGCCTTTGTATACTGAAAATACATCTTGTGCTCCTCGTTTCTATAAATATAGAATACATGAATTTATTTTTGTGTTTATTTTCGTACCTTTCATATAAATTTTTTTCAATTTCAGTTACCATATACCCATCATCATAATGTTACGCCGTTGCGGTTATGCAACTCATAATTCGTTTTTTATTAATTATGTTTACCACTAAAAATTATTTTCTTATTCTAATACTTAATTGTCTAACTATTTTATAATGGTTAAACGATAGGGATCACGGCAATATGAAACACTAACAATTTATAATTATTCACTATCACTTTTCATTTCACTTGAACTATCTTCACCCATTGATATAATAAATGGCTCGATTATATCATCGACCAACCCATCTAACCCACACATTCTTCTTTCTTCATTAATCACATAATTATTTCTTCCAATTGTCCGTAGTGATATTCTGGATTGCTTTTAGTTAAAGTATCCTCACATCAGCTAATTCTAATGTAGTATTCTTAGTTGCCACCTCATTTTTCATTTGAGCCCACACCAGCTCGATTGGAATTAGTTCGCACTGGTAGAGTGGTAACCTTAAAACAGTTTTGTTACAGCTTTTGGCCATCTCATCTGTCACATATATATTATATTGGTCCTTATTGAGACGAATTAGGTGAAGAAGTTCAGATCGAACCATCTTCATTGTACTCAATATTTTTTGATTTCAACCAAGCCTGCATATCGAGTTTTCTAGAATTATGGGGTTATCAGCACGTAATTTTTTGAATATATGACTATGTTCAACTTCTCAATAACAGATAGATGTCCTAAAATCACAAATTTTTGCCTTCTCAACGGGGATATTTGCGTTCCGGAAGTGCTTGCTACTTCCTCCATATCCAAGAAAAACGCTATGAAAATGTTTAACACGGAGAGTATATCAGTCGATTCATTCTTAAAAGAACTATTTTACTATTATAACGCAAATTGAACGTAAAACAGAAACGCACTGACAAAAATAAACGATGTATACAACTCTGTTGTAACAGTATGGCGGCCGTAAACATGTGAAATTTCCATACTGTAATTTTTCCCGAAAACTGACAACTTTTTAACGGTGCAATTTAAAAACACCCCTCCTAATTAAAAAGTAGACTATAGTGATATCAAACACTAAAAGGAAAGAATATATGGTAAGATGGATTAGTTAGAATAGGATATTTATAATAATATAATCGTCTGGGATTGTTCTGTAGAAATTTATTTAAAATCTAACTGAATATAGTAAGCCATAGTGAATAAATTATTGTTTCAAAGTAATACCCAAGGTATACAATTTTCTCCGTTACTGAATATTGACATCTTAATCTACAATCCACTACAAATTTATTTACAAATTTATGAAAAGAATAACAATAACCACACATACACATATACTTTTATTTTTTAATATGTTACATAACTTATATAGTATTATTGAGTTAATAATACAGGATACTATACTAAATTTAAATAATATGAAATTAGTTTTGAGGGTTATAATAAATACATGATAACATTTATGAAAAAACTAACCATGACCATACCAAGGGGTAGCTATAAATATTGTTTTATATTTCTTCAATCACTTAAAGAATCTTGATCTGATGATGAATGTGCAACATTAATTATAAGCTCTTCAACATCGTCTTGCAAGTTATCTGCTATCCACATTTTGCCTTCGATGTCTTTTACGTGGCCAATGTAATTCTGCCAGTTATTTATTGTTACATTCTGATAACGCTCCGCAATTAATTGTTCAATATCTCTTTGTTTGAATGTCGTATTGTGCTTAACTTGTGCCCACACTATTTCAATTGGGTTTAATTCGCAATGATAAGGGGGAAGCCGAAGAACATAATGCCCTTTATTCTTTGCAAATTCATCAATTTTGTTTCTGTCATACTGAAACCTAACCTCTGACACACAAGCCAGTAAATCTCTTTTTAACATGTCATTATCTAGTGGTATATTTTTCTCGGTAAGCTATTCAATAATTTGGTGTTTTCTCCATGCTACTATTGGAACCTTTTCTAATTTTCTCGTATGATATGCGGCATTATTGTCATTGAGAACAACAATAGAGTTATCTGGTATATTTGGAAGCAATTTATTCTTGACCCATTCTTCATATCCATTTCGCTATGACCATCAGCAGTATTTTTCTTACAAAGAATTGTACATTCAGCACCAACAACAAAACCTTGCTCGCCTCCAGCATGAAGTAATGCAAATCGAGGTCCAAGACCACTTGGTGATTTTTAACCATAATAGCCATATACTTTGCATAATAGAATTTGAAACAAGGCAACCGGATATAAAGATGGTGCTATTAAGAGATTACTAAAAATAATAAGAGATGCAATATCCCTATTACACCTGTACTGTATAATGGGGTTGAGACGGACTATAGACCTTTATTTTTGGGGATATGTAAAAAACCAGCCATACAAAGCGACACACAATACTGAAAATGCACTCCAAGACAGTATCCGCAATATTATTAATTCTATTGGTGGGAGAGTTGTTTTTAATGTAACACGAAGTGTTTTGAAAAGAGCACAAAAATGTGTTGAAGAAAGAGGCGATGTTTTTGAAAATGTAATTTAGAATATTTTTTTTATTATACTACAATTTTACTTTATAAATAAATTATGTTCATCGAAGTTCACTGCACTTTGTTTTTGAATTACATCGGTTATTCTCAATTTTTGTGAAAAAAATGCTAGGAACTTTTTTTTATTAAGCAATAGATTTTATTTATATAATTTAACCAACTACGTAGCTCCTACAGTAACGTAGATAGCAATGGTGAACACTTAATTTGGATCACCCAGTATGTCCGTGATGAATTTCTTACTTTCAAACATTGTAAAATAGAACAGAACATGATTAATTGCTACCCCAGAACAATGCATAACTAAAAAGCCTAAAGCCTGTGTTATTTGAAATCAATAAATACTAGATATTCGTGACACTAATGGAAGGGTTAAAATAACTTAAATCGCTTCGGTCCTTTCATATTTCGCTTCTTCAGTCCACATTTATCTTTCTACTGAAACAAAAATGACAAATTGATAAAGTTATGCTGGTACGTTATCCCAGCGGAAAGAAAACAATTTGACCGCGGGGATCCTCTCGTGAGTGTAATACGTGAAGAATTTCACTAACTCGAAGTTTTCTTTACAGCGGCCTCAACTTCCAAGATCTCATGGTGCGCCAGGGAGCCGTAGACTCGCCGCCCAAATGTCCCTTCATCCTCGGATTCGAATGTGCTGGCGAGATCGAACAAATAGGAGAAGGAGTGGAAGGATTTGCGGTAAGTTTCAATGTTTCCAAGCACCGATAACTTCTTTAGCGCTTGAATAAAACATATGGATTTGAGTGAGGATAATGCTGTAAGCGATCCGTCGCCAAAGTGCAAGACCTGTATAATTTGGTTTAGTAACAGGATATTCTTGATTTTGTATTCAGTCACGTCCACTTTATAAATATATTATAACGATATTTATATATTAAAGTCATGTGTATAAGGAAAAGATAGTATACATATTTATATATCTAATTTTGTAGTAACTCAAAATTATGCAACTTAAGATACACAAAATTACTATGACATAATTCAATCTTAGTAAATATTTTTAAATGTCAAAGAAAATATAAAAGAATTCAGAAGTTAATAAATTCCCAAGAATTAAAGGAAAATTGAATAATAACAACATTTAAACAATATTAGAAAAACATTTTTTATTAGTTACTCAAAATTAGACAACTTAATATACAAGTCAAATTTTAAATAAAAATAATCAACTAAACCATTATAAAATTTTAATGCTATTTTCTTTAAAGCCTAAATCACAGAGAATGTGTCTACCGTAATGTTAATTACTGTTTTGTTCCAGATCGGTGACAAAGTGGTCGCGTTGCCTGAATATCGAGCTTGGGCTGAATTGGTGGCGGTGCCGGCGAAATACATTTACAAATGCCCAGATGAACTTGGACCGTTAGACGCAGCCGCCATCACAATGAATTACACCGTCGCTTATATACTACTGTTTGAATTGGCCGGACTTTCGAAGGGCAAAAGTCTCCTTGTTCACTCAGTTGGCGGTGGCGTGGTAAGTAAATTTTTTTAAAATTTAAATATAAATATATATATATATATATATATATATATATATATATATATATATACATAGAATATAATGATATATATTATATGAGAAGGCGACTTACTCCCGGATCCACTGATTACTTGAACGTCGTAAAATTGGTTTATATGTACGAGTACAATAATTTTTCATTAAACTGCTTGTATATAAACGAAAGATGAGATGACCTCCGCATACACGCTTATACATTATTAATAAACGCTACTCAATTACTTCCAGCAATGTTGCCACTTTCTGGACGCCAGATTGTATCTATTTATATTTAAAACACTTTGACTTAAATGGCAGCTACTGTAACAGGGCGTCTCTTGGCGCTGCTTTTATTATATGTATAAAACATAATCAAATAAATAAGTATTTACATCCAACTATGTATTAAGCTAGTCGAGTACAATCATTGTTGCAATGTTACAAAAAGAAAACATATTCAAATATACATATTTAAAACTGTAAGACACATTATTATTAACAATGCAAAAATGCACTGGTAATTATAGAACGTTTCATGCCACTGTTTTACTTTTACTGGTAATTATAATAAGGTATTGCATCTTTGATTTAACAATCGTCACAGACGTATTCATTTTACTTTTTTGAATGAACGTCTTAATTTCTTTACCTGGTGGATAGGTACCTTTTTAAACGTGCGCCTTACATTCGTTTTTTAAACAATTCCACTTCTCTTTTTATCCAATCTAAAACTATCTGTGCCTTGCCTAATGTGTAACTTACTTCTTTCTTTATTCTCCTTGTCACACAGCATGTGTCAATTTTCATTAGCCATAGGCGATTAATTCATGCAATACGTGACAACATGGCACCCCTACTTTCCTCTCCAATGCCAGCGCTACCGATACAAGCTCAAGTTAGCAGTAACTATTGGACCACTGACTTGGGTGTTTGTAATGCGTTCAGAAATAATATTTACGCGTTGCAAGGATTTGTTTTTCTTTTTCCTTTCAGTAAATGCAGAGAATTATTAAGCTGCGTTCACGCTGCATGACACAAACAAAAGCGTAATTCTAATAAAATTAAAAATAAGGTAAATAAAAAAGGATTCTGAAAATAATAATAAACTACTAGATCAGGAGATCGCGACGGCCATTTGATGTTTCGCGTTCCAGTAATAAGACGGCTTTTATTTCAGACTAGATCGCAACGTGTTCGCAGCTAAAGATTGAATGTAAAATCTGGTGGGGAGATCGGAGAAAATCGTTGTGATGTCGATTGTTGCCGGGATTGGTGACGGACAGTATGGGTGACACGTTGCCACGTATTATTTGTATACGTATAAATCGCACGTAAACATTGAATCCCTATACCTAATGAAAATTGACACATACAGTATGTTGACCAGCCAGATCTAATTAAAAGGATATTTTTGTTTAAATTGTCCAACGATTTTCTAATAGTTTTATAAAATCTTTCACACCTCTTAACCAAACTTTTTTTGCAGCTGAAGAATTGCAATCCAAATCTGGTCTTTTTTCCAAAATGAAATGCACTACTTCTTGACATGAATGTTTTGATAATGTGCCCAAATGTATCGCTGGCTTCGATACTTTAAATGTCCAAATCAATCTTAATCACGACACGTGTTTCAGACTACTTGGTCATCGTCAGTACGGTGTAGCCAAGGAATAACCTTGGCTACACCATACTGACGAGTCTGTAACACGTTGCAGAATGTACCCAATATTATCCTCTTTCTTGTTTTTTCCTTTCGTTATATTTCTTAGGTTGAGTAAGGCACGCGGGTTGACAATGTCTTCCTCACGGCGATGATAATAATAATATAATATAATATATAATTGTTTATATCTCCAAGGATATCCTACCTTATTTCTTGGCTGCACCTACTGACGAAGACCAACGAGTCTGAAACACCTGTCTGCGGTTACTCTTATTTTCCTCCTTTTTACTTTCTTATACGTAGTATAAGGAAGTATTGTGATGATGAAAATTTTCGACCTCGAGATTTTTGCAAATGTCCACGTTTTGAGGTCCCCTGATACCAAAAAAGTGGTTTTTAAAAAATGTCTGTGTGTCTGTCTGTCTGTGTGTCTGTCTGTGACCACGATAGCGGTCAAACCGCTGTAGATATCAATTCCAAATTTTGTATTTACGTATATAATCTCCCTCTTGAGATCTGATTAGTTTTTCAGTAAAATCGGTAGACCGGAAGTAGCAGTTTACTTCAGTGAAAAAATCGAATTTTGCCAATATTTCGTCAAATACTAAGTTTATACAAATTTATAAAGAATTCATATGTACTTAAAATTAAAATTGAGAACAATTTTATTTGAAAAGTTGTTCGAAATTCCTACCGGAAGTAGGTCTTTTACTCTAATCGAATAGCGATTTTTTGCAAATATGTCGTAAATTATGCATTCTATATATATTTATGAAGAGTACAAAAGTATTTAGATTTGAATTTGGAATATTTTTTGTATAAATGAAATTTCAAAATTCGGACCGGAAGTAACACTTTCATACGTATAAGAAAGTCGTGTGGTGGCCACACCTCATTTTTTGTTTATATATATATATAAATAAAATAATTCCTGTTCGTGGTTTAGCAGCTGTAAATGAACACAAACAATATAAGATTAACAACGTTTATGAATATTAACTAATTAAAACATTAAAATATTTGACAAATACGGTTAAGCGTCATATATCTGTCGCCTTTGAAAAGAACAATAAATACTTATAGTTTTGTCGGTGTTTAAGATTCAATCTTTTACATTTTCCAAAGTCCAATTTTATGTAATACCTTTTCATCCTCATATTGTAAGACAGATACATTTTTAGCAAATATTAAAAGAAAATTAACATCAGCGTAAATACTAATTTGTTGTGATAATAACATTAATGATTTAATTCATATAATGCAATAAGTTTTCATGAGAAAGTCAAAGCACATCCGATTGTTTCGACACCTACTACATCGAAACAAATATTAATTATGATATAAATTAAATTATCATCTAATTGGCAAGGTTCAAGATTGACTAGAAAAATTCGCAATCCACATTATACCTGCCTGCGATGATTTAATAAATAAAGCTAATTTATTATAAAGCCGCACAAGTTTGAATAGGTTTTAATTGTGATGAACATTACAACCCATATAAAACTGTCCTTTCTTCTTTCAACGAGTTTCTATGCCGAGAACAATGCAATGTCACGGGCGAGTATTCTTGTTTTGACATTAAACTACTACCACCACTGGTTGCTTTACAAAAGTGGGATCGATAAAATTGTCTGGCTTCTTGAACACACATAGAGTTGCACCCACACATAGACAACATAGAATAGCTTTGAACGCTTTGTTTCACAGCGAGAAGTCCAAACGATTTTCCGATAATATATAATATCAAAGGTATAACACTACGCGTCTTGAGAAGGGACCAAATGGACTTGACATTTCTCATTCTTTGATGTTGAACGTAAAGTTATCAGTCGTGTCGTGACATGTCTTGTCAGGGGGGAGGGAGGGGGTCTCAAGAGAGGTTAAATTTTGATTTCGTTGAAACGCTGTACAGTCAGATAAGCATTGTTGAAACTTTGGTTAATGTTTGTTGTTATTGTTAGTATTATTCTGTTAGAAGTACGGTTGAAATACATTTCTTGTCTAGGAGTTATAGTAAAAAAATATTGATTTTCCCAGTGAAATATATCTATATCGATTGATATGAAAGCATAAATAAATATGAATGAACAATTCCAATTTTATCTACACAACAACTACAACCAATGTTTAAGAAAGTAAAGTTGGAGTATGTGGCTACACAAAAACACCTTCGCCACACTAAAGCAAAAAAAAAGCTAAATACGTATTTCGACCGCTATGTTGTCATCTTCAGTAGCAACGATTAAAAACCGCGTTGTCTATACACCGCAGCTTAACAGAACAACACTGATTTCAAATTTACAGGAAAGACCTCTTTATGCTTATACCTAAGGTATTAACTATATCATTAACAGTACCTGATCACTCTACCGTTAAATTCGTCACGCTTAATAATATAATCCTATTTTTTAACTCTAATATTCTATGAAACTAACGGTATTTAAAAGGGTATCGAACTTATATAAACAAGATTGGGGAATCGGCTCGTTATCTGAATTCATTAATCTATTTCTATTTTTGCAATGAATATACTCTCCTAACTATCTAGTTCCTTATAATTATGGACTTGTTTTATAAGTTTGGCGCCGCTTGCTGGAATATAATGACCTTGTCCAAAATATGTCGAGCTACACTAGACTTCTCTGTCTTTTACTTTCTTATACGTAGTATAAGGAAGTATTGTGATGATGAAAATTTTCGACCTCGAGATTTTTGCAGATGTCCACGTTTTGAGGTCCCCTGATACCAAAAAAGTGGTTTTTAAAAAATGTCTGTGTCTGTCTGTCTGTCTGTCTGTCTGTGACCACGATAGCGGTCAAACCGCTGGAACTATCAATTCCGAATTTTGTATTTACGTGTATAATCTCCCTCTTGAGATCTGATTAGTTTTTCAGTAAAATCGGTAGACCGGAAGTAGCAGTTTACTTCGGTGAAAAAATTGAATTTTGCCAATATTTCGTCAAATACTAAGTTTATACAAATTTATAAAGAATGTACTTAAAATCAAAATTGAGAACAATTTTATTTAAAAAGTTTTTCGAAATTCCTACCGGAAGGAGGTCTTTTACTCTTATCGAAAATCGGTTTTTTGCGAATAGTTCGCAAGTCAAGCTTTTTAGACAGGTACGTTACGTGTATAAAAGTATTTAAAACATAGTTTTCAATATCTTTTGTATAAAAAAGATTTCAAAATTCGGACCGGAAGTAACACTTTTACTCTTACCGAATAGCGATTTTTGGCAAATATGTCGTAAATTATGCATTCTATATATATTTATTAAGAGTACAAAAGTATTTAGAATTATATTTGCAATATTTTTTGTATACATGAAATTTCAAAATTTGGACCGGAAGTAGCACTTTTACTCTTAGCGAGTAGCACTTTTTTTCGAATATCTTGCAAAGTATGCATTCTATAGCGATTTATTAAGAGAATAAAAGTACTTAGAATAGGATTTTGAATAAGTTTTGTATAAAAAAATTCTTAAGATTGTATAGTTTGAAACGCTCATACGTATAAGAAAGTCGTGTGGTGGCCACACCTCATTTTTTAAACCGAAAATGAGCGATGTGCTTTTACTTTCTTATACGTAGTATAAGCAGTATTGTGATAACGAACATTTTCGACTTCGAGATTTTTGCAGATGTGCACGTTTTGAAGTACCGAAGATGTGGTTTTTAAAAAATGTCTCTCTCTCTCTGTGTCAGTGCGTCTCTCTCTCTGTGTGTGTGTCTGTGTGACCACGATACTGGTCAAACCGCTATAGGTATCAATTCCAAATTTTGCATTTACAAGTATAATCTCCCTCTTGAGATCTGATTAGATTTTCAGTAAAATCAGCAGACCGGAAGTAGTAGTTTACTTTAGTGAAAAAATCGAATTTTGCCGATATTTAGTCAACTACTAAGTTTAAACAAATTTATAGAGAATTCATATCTATTCAAAATTAAATTTGAGAAGAATTTTATTACAAAAGTTTTTCGAAATTCCTACCAGAAGTAGGTCTTTACTCTTATCGAAAATCAGCTTTTTGCAAAATTTCGCTTGTCATGCTCTTTAGACAGGTACGTTATGAGTATATAAGTATTTAGAACTTGATTTTCAATAACTTTTATATAAAAAAATTTTTCAAAATTCGGACCGGAACTAACACTTTTACTCTTACCGAATAGCGATTTTTCGCTAAATATCGTAAATTGAGCATTCTATATATATTTATCAGGAGTACGAAAGTATTTTGGAATATTTTTTGTATAAATGAAATTTCAAAATTTGGACCGGAAGTAACACTTTTACTCTTAGCGAGTAGTACTTTCTTTCGAATATCTCGCAAAGTATGCATTCTATAGAGATTTATTAAGAGAATAGAAGTATTTATAATAGGATTTTGAATAATTTTGGTGTAAAAAATCCTTAAAATTGTATAGTTTTTCGAAATATATGAAAAGGTTGGACAATAAATTTCTCATCTTTGAGGTAGCAAAGTTGTGGAATTTAGAATTAAATTCTTACGTTTCCTCTTTCTTAAGATATTGTCAACTACGTCTGATTGGAAACCATTGTATTCAGCAATATCTTTTATAAAGCGTAATTCTTTCTCATAACTATATCTTCTATGTGGGAAGTTTAACAAGCGATGGATTAAAAAATTGAATGAAGACCATTTTTATTAAAACAATGATTTGAATCTGCTGTAATGAATCTGTTTACATTGGCTTCCATAAATATGTATTTCTATATTACAGCCTTCTTTAATTACTGATATATCTAGAAAAGCTAATTGTCCATTGGTTTCCTTTTCAAGAGTGAATTTAATCGTGGGGAATTTTGAGTTTAATTCATTAAGAAACACTTTCCTGTCATACAATCATATCATATTAGAGTAAAAAATCGCGAAAATACTATAATAATCCATACTTTATGGAAATATTTGGCGTTACTTTTGAAATCTGTTTCAAAATTACTCATACATAATCGGCAATAAATGGAAACAAACAATTTCCTACGTCAGTCCGTAGAATTGGCCTTCTATTTGAAAACAGTTATGAGACATACAAAGGGATGTTAACTGCATG
The DNA here is from genome assembly GCA_963170755.1 of Amphimallon solstitiale. Taxonomy (NCBI): domain Eukaryota; kingdom Metazoa; phylum Arthropoda; class Insecta; order Coleoptera; family Scarabaeidae; genus Amphimallon; species Amphimallon solstitiale. The sequence goes on from OY720676.1 coordinate 19,038,741, forward strand.
TATTCATCTATTATAGCCTTTGAATATGGTTGTTATGAAGCAAACGTTCCAAATATTTCAGGGTTTCTAGAATCGGTACCGAAGGAAACAATGAACTGATATCAAACAAAATCAAAATCTTACCTTCTTGCAACTTATGATGTTTGATTTTTTGAATAAATTCCACTGGTGAAAATAAAATACGATAATTTTAAGTTTCAAAATAAATTTAATAGTAATTCCACTACAATATTGTTTCGTCACACAGTGACTTCATCAGGTGGAGAATGACTGATATTTTTACAAATGTACAAGATATATATACTAAGCCTAAGATTACAAATTTAAAGAAAGTAAGGGGGAGTTACATATATCTGTATGGTCATTTAATGCTAATCCTAATTTATTATACCTAGCAATTTCTAGAGACTCAAGTAAATTTAGTTTTTTACTTTTTTCTTGTATATGCAAGATTTTATAATTATTATTAAAATTGTGATTATTTTCTATACAATGATTAGCAAATGTAGAATCTGATTTCTTATCTTGTAACGAAGTTCCTTCGTTAATTGTAACAAATTAACATTTTTAAGTTCATAATTAATTTATTTGTCAATATTAAATTAAATGTATGTATGTTATTTTGTTCAAATATTAATATTGTATAAAGTGATTTGGATGGACCTGTATATATGTTCAGTTGTTGTAATAATTCATGTTATTTACTTATTTTTAATGGAAAAATACCGAATGTCTACGTCATGCTCAAAGTCGCGCGTTTCGCGTCAGTATCGTGTGCAAATTGTTGTATTTTGAACAGGTTTTTACCTACATACGTAGGGGGTTTTCACATATAAAAGGCCCCCATCGAGCGTGTCTCATTCATTTATTTCTCCGACCCGTCCGCAACCCTACACCTCTCTCTATTCAGCCTCCTAATGGCGTGGAAGAGTCTGGTTCAAATCCTTAGAAACGTACTACTTTCAGGTCTTTTGCATCGTGAAATAGTCGTTTCAAAAATCCGCTAATTTCGTCCGAATGTGTCTCTTCTTACTCAGGTCTTGAACCGTGGGAAGAAGTGATGTATTACCGTTGTAAACTTTATCCCGTCTAAGTCAGACTTTCGATGTCGTGACTATGTTAAAATCCGCATTTAATAATAATTATTTATTTCAGAGATTTTTGCGACTATTAGATTACCGATACCGCGCCGTGAATTCAAATAAATTATCGTCTAAGCGACCGCGCTTACCGAACTCGCAATTAAAGTAGACGTATTAACATTTTACGTGAAGATATTGAACGAAGATTCAAGTCTGTACCCGGGTAAATTTCAATCACACGATAGATTAGTAAATTCTTCCTGTGAGCATGTCGTAACATGGAAATAATTTGTAGGATAATTTAAATTGATCTGAATGTGCCTTTTATCTCAAATTGACCGATACATATCTTGTTTCTTGTTTATTTTTGGTTTTATATTAAATAGATAAAATGCATTGGGATTTGTAAATAACCGTTCAGGGGCTAAAGTTGAGTATATGTTCAATCTTAGTTTTAATCACGATTTAAAGAGGTCACTGATGTGAATTTATTTTTGTATTTAATTATGTTGACACTATACGAATTTATGTATGTGTATAAATTGTAAATTGTAAATAGGAATAAATAAAATGTGTATAGGTTTTGATATTGTTTTAGTAATAATAAAGACTAGTTATCCTTACTTTTCTCAAATAAGTTTCTGCACGTGTTTTCTTTTTACCGTTTAGTAATGAGTAAGGGAATGTAGTATTTTCAATGAACATTAAGATACATTAAAACAAAAAGAAGTACTCACGTTTCTCCACTGTGTTAGTCGAAGAGCTTATAGTCTTATGCCTCATAAACACAACACTTCAACCGCCATATTTATATCTATAAACAATGCCGACCGTGCGAAATTACGATGATGTCACTCCGCTAGACGTTTAGTAATCCGCGATATTGGTGCCTGCGTGCATAGGCAACCCGAGGTGCTTGTAGTTCCGGAATATATTGGAGGCATTCAGAAGACTTGTCTTATGACGTTCGCTTGTATTACACTGGCGTTACGTAAGCAAGTAGCACCATGTTATAAGTGAAGCAAGCGAGCAGGTTATAATCTCTATAGCTTCTTTGATGTTCAGATATCCGTTGAGTAAAGGTTCGTCCTGTTTGGCCAATGTATGACATATTACACTCACATGTTAATTTATAGACACCTGAACTAAGTTTTTTGTCCGATTTGTCCTTATTGTTTTTTAAAAATCTTTCAACTGTATTATTAGTTCTATATGCTATGGCGGTGTTAGAGGATTTTTTGATTAGATTAGATTAAATTCCAGCTAGTTTTATACTGCAAAGCTATCTGGTTGTAAATTTTTGAATTTATTTACTAGCTATTTAGACAGTAAATAAGTCAGTGAGTTTACACCTGACGCAATAGGTCTCGTCGACTTACTGGGCTTTTGTGTTTTTTAGCATGATCGGATTAGATACATTTAAACGAAACTTGAGGGAAGAAGTTATCAATTTTGGACAATTATTCAACGCTCTTCTAGTTTTTCTGACTAATTTTGGTATTTTTGGATTTATGTTAACATACGTACGGACCCGTACTAATAAGGTCTTGAACACGACAAAACTAGTCCGATTTGTCCAAAATTACTAGCGTGTTAGCCTTGCCCACAAATACAACCAATGTTAGTTTTTGCTGTAATTTTGTTTGGATCTTTTTTTATTCTATCAAAACTAATTTTTTTTTTTTCAAAAATATGTTTTTGTTCAGATGATTAAAAAAAAAAAAGTGAATTGATAGCGATTTTGAAAGCCAACTTCAAAATTCAAATAGCAAAATCAAACTGCTGTTATGTACGGCTATGTTTTATTTCGGTAATTTTCTTCTCTGAATTCGTAAAACCACTCGAAACGAAAGTTTTGTTAATGCTTGTTTCTCATTTCCAATTTTATTGGTTCCAGACCGTAGCTAGGCGAGTTTCCGAGCCATTCCGATATCCATTAGTTTAAACGTAGTGTGCAGGACTTTGCACGGAATTGTGAAAACCTCTTAAGAAGGAATGGTTTGCTAGTGGAGCTCGAGAAATAATAATGTACGCAATTAGGGAAGTGATCTTAGAATTACAATGGCGGGCAAAGATGACGATTAGAAATAGCGATGATAGTGTTTATTCAAGAAAAAGACAAAAAGCAATATATTTTAGATATATTGGTTTTATTAAATAAATTAATCAAAATTATCTGCAGTGATTCCAGGAAAGAGTTCGAAACTTATTGGTTTATTTACGAATATAAAATGACTCTAATTTTTTTTTTAATTTAAAGGTAGTGTTGGACACTACTTAAATTTAAAAGAAATCATTTTTCTACTTTACTTGATGTTCTTCAATTATTAATCTAACCTTTATCATTATTTTTCTCTGGTTTAGACTTATATATATATATGATATTTCAATTGGTTAATTATGTAAGTCGCTGATTCAGGTCCTGTGTATCGAATGACGTAAGATGTATTTATTACTTATACGTAACTTAGGAAAATTTCTGTGGCATTACTCTTCTCTTCGAAAAATATGCTCCACCATATTTACTTAAACTTAAACGGCGCCGCCACCAAATTTTCTTAGCTATCATTGCGTCATTAAACTTATCCTACCGACTACATATCATACATATTAAAAATCATCCTACCTTAAATCTGTACGCTTGATAAATCTTAAACCATTTACAGTATACCGGGTGTCTGTTTAAGCTCGGTCACCGACCATATCTTGGCAACCTTCATCGTACAACCTGGTGGAAAAAATCTTGATAGTACAATCGACACGGGAATTTCAACAAAAATATTTTTAGGTTTCCAAAATGATCGCAATTTGTCATTAAATTCTAGATTAAGATAGATTAAAATTTTTACTATCAGCATTCTCAGATGTTTTTATATAATTTTTATTTGAAGCTTTTTGACTTAACTCCCATACGAAGTGGAGGGTGGAGGGGGGTATATCTACGTATGAAAGTTGGTGTACTTTCGGTTTGCCGCAACGAATTTTAATGTATCTGGGTCATTAGATAGAGGATTTTACAAAGAATTGAAGGGTATGCAGTACGAAATTACGTGGTTGTCAAAAATAATAGGGGGCACTGTTATCAATTTATATATATATATATTACTTGTTTTTTCTTTAAAATTTTAAATGGAACGATATGTTTTTAATATCCTAAGCACATACCAAACTGAAGAGAATGATGAAAACCGGAAGTTGCTACCGTTTTTCTTGACGAAGATATAGTCATACGAAAGCAATCCAGAAAAATAAAATTTTTAAATATAAATTTATTTATTTATTGCGAGTAATAATTTTAGTTTAATTTAAAGAGGGTCACTAGGCAGTGTATTTTACTTGAATTTTCATCATACTTTTCCGTAAATGTATTCATTTGATTTTCTCACCGAGTTTTTAATTCATGGCATACCTCTCTTACGTTAGATTCTCCTTTTAAATGTTTTCAAATTCTTTTTAAATGCCATGTCTTGTCTTTCCCGACATTCATATAAAATAATAAAATAAAATAATACTATATCTTTATTACCCAACAGATATACATCTAATTATATTATAGGAAAAGAGCAAAAATAATTTCCATAACTCATGAACTAAGTATACAATAACGAGAAAGAAAAAAACGATATAATATATTTATCGCATTACCTATAACCAAATCATTTACTCATTAATACCGAAAGGGTATAAAATTTTATATATTATTCATCCCAGCCTTGAGTCTATAACATGAAAGTAAGTAAAAGAACCTTATACCTAAACATAAATAAGAAAATATATTGACCGAATAATATAAACGAAACAAACAATATATTTAAATCAGAAAGTACAAAAAATAAAACAAAAAGAACTTCAACTTAACAAATGTTCAAAGTGTCCATCAATATTTTCAATACACATGTTTACTTGTCGATTAGTAGAGAGCACAGTTACTTCAGTTTCGGAGGCAGCAACTGTAATCGGCTTTTTGTGATAAACTGTCATTTATTCTGTCCCATAAATAAAAAACAAGAACTTCTCGCAAGGCGAATAAAAACTCAATAATGTCTTCTTTCAGGATAATTTAGGGAATATTTCCGGAAAGCAAGTACTGCATTTTCAAAGCACTGAAAATACATTCTGATGTCATAAGCTTCAACGTTAGAATATGACATTTTACAAACTTAATAATAATATGCAGGTGTCCAAAAAGGCTTAATTGGCTAAATACGTACAAGAAGTTTAACTACAAGTGACACAAATACTTTTTCATTTCGATTTTCACGCCCCACCTTGGAGGTCTCATAATAATGTAATTTAGTATCAGCGTGCATGCGATTTTGTATGATCGAAATAAAAAAAAAGCAAACTACACTGTTCAGTATTATTATTATCTTATTTCAATGTTGGAAAAGACAAGACATGATATTTAAAAAATAATAGCTAGAGAATTTGAAAACATTTAAGAGAGGACTTTAATGTAATATATGCAATGAATTAAAAAATCGATAAAAAGATTGAAATGAATACATTTACGGAAGAGTGTGATAGAAATTGAAATGAAAGCAAACCATAGACTATATAATCACCCTCTTCAAATTAAAATAAAATTATTACTCGCAATAAATAAATAAATTTATATTTAGAAAGTTTATTTTTCTGGATTGTCTTCGTATGACTATATATTGGTCAAGAAAAAAGGTAGCAACTTCCGGTCTTCATTATTCTCTTCAGTTTTGTATGTGTTTCAATATTACGATATTAAAAATATGTAGTTCTATTTAAAATTTTAAAGAAAAAACAAGTAATAATATACATAAATTGAAAACAGCGCTCTCTGTTATTTTTTTGGACAACCACGCAATTTCGTACTGCATCCCCTTCAATTCCTTGTAAAATTCTCTATCTAATGAGCCCAGAAACATTAAAAACCGTTGTGGCAAACCGATATTATGCCTACTTTTGTACGCAAACATACCGCCCCTTCACCCTCCCCTTAGTATGGGACTTTTATCAAAAAGTTTCAAATCAATATTTTATGAAAACGTCTGAAAATATTGCTAGTAACAATTTTAATCTACCTTAATCTAGAATTTAGTGAAAAATTATCGAATTTTTAATTAATCGTGAGAAATGCGCCCCCTTGCGATCATTTTGGAAATTTAGAAATTTTGTTGTTGAAATTCCCGTGACGATTTTACTATCAAGATTTTTTTCGCGAGGTTGTATGATAAACGGTTACCAAGATATGGCCGGTGGCCGAGATCAACCAGACACCAGGTATATTAGAAAGTTCTACGAGTTCAACCAGCATTATATTTAGATAAAAGATAATTAATTAAAAAAAAGTTACTCAGGCCTTCTTTTCTTGCGCTTTCTTTTTCTTCTTTCTGCCGTACTAAATTCAGACAGATAACTTTGTCTTTTGAACATCGTCTCTATCTTCTTTCTGTCTTACTCAATTCCGACAGATTACTTGCTATTTTCGTTTTCGTCTTCTTTCTGTCTTCCTGAATTCCGACATTTAAGACTTCTTAACGAAAATACTTTTTTTATACTTCATTCACTGAACGTATAGAGTAATCACGAGCTGTCCACGACTGTAACACGTGCACAGCCCAATTTACAATAGAGTACTTATATTAACAATGAAGTTTATAAAATCTTTTAATTACATGTTCAAATTTTGGAAAACAACAATTTATTAGTTTATATAAAATACTAAACCGATTTAAATTTACAAAAAATGCATGTTTTGTCTTTTTAGATAACTAAAATATGCATATCTCAAACAAAACCAATATCAACACAATATTCGTAACGACCTGTCAAATTCAATATGGCCGTTGTGGGTAAACAGACAGATTTGTATCATTAAAATTTGAATATAAGTGCTCTTATTAAACAATTATCTTATTAAATTAACTTGCTAAGGTCATTATTTAGTTATCTAAGTATTATGTTGTATATTAAAGACTAAAACTTATAATTATGTGACCAGAACGTTCTGTATTGCAGTATGTTTCAAGAAAAATAAACAGCTGTAATTATTGCCTGCTTTGAAGTTTTCATTGGAAAACCAGATAATAATTTAGCTCAGCAGCAATACTGTTCTAATTGTAAACACAATAGCTCGGGGTGACATACATCTGAAAAATGAATGGAAGAAGTAATTTTTGCAACAATCTTAACCAGGATATGTTGTTCTAGGAGAAAGAGCATTTTTAATAAAGTAAGCACTAGGAATTCTGCAAGTGAATTTTAGTTATTCCAGCTTTTACTAAAGGAAAAAATCGTTAGCACCTTAAAATATCTCATTCCAATATCTGTGTTAAAAAAGTATAATAATATGCAAAAATTAATCAGTGTAGGTGAAATTGTGATTGTATTTAATGCTCTAACTAACGTATCTAAGTTGTAAATGATTTTGTATTAATAATTATTTATGGCAACGTGGCCATTATTTTAGAATTTAAATAGGCATTTTGTTACAGACAAAACACAAAACTTTAATAATAAGTTAAATTTATTTATTAATATACGTATTTGAAATTTATTTACATTATTTAAGTCCTATACTATTGTACATTGTACGCTAAATATTTATAATAATTTTTTATAATCTTACACATAATATTTCTATATGATTAAACTTATTTTCCTATTGCTATTTATTAGCTATTGCTTCTATTCTAATAAATAAATCTTATTAAACAATTCTCTGATTATTTTGTTAGCTATTGTAAATTTAAAGACAAGTTTAAATAATCAATCCTTAATCAGTGCATGAGTGCCTTTCTTTTTCTTTGTATACTAAAAATAATAATGCACCAACATAAATAACTACAATGTTCGGCTGTTATCAGCCATGCATGTAGAGTGAGCCGAAAGTATTGAATCACATTTCACAATAGTGCACTACACATCCATTGGTTTTAAATTAATTTCTTATAAATGTCTCACCTAATCAAAAACACGTACTTTTCCACATAAAATAAATAAGTTGTTAATAAATGTAAGCGGTGAGACTCTTGAACACTGTCGTTTGGTCCTTAGTGTAATAAATATGTATTAAAACCAAATATACACAAATATCCGTACTTGGCACAGGTGGAATACCATCTATTAAATTGTGTAATTTCAAGGGTGAATGGATCCGTCTTTGGTGGTTTCACATCTTGTGCATTGTGATCTCGCAAAATATTAAAACACTTGCAGCTTCGGCTGTAAAGTCAACTGTCTTAGAGTCAGCTGGGCATTCTTGTTGATGTTTGCTAAATATATTCAGTACACTCTTTTTCTAGCACTGTAAAATGTATCTTTACTCGTTTCTTCGTCAGTTCTGGCTGCTTTTTGCACAGTACTATATAAACAGGTAAAAACAGTAACTTAAATTCAACACTTCTGGAATCTCAAACATAATTAACCTGTAAACCATTTGCTTTGTTTACGAAATCTATAGATCTTACCTTCAATAAATCTTTAATAACTAATAGAGTCTTTAAAAGACTGAGAATAATAATGATAACAACTTAAACAAATACAAGGAGCGCAAGCACAAAGAACAATACAAAATACTAAAGCAAAAAGTATAAATATATTTTATATCGACAGAAAATGTTAGTCACAATTATGTGACAGAATCACAGAAAGCAGATGATTTATATCGTGTGTTGTAAGATTTGTATGTAACTATGAGAACCAATAGAAAGGCAGTATTAAAAATCATGCATTGATCACGCGTTTTTAGCTACTCTATTCGTTCAGTGAACAGAGTATAGCCTTACTCAATTCGGACAAACCATTCCATTATGATGAGACAACTATGTATTTCAGAAAGATGTTCTGTTTTGGTAAAATGTGCTTGGAAAAAGAAGACATGAACATTAATGCTACAGATTTAAAAAGCTTAAGGGGATTCTTGCTAGAAAACGACCTTGAAAATTTAAAGTTCGGCTCTAGCTGTCAAGATTCGAAGCGATGAGCTGGGCGGCAATAAAGCAGGGTTCGGGCACATTAGTAGGTAGTTTATGACTTATTAGTATGAACCAGAAGCAGCAGGTGTTCGATCCCATGCAACAAAAGTTTTCTTTCACTAATATTTAGGATTACATTATTTTGTGCATTTCTTACAGGGAATTGAGTTTAATCGCCCGACATTATTCTTGGGCATTTACTATGCTATTATCAGATTACCTTTATAGATTTACAATCTCTATAATTTTGCTTTTCTTACAGGGAATTGAGTTTAATCGCCCGACATTATTCTTGGGCATTTACTATGCTATTATCAGATTACCTTTATAGATTTACAATCTCTATAATTTTGCTTTAATTTGAAATGGTTTCCGTAGTTGTTACAATTTTTGTTTTTGGCTATGTTTAATTGACTAGTTAATTTTTCAAATCAATAAATCTATAAAATGTATTTTTTTCAAAAGGCAAGCATAAGAAGAAAATGTCTGAAAGATTATTGCTTTTAACAAACTACACAAATACTACGTTTAAAGCATGGTCAATATGTTTATTATGTCAAAGATACATTCTTAATGTTTATAATTCGGTAATTCAATCTAAAATATTTTTTCACTTTATTATTGAATTAGTGTTAAATTTTAATAAAGTAAAATTCGATATACTCGTATATGTGTACATGTTCGAGATCGAAGTGCCGAAGACTGCTAACAAAAAATTAATAAACTTACATAATACAGTGGATATCTCTATAAAAATACAAATAACATAAGCTGAATACATTTGGCTTTATATTTGAAATAAATATTTAAATTATGTACAAAGGTAACTGCACTAATTACATATCAACAAATAAAAAATAAGGTTTCTAATAAAGTTTTCGAAATAAAAATATTTTTAATTTAGGTACTCATCTATTGCGAAGTAGCCTAATAGGTAATAGGTTTCTACTTGTATGTATTATATTTAGCTAGCTAGGTAATGCGATGAATTTTGTTGAATGAAGTTGGCAATAATTAAGCGACATCGGTCGTATTTTTAATTAATATATTTTAATTAAAAATATGTAGTTAAGTGTTAACTTATTAAAAATTATCTATTAGAGCGGGTTTACAGAACATTTGATTGGGATTAAAATTTTAATTCCAGTTAACTTTGACATTTGGCAGTGTAAAGTAAACGACAGTTAATGGCTGATTGATTTAATTCGAAGTTAAATATTTAATTCACTGTCTATAAATCGGCCCCTAGACTTTTTAACAAATCATTACAGTTATTAGTTAACTACAAAGACTTGGATGTGCAGTATCAACAGAATCTACTAAACCCCGAAAATGTCGATGTCGATAATTGGTACATACTACCTTATCGGTACTATAAAGAAATATCTCTTATATTTTCGATCCCCCTTGGATCTACCAACTCTGGCAACAAACATTTTAAGTAAAATTGTTTTAATTTTTCTTTCATATTACATTCCCAAAAATCGTCGTCTCGTTTGATAGTTTCAAATTTAATTTTTTTATGTCCAGTCCAAACTGCTAAAATGCATGTATCGCGCTGAGTTATATGTAGCTGACCTTGGATTTGAAAATACCAATCATGTTTTTGGTTTATTTTGAAAGTTCCAGATTTGTCTTTCTGCCAAAAAGTAATTTTTTTTTTTCTATGGCTTCTTCTGGAGAAAGCCCTAAATTAAAAGCTGCATAAGGACACTTTATTTCAATAATTGTATCACTACCAAGTAAACCATCTGGTGTTGCCCCTAAGTAACAAATATCTGTATCAATAAACAATCCACACGGCTCAACTTTTACATTTTTCAATATTTCTAATTCTTTTCGAGCAATATCTTCATAATTTTTACCGTGGATTATTGATTTTGCGGTTAAATTTTGTGTACCATAAAGCAAATTTTTTACAAGTTTAGCACTATTTGAATTTTTTCTTCTTTTACAAACTTTAGAAAAATTTGATGCTGTCAACAATTTACGTCTAATTTCTAACCACGTTCCCGAATTGCTTTGGTGTATTGTCGCTCTTTCTAGATTATGGATTTCCAGATTCGTTTTTTCCAGTTTGCGTAAAAAATCTTCTGCCATTAAATTATATATTTCTGGGGACATATCTGGTTTCTGACAATTTTCGCCGTAATCAGGGTCATTTAATCTATTAGTATTACCTTTTTCGCAATATTTAATTTTATTTACTTTCTTTAAAAGTCTTTGCCGGTGGATTTTCTGTTTTCGCCTAAATTCCATTCTATTAATAATTTTGTTACTATGATTTTTAAAAGAATGCCTAAGAGTAGAATGAGCCATTTTTGTATTGTGCGCAACTATCGCGGCAGTGCATCTAGCTTTATAAGAATCGGAAAGTGAGTAGTTTACTCGTTTTCCCCCTACAAACTTTGCAACAACAGAATGAAATTGTTCTACAATATTGCTGTCAACATCATATAAAAGGCTACGTGCGTGATTTGCAACACTGTAAATTATAACATTTATTTTGTTCAAGAACTCTTCGGAAATTAAATTTATAGTATTTTCAGCTTCAGAACAAACAAAATATGAAGCACATTTACTATGATTGCCGAATGAATGTTGTGGTATATTTAATATGTCATTACGTAACGAGATGGTTGCTTTATTTTTATCAGTTTCAATTTTGCGATAATTAATGGCCCCTCTAACAGCACGTCGCATGCGCAAAATATTTTTGTCTAACAGTTTCCGTTCTATTCTATTATATGACGTGTTTGTTGTTAATTGTTTAAGTTTGTTGCAAAAATTTCTTAATATATGATTCCGACACTCAATTTTTTCCACAGTAATATTATTGTAAGGGCGTGATGTCAAAACGTTTTTATAAGTACTAGTGTCACCATCACCCACCATAATATTGTACTTTATGCCGTACATTTCTACACTTTTTTTAAATCCCTCCACTAAAATGTCTGATTCCATACTAGAAGAACTACCGAGGTGATTTTTAGTACAGATGTGAGGAATATTTTCAACACCTTTACGTCTACTGCAAAATGTACAAAATTTATTTTTTACCGCAGAATACAGAACTCCTTTAGTATGTAGCCCTATAATGGAAGCACAGCCAGATAATGCGTTGTAGATACCATTTCTGTAGACCCTTTTGGACCAGCAACCATCTACTGCAACAGGAACTAGGGGATAACCTTCTTCGTCCACAGAACCAATTTGTCGAGCGTGTTCTGCTTCTTTGAGAGCTACCTGACGCATTGATTCCGTTGCAGTTTGCTCCCATTTTTCAGCAATTTCACTGTGACATTTTTGATAAGTCCTGTTAGACATAGCCGGAATATTTAAACAAGACAGTAGCTCTTCTAGATTTGAATGACCTCCTCCGATAGACATAATCCCACTTACTGCTGCGGAATTCAAGTTCATCTCATCTTCTGGAGGATAGTTGTGTAGCTCGAATACCTCAAGACACATGTTGCATTGGAATATAAGTTTTGTCATCAAACCACATCTAATTTCCTTCTTGAAAGTCAAATTTGAGAAAGAACAACTGAATTGTTTTCCATGACTGCATATTTTGGCCAAACTTTCAAAAAGAAATTTTACATTAAAAATTCTATTGCCTTCCATTAATGCTAAAATAAAAAAATCATATCTTAACACAATAAGTAATAAAACATTAACAAACTTACTGTGTGCGTCAACTTTCTCTTTATCCAAAGTAAATATTTCGGTTTTATGGTTAAAATTTTCATGTGAGGTTGAGGGAACAGAATTATCTTTAGGCTGTACAGTACTTATTGTTTCAGGAACGGTGTCAGGTTCTTGAAGATTTTCAGGGTTTTTCTGAAGAAAAAAAAAATTTGAACAGGTATTCTAACTGATTAATAGCTAATACCGAGAGATCATTTAATTTATAATTAGAATGGGCTATGAATTTTAGATTAGATTGGCAACACTGAATGTTGACATTTTGAATTGTCAAAGTGACGGTTCAAAATGTTTAAACAACGCTGCGCTTGAAGCGTTGCTTTGACAATTCAAACTGTCAACACTCAGTGTTGCCAATCTAATCTAAAATTCGTAGCCCATTCTAATAATAAATTTAAATGATCGCTCGGTATAATGTTTATTGTTGTTTATAACATTGTTTTTAAAGTATGAATCATACCTGTCTCCATCGCCATGCTACAAGAGCATCTGCATTTCCTTTATTTCTTTTGGAACGAGAAAGTTTTTTTCTTTCACTATTAGCACGTCCCATAATGTTAATAAATCTGCCATAAAAAACGATTGTTAAATTAGAAAAATCAATATATTGTAAACGGAATACAATGCGGTGCTTATATTTTGCTTACCCTGATAAATAAAATAGTTAATTATTAGGAACAAAAAATTAGTCTTTGAAATATCGCAGCAACTAAACACAAAATCACTGATTGAACAACACCAACTCAACAGCACCGACACCGAGATAAAACTGATTACATTCCCTAACAAATTCCCACTATCTAATTTTGCTATGCGGAGGCATTATTTTCCGATCGGTTCGTCGAGTTAGACGAAAGCATAGACGAACAATTTTGTGAGAACAAAATTTAATAAATAACTATTTTTAGATTATTTAATTAATTGTTAGTTGATTAATAAATCACAAAGTCTAAAATTTTTAATTTGGGTAAAAGAAGGTTCCGGAAATGCATGGCACCTGTTGTTACCCGGTGTTCTCACTTTTGTAAATATTACTCGTCTGCGGAGCCGATACTGCAATAATTGTAAATTTAAGTGTCAGATTATACAATCCTGTCGCCAACGTTTAGGGTAAGGTTTATGGTGGTCCATAAATCACCGAAGCTCCACAGAATTATTGATCCGGAAATCGCGCGAGGCTATAACTCAAGTATTTAAAACAATTTTTTAATGCAACCGCCATAGTTATTTTGTCAAATTTGTTCCCTACGAAACGGACTTTGAAAAAATTACATTATGCTCCCATAATTTGCCAGGCCAAATATTCATATCTTTTCATATTTTAACAGATCAATTAAACACATAAAGAAACAAAAATTTCAAAATCTTAAAAATCCGTTTCGTAGTGAATTCTTTGCAGAACGTCAATCTGAAAAGTTCACTCCGATAACATTACAAATGACGGAGATATGATGTCGGGCGATTACATTGAATTCTCCATAAGAGAAATAGTGAGCGAAGCCCCAATTGCTCACTTTAGCTTTAAGTCTAAAGGTACTTACGTGACTTATTATACCTAGGGGTAGCTCATTTAACTTTATTCATAACACAAACACTTATAATATTTGACTTATTTATTACGTATCTTTCCGGCTATTCATATCTATACTTAACTTACATCTATCTATTTTCTACAGTCCCACCTCGTTCGATATCTTCCTTTGCCTCATCAGTGACTTTGCAGTGTGCCTAGCTTCCGCGACCGACAAAGTTGCTGATGGAGGTCCGGTGTATCGAAGGACTTGAGACATATTTATTATTTTCACGTAACTATGGAAATTTCCGTGGCAATATCAAGAGAAATAAAATTTATGTTTTTAAATTTAGAAATAGTTTCCTTTGATTGTATTTAACTCAAATTCGTGTATTAAATGCTCGCTCTTTTGTTAAAAATTAACATCAGTCTCTATGTGTAGTTTTCCTATTCCTGAAATAACTGTATACATATAAAGTTTCCGTCTATGTTTTTTCATTAATGTATATTTATGTATTCCTCTCTATAAAATATCTTGTGTAAATAGCTTTTAATTTACGGAACGTTAAAACTTATAACTACTACGTCGTCGGTAAAGCACTCCATAAATCACGAAACTCTTATTTTTATTAGTGCATCGTAATCATAGTCGGTTTGTTTTGGGGCAAAGAAAGATCTCCCGGTAATTAATTTACGCAGCGGCACAAGAAAATGAACCTTTTCCGCCTACATTATTGCTGTCTTGATTCTGTTTGTTTCCTCTAAAAGAAAGATTACAGGGACGCCCCCAACGACACCCCGCCACTGACGATTACTACCGTAACATTTAAGGTTTACAAACTCTAACTATGTCTGGTCGCAGTAATTGAAAGACGTAACGTTTATGTGGACGTAAATCGTCTTGCTCCATTAATTTTTTTTTTTTTGGTACTTCTCCATTGAATAATTAGAATTTATTTACGCAATGATAAGGCAGTTTCATCACCGCAAGCCATGTAAATGAATACAAATCATATTGTGTTGTGCTGATAGAAGAATGTTTTTGTAATTATTTTTCAATTGCTAGTATGAATCTCGATTGCGTAATTTGAATATTATCTTACAAAGATTTTACAAGTTTATTTTTTGGAAATATTCTACACGATTCGTACACGCTCACCGACCAATATCAGTCCCAACAGTTGACTTTGACCCACGGTCACACCACGGTCTGTGACCATAAAATATGAAATTGTTTTCGCCCAACTCTTCGAAGTGATCACCCTAAAATTGGTACACCGAGAGAAAAAATTCGTTGAATTAACGCAAAATGCATACGACCAACTCCTTTTTTTAGTCACCTATTAGCAATGCATTTGAAGTGTTCACTATATCACTATCAGAATGTTAAATTTGATAGCTTCAGTCAAAAACCTGTTGCTTCAGTCAAGAAAAAATATTATTACATTCAATGCGCGACAAAGTTTTCAGGATACATATTTTTGTTCAGAATAGACATAAATGACATGTTAACATAAAAATTTGATAAGTTCATACAATGCAAATTTGTGTACTGGAAAGATGATGAAATATTCAAATAACAGAAAGCTGAATTTGTGTCAACTATTCTTTTCTCTCAACTTAAGAGACAGGAATGTCAAAATAACAAAAGAAGCATATTGAGTTTATTCATTTTTTACATTTAAAGAATCTCCCAAGTTGTTTGAATTAACATTTAAGTTTGTTAAAACGACTAAGTAATGTTTTAAAGCAATGCATACTTTAGTATATTCAAGATATACTTACCTTAATCCAACCAACGAGTTTTGTTGAATGAAGAATTTTGTGCTGTTAAATCAAGACTTGTGATATGTTGACTATACTTTCTATTGTTGTTAATGTAACATTATACAGGGCGTGTAAATAGCATGAAATGGGATTATGTAGAAACGGTTTGACATATAGATTTGAAATTTGGTGTGGTTTAATTATACATACTTATCCATATATTTTTTGCAAGTTTAATTTATTTTGTTCGACTGGTATTTATCAGAGTCAGCCATCTTGCAATTTTTTAAATGACAACCAAAATTTAATTTGGTTTCTCAAGAAGAGAATGTACAATTTGAGCAGTGATTGTAACTCACTTTTGTATTTGACATGGAAGTCCACATAAGAAAAACACTTATTCGAATTGCTTTAAGATATTCCATATTGTAATTACCAGTCAAATGACAACTAATTAAATCTAGGTTGTCATTTAAAGAAATTCAAGATGGCCAACTCCGACAAACACCAGCCGTATAAAACAAATAAAACTCATATCAGAATGCCAAATCTAAATGTCAAACCGTTTGTACATAATCCAGTTTCAAGCAATATTATTTACGCACCCGTATATTACGCAATATACATATTTCCCAAAATTTCGCGCCAAAAGGAATATTGCATTTCCGATTTCTAACATTATTTTATTAAAAAATATCGAGAATGCAAACTATACTTGGTGCGCACTTTGAATCATTGTATTTTTTGTGATAAAATTTGATCTAAAATGCTGGGCAAGTGTGTGATGAAAAGTAAAGCAATGTTGGCATTTGTATAATGTAGATATTTGTTAAAGCTACACATTTGTTGGCATTCTCTAGAGTTTATAAACAGACAATAAAGTGCAAGTTTATACTCGGATAACATATTCGAAATGCAGATAAAAATATAATCAAACGTCAAGAGATCGTAAAGGCATGTAATATATATTATATTGTAGTACAAAAAAATTCTAGCCTTAACAGTTTTATATTTATCCATGTAATATCGATTATATCACTGAGTTGTGCTTAAAGTAACGCTTATGTTTGAATACACTTATATTCAAGCTTGTTTGTTTGTTGATATTTAACGAAGTAAAAATAATATAAATGTAAATTATCACTTCTTTAAAAGGTTATGGAGGAAACATAGTTAAACCAGAAATTCAAACAATATTTTTATTTATAATAAATATGTAACATACTTCTATTGCAAGTATTAGACATTGGCTGCGGTGAATCAACAATAGGTACACTTTGTATGTCAACTGTAATAGAGTTACCAGTGGATGTAGTATTGAAGTTTGTTTGGTTATGTTTAGATACCACGTGTTTTATATAAGATCCTATTGTTTGAAAAGATCTTGAACAATCTGTATATTTACAATTGAATACTCTAGAAAAGCAATTGTGTTTTATTTTAATATGTTTTACTAGTATATGAGATAACTTAAAATTACTGTTACAAAACGGACAAGGAACCATTATGAGCTATCAGAAGGACGTTACAAATGAACTAAATACTATTCTTATACTTACACTAATTAAGATTCTAGTTACAACAAGAAAATAACAAATATAACTCTAAAAAAAATTAAAATGGTTTCGTAAATATTTAATACAACATATAACACATGTTATTTAAATTCTTTCAATTTCATAGATTAATGTTTCTACATAGGGTATTCTTACGTCAAAAGCTGTTGTAATTCCATACACAGTTATTTGAATAAGTTGCCAAATGTTCTGTGACTGGACTGGATATTCGGCATTTAAAACGTAAAACGCCTTAAATGTCAAGTCGAAACACTGCAGTACTGAATTTGCCTTGTGAATATTGATATCTATAACTAAGTACGAATCGAAATTCTTTAATGTATTACCGATGACAATTATATACGGCTGCATCCTGCATCCCCTTTTCTGGTATTCAGTTCTTCGTTTTTCGATGAAAGTTTCAATGTCAGAGTGAACCTATAACAAATTAATTTTGTTAAAAACTTTGCTTCTGTATTAACTCCTATAGTAAAAGTCAGCGTAATACATACACTATTAATTTATTGACAGATATGTTTTAAAATGATAGCACAACACAACTGACTCAGAAATAAGCCAGGTATTTATTTATTTTAAATATTATTTTTTATACGTTTTTAAGTTTTTTCTTTTTGAAATATAGATTCGTGTTATTTTGTGTGTAGTAATGGATTACTTATCTATCTAATGAGCTCTGTAGCTTTTCAAACTATAATTTATTCATGTATTTTAAAGAATACACTTCCTATCTTTTATTTAGGAAATTTCATACCTTTAAGTGATTAATTAGAGTTGATTGACATTCTGAAATGGAAAACATCCAGGACTTAAATCTTCGCCTTGGTGGAAACAGACCCGCTAACAATGATATTTGCAGCGCATGTTTTTCGTCTGCAATGAATAAAATATATAGTAAGTACTTATACCGGGTGTCCACACGAAAACTTTATATTGAATTATTTCTGGTGTTTTTGAAGACAAAAACTTGAAATTTTGAGTGGTTGTTCAGGATATAGGGGGACAATGAATAGTGTATTTCATACCGCCCCATCGGGTCACCCGCCGCCGCCGGCCATCCCCACTCCAATATTTTAAATGACACCCTGTATTTTTTTTTGGTGGTTTTGAAAGAACACAATTTTCTTGATATTCCTATGTGAAAAAACTAGTAACACACATTATGACATTTATGAGATATCTAAATTTAAAAGTTTCAGATACCAGAAATTATTAACTCCGAAAAATCATAAGTTAGTCATGGAAATAGTTTGCTTTAAATTAGAATTGTCAAAATTGTGACTTTTGTGTTTCATTAATATTAATACTTGTAAAATTGTTCTTAAAGTTTCGGCTTTTTCGCTGAAATGGTTTATACTCTTGAAGAGAGAACTGAAATAGTGATTTTGTATGGGATTGCAAACAAAAATTATTCCCAAGCGGCGACGTTATTCAATGAAAACCATCCAAACAGAAACGTATCTGTTGCTTATGTCAGAACGCTAATAGAAAAATTTTTGCAAACTGGATCTGTAAATAATAAAAAACGGAATACGAATAATTGTGGTGTACTAAATGAAGCTATGCAACTAGCAGTTCTTGGGCATATTAATTTAGACCCAGAGCTTTCGTTGAGAAAATTATCCGAAGTTTCGGGAGTGCCAAAATCAACCTGCCATAAGATATTAAAATTAAACAAAATGCACCCTTATAAAATTCAACTTCACCAAGAGTTGGGTGACGGTGATTTCGACAGAAGAGTCGAATTTTGTGAAATAATGACAGATATGATTCGGGAAAATGGAAATGTTTTGCGAAGTATTTGCTTTAGTGATGAAAGTTGCTTTTACTTAAATGGTCTTGTGAATAGACACAACTGTCGATATTGGAGCGACGTAAAACCCCATTTTTTCCGAGAAGGCAACACACAATATCCCCAAAAAATTAATGTATGGGCTGGAATTCTTAATAACCAAGTAATTGGCCCGATATTCTTCCAGGAAAATTTAAATGGACCTAAGTACTTACAATTTTTGGAAGAGCTAATACATCCTCTTATCATACAGTGTCTAGAAGAAAACTTGAATGAAATAGAGGAGGAGCAATTATATTTTCAACAAGATGGAGCTGGGCCACATTACTGTTTAGACGTTAGGAATTATTTGGATAATATTTTCCCAGGACATTGGATTGGACGTAGGGGCTCTATTGAATGGCCAGCTCGCTCCCCCGATTTAACTCCCCTAGATTTCTTTTTGTGGGGACATTTGAAGTCTGTTGTTTATAAGACACCGCCACAATCAATAGATGATTTACGTAATAGAATAACAGAGGAATGTCGAAATTTAACGCCACAAGTGTTCGAAAATGTTATAAATGCTTTTGAAAATAGACTTTATTTATGTTTAAATGTAAACGGTGAACAATTTGAGCATTTAATTTAACTAAAATGTTGTGAATAAATCTTGTTTTAAGTATTTCCATGACTAACTTATGATTTTTCGGAGTTAATAATTTCTGATATCTGAAACTTTTAAATTTAAATATCTCATAAATGTCATAATGTGTGTTACTAGTTTTTTCACATAGGAATATCAAGAAAATTGTGTTCTTTCAAAACCACCAAAAAAAATACAGGGTGTCATTTAAAATATTGGAGTGGGGGTGGCCGGCGGCGGCGGGTGACCCGATGGGGCGGTATGAAATACACTATTCATTGTCCCCCTATATCCTGAACAACCACCCAAAATTTCAAGTTTTTGTCTTCAAAAACACCAGAAATAATTCAATATAAAGTTTTCGTGTGGACACCCGGTATATCAATCAAAACATATAGTATTATAAATACCCTCTGTTGTGTCTCCTTTTAATTACTGTGTGCTTGTCAACATTATTCTTTATCTGACATATCTTACTGAAAAAAAGTGTCCCACTTTTTGTATATTTCCATTGAATTCTCTGGAAACATTTTCTTGAAACTGAAAAAAAGTGTCCCACTTTTTGTATATTTCCATTGAATTCTCTGGAAACATTTTCTTGAAATCTTCTTCTACCTGCAATAATATCCAATTTGAAATATTTAAAACCGCGTATTCATATTATTCTAAGCAGTTCAGAAGCACGCTTTCTTTTCAAAATCGGCAACTCTTCTAAAAATTCTGCTACCATAGAAACTTTACTTTTACGTCTGATATCATATGTTATTGACCAGTGTTCTAGAACAGATATCCACGGTTCCTCGTAATATTTTAACCAAGTGATACTGTCCAGTATTTGGTCTGAAAATAATATCTATATTCACTTGAATTTCTAAAAAGCATACTTGGTAATTATACTGCTTTTTATAAATTAAACAGTATATAGTGATATGCGTAGTTTGATTAAGCTTCTCTATGTATTGCATATCAAACTAAATTATAATTTAATGTCCTAATGGTTTATATAGTACTGAGGAAATACAACATTTTTTCTGTTTTTTTTTTTATTTCCTTTGGCAAGTGTACCAGGTCTTGCTGTGAGCCACATTTCGTGCTCCACTTTTCAATATCTTCCATAACTAAATGTAGATATATATATAAATTTAATACTAAATGAAGAAAAAAAACATATTTTAAAATATCGATATATAAAATCACTATATGTTGAAGAAATATAAAATATCCTACAATGAACAATTTTATGATATAAGACTAAAACAGTTAATTTAGTAAAACATAAATTCAGTTCTAGTATTACAAATTTTAAGATACAGATTCACTGTTCTAATAAAAAATCACAACTCATTCTCTTGTTTAATGGAAATTATCTGATATTTTCATTATGTATTCATTCGTATTTACATATAATTATACTCTAAAACATTATAATAATGTTAATAGTTTTTACGTAAGTACCCCTATATAAATCATAAATTATGTATTTGCAGGTATGCTTACCTTGAAAAGTCCCCACAAGGGAAGAACATCCCCCACTCGTCTAATACATTTCGTATTTCTTCATCAACCATTGGAAAAATATTATAATTCACTAATAAACATAAAAAAATGTTTTCGTGTAAAATATCAAAGTAGATATGTATCTTAATTTTACCTCAGATTTAAAAATTACCAAGGCAGCCATAATTACGCACTGTATAACTGCAAACATATTACTGATAATACTGATATACGTATTCTATCAAAACTGGGTATTTTCTTATGCATTGATGGTTACGGGTTGGAAGGGGTGATGCATGCATGCATGGTTATTTGCTTCTTACCGTTTACACGCATATAGAGATTTGTTAGATCATGTCTAATTTTCGCACCATTCCAAGGAATAAGCAGTATTGTTATCCCAAATATGTAAGCCGATGTATTCAACAACGAAATGTATTCAGTTAATAAAAATAACGTAACATTTTTAGTACTTTCTCAGGATATTACGTATTGTTATAACAACAACTTTGATAGTTTCGTTTAATGTATTACATTTCTTAATTTAACTATTATGTTTTTGTATTCCTTATTTCTTCATCTAACAGTTCAAACCTTTTAGATGAATTAAAATAATTTGAAGTTCGTCTTAGCGTTTACTCAACTTATTACTTTCAGTCAAATGAACGCAATTTTAGTCCCTCCAACTTCATGAGACATGACATTCATCATTTTCTTGATTCAACCGATTCATTTTTCTCGGTGTACCTAAAAAGCGGGTTTTAGATACCAATTTAGGCAAAACCAAAAACCAAAATTTATTTTGGTTTCGGATTCGACATCAGCACAGTGCCTTTTATAGATGGGCTTAATTTTGTTTAGTTTCTGCCAACTTCACTAATTTTTTTGAAAAAAAAGTAATGCCACTAGAATTTTCTAAATAAGGTCTTAAATGAAGAGTGTGTTGTGACATTTATTATGCGAAAAAATCCTTGTTTTTGATTTACTATTTTCTTTTTTTAAAATTGTACCAATATCCCTTATGAACAAATAACAGGCGAAACCCAGTTTTAACACAATTTGGAACTTAATATCAATAAATATCATGTTACGAAGTATTCTAGAAAGATGGAACTGATTGACTTCGATTATAGCATTGGGGGACAGGTATTGGCCTGCGTGCAGGAGGTAAAGTATTTGGGAGTGCTATTTGACTGACATTTATCCTTTGTCAAACATACACGGAAAAAAATATACCATAATAAGTACTGCAATTGTAGACCGACGGCATGGAAGTTACCATAAATATAGGAATTATTGCACCTTGCAAGTACGATTGCTACATTTTAGCGTCCGATTTTTAACATCCTTTCTATAGCAATATTGTCATGAAAACATGTTTTATATTCTAGTAAATATATCGGTAATATTGTAGTAAATATTTCGATATTATTCTAATAAATATTTCGGTAAAACTGCAGTAAATATTTCTGTAATGTAGTGGTATATGTGTCAGTAATATTGTAGTAAATATGTCAGTAATATAGCAGTAAATATTTCAGTAATATTGTAGTTAATATGATAATAAATATTTCGGTACTATTGGTGGAAACATGTCAGTAATATTACTGAAAT
Source organism: Amphimallon solstitiale (assembly GCA_963170755.1). NCBI lineage: Eukaryota > Metazoa > Arthropoda > Insecta > Coleoptera > Scarabaeidae > Amphimallon > Amphimallon solstitiale. Next base: position 19,061,865 of record OY720676.1, read on the forward strand.
ATCTACCACAATATGTATACTGAAATCCCTACTACATTATAAAATAAACTATGTAATTAAATTATTCTATGCTACTAGATTCTAACTTAAAGTGGATTTATATTGCAGTTAATAAATTTATTCATTTCTTATGTCACTGACAGATTGCAACAAGTCTTTGGCAACTCCATTAAAGTGACTTCCCACATTGCTTGATCTAGCATACTGCGGGAGTATTATCTAGGACCCTTGGCTTTTATCTTCGTAAATGAATATTTATCGTTTCATCAATAATTCTACTGATTAGTAATAACTATATATGATTTAATGATTAATTAGTTTGGAATAATTTATGGAACTATCACTTAGGGGAAATCCGGTTATGATGGCACACTGGCTATGTTGGCACACTATCACCCTCTACTAGATTAACATTCCTAGAGGGCTAATACAAACAACCAACTATGCATTAGTTTAATATATGATGTATTCCTGCAGCCCGTGAAGTTACCGCAAACTATTTAAAAAATAACGCAAATAAAGTGTTTTTTAGTTCTCAAAAAACTTTTGTGTGGTAAGTAAAATTGAAATTTATTAGTCTTAGCACAAAATAAGGGTGAAACATTATGGTTTGACGTGTAATGTGACAACATAACCTCGCAATAGACTAGTTGGTTCAGTGTAATGTGCTTCAGTTTTTCGATAATTTGAAGTTTGTAAACAGGTGCATTTTCGGGTATGACGGCACACGTTAAACAAGTGTATGATGGCATATGCCAACATATCCTGAATACAAATTTCACGTATCCTTTTTTATTTGGAATCAGCCAGTTTTTATTTACAGGTAATTGTTTTAGTTAAATACCCAACATAGCAAAATATAATTTTTTTACAGGAAGGTAATGGCACCACCGAAGCCAACCCATCGTCGACAGTCATGGTCAACTGAAAATATGCAAAGGGCGATAAATGCTGTCGTTTCTAAGCAAATGGGATGGCTCAAGGCATCACAGACTTTTAATGTCCCTAAAAATGCATTGCGAAGACGAGTTGAAGGAAAAAATAAGATTTTAAAAGGGAGCGAAGCCGGATTTTTGGGAGGGATTTTGCCCGTTTTTTCTCCAGAAGTTGAATCGGAAATTGTTGAACACCTTAAAACTTTGGAAGCGCGTTTCTTCGGACTTACACCAACTGATCTAAAAAAACTGGCTTATCAGCTTGCTACAAAACTGAAGTTAAAGCTTCGATTTAATGATGATAATCAAATGGCTGGGTGGGATTGGCTGCAAAGCTTTTTGAAACGTAATCCAACAATAAGTGTGAGAACTCCGGAAGCTACTTCGTTAGCCAGAGCACAGGCTTTAACAAAGTACAAATTGCAGCTTACATTGATAAGTTGGAGGAGACTTTGGATGAGTATAAATTTACTCCTGCTCAGATATATAACGTAGATGAATCAGGCCTTTCTACAGTGCAGTCCTGAACCGAAAAAATATTAGCAACTAAAGGTCGCAAACAAGTGGGAGTATTAACCACTGCTGAGAGGGGGCAACATTTTACCATAGTGTGCTGCATGAATGCCATAGGCAATTTCATACCACCTGATCTTATATTCCCACGCAAAAATATGAAAGCCGAATTAATGGATAAAGCACCAAATGGGTCTGTGGGATTTCCACAAGAAAAAGGATACATGAATGGTGAAACGTTTTTATTATGGCTAAAACATTTTGTCAGGTATGCAAATCCAGGTCCTGGTAATAAAATTCTTTTACTTTTGGACGGTCATGGTAGTCATAAACAATTACCAGTTTTAGAGTTTGCCAAAAAACATAATATTATTATGTTCCTCCACATTGCACCCACCGGGTGCAGCCTTTAGATGTAGCTGTATACGGACCACTAAGTACCTATTATAATCAAGCAGTCCGAAGATGGCTTTCCGCTCATGCAGGTCGTGGAATTACACATTTCCAAGTTGGCGAATTGTTTAATGAAGCATATTCGAAGGCAGCCAGCGTCTCTAATGCTCAAAGTGGGTTTTCCAAAACAGGGATATGTCCTCTCAATAAAGAAGTCTTTGCTGATTGGATGTTTGAACCTTTAGAAACGACAAATGTCCCAGCCAGTAGCGAAATTCCAGTATCAGTTGACACTGAAATCGCTTCCTGTTCCAGACGATCTGAGAGCCCTAAACTCTTAGCACCACCAAAGGAATGCAAAGAAAATGATCCCAATACTGGCAATAAAGCAGACTCTCCGAGAAAAGTAGCAAAACTATTTATTGAAGAACTGTCTCCCAAGCCGCATTATAGACGTGTCATTTACAAAAAAGAAAACTAAGAAAGGTTCTAAGGGTATTTTAAACTCCACCCCACGAATTGCATTACTACAAGAAAGAGAAAGCGAGAGTAGAGAAAAAGAGAGAAGAAAAGTAGCACGAAAAGTCAAAAGAAGAATCGACTTATCTGATGACAGCATGGACGAAATAAATAATGCTCTCGATGATGACGATGACGATGCAGCGTGTATATATTGTAACTCACTCTACTCCCATTCCCGAGCACGTGAATCCTGGATACGCTGCCAAAATTGTAGAATGTGGTGTCACACTGAATGTGCGGGAGTTACCAGGAAACTAAAACAGTTTATTTGTGAGCTATGTTCATAATCATTTAGTTGTACTTTTTTGTTAATAAATAGGTACTTAAGACAAATCGTGTTTTGTTAAAAGTGAACATTAAAATGTTTATTAACACATATCATTAGGTGCCGTATGCCATCATAGTCGGATCTCCGTATATGATGGCATACTTCACAAAAGAAAAAGAAATCGTAATTTCTCTTTATCATTTCCTCTTAGCATTGTTATTCAACTTTTAGTGCATAATTTACGAATGACTATATTACTATACGTGGTTAGAACGTTGTGACTCCAAAACTGTTCTTAGTATAGCCAGTTAAAAAAAAGTATGCCATCATAGCCGGATTTCCCCTAGTTAGTAGGAAGGTTGTTTTTTCATCTTGGCTGAAGCACTAAAAAAAATTCAGAAGGTATTTGTTCTGCCTCGAATGATAGCCGCTGCCTTAGAATGAAAGTTTGAGTACTTGTCGGTTTCAATTCTTGTGGAAGAAAGCTTGAGTTCTTTTTATTCTTCATAAATGTAGATTGGTTCACTTACGATGCCCATATTGTATAAAGGCTTTCTCAAATGACATAGCCTGGTCACTAAAGCCGTGATAGTTTGAATATATATTTTGCAACGTCTACTTTGGTTAGCTGGCAATTTAGCATCTAGCTATTCTCTTAATACGTGTATACGGAAAATCCAAACTCCAACTAAAACCAAGTATCCACATTCAGCCGTTACCAAGATAGATAAATTCGAAATATAAATTCGACAGAAATTATCGCAATAAATTTAGCAAATGTTAAACTACATCACAATTAAAACTCCACACGTAAAGTTCCCGTAACGAGGATATCAATAGTGAGTCACAAAGTCGACAAAATGGCTAGATCAACCCTGTGATAAACGAAAACATGCGTTACCTCTACAGTATTGGAGACAACAAGGAAAATTGAGATCTAGACCGTAGATTTAGCAGAGAATTCATTAAAAATTAATCCCGATTTTTTTACAATTAGTAACAATTAAGTGTCTAATCATCAGTACTGGAAAAGAGAATTTTATTTAAAAATAAATAAGAGAAACCGTTGCAACTGCGCACAGATTTTCAAAACTCAACTAAACAAATCGTACTTAATGCTACAAAGATAAGAAGTTATTTTAAATAACAAGAAAATGGGTGTGCTTAAAACCACACGGCAGAAGTGAAAACTTCATCAAGGCGAGGTTAATAATACGAAATCCAACTTTTTTTTTTTCGTTCTATAATACATTAGGGCCATCCTGCATCGACGAATTCAGTTGCTGAGATTTAGTGTGCTTCTTTTGACGATATTTCTTCACGCGCGCATTAGACAATTCCCTTTTTCGTTTTAATTTGTCATCGATTTGATGTTCTTCATCCATCCTGTGTAACAGAAAAAAAATAAATGCTTATAAATTCGTATATAATGAGCAATTAAAGCAATGCTATATTCTCAACGTTTCTGTTTTCCATTGGTATACAAATTATAGTAAATGCGTGTGGCCGTTATTTAACACCCGGAATATACTGATCAGTTTCCGAGTCATCCATATCATTTTAATAAACACGTTAAAACTTACCTGAGCGCGAAATATTATATTATATTATTATAGAGATAATGTCTCGTAGACACACAACAAATTTTTTGGTTAACCGTCCGCGAAGTTACCAATTAGCGAACGCAACACAGTCCGCGAATTTCAATTTCGCGTTGTGGGTGTACGCATATATATATATATATATATATATATATATATATATATATATATATATATATAAAGAAAAGAAATATTGCGGATTATAGAATAATAAAGTATAGAATTTCATGGGATAACTCCGCTCAAAATGCAACTGCGGACACGTGTTTCGAACTACTTGGTTCTCGTCAGCGCAGTGTAGCCAAGGAATAGGATGGGATAACCTTGGAGCTGAAAAACATCAATCAGAGACATACACAAGGGACAGCCTACCAATTGAGGCTTCAGCTAGAGTGTCCTCGATACTGAGAATGAATCTAACGTCGCCGCGAGGTAGACATTGTCCACCTGCAGCAACTGAATTCGTCGATGCAGGATGGCCCTAATGTATTATAGAACGAAAAAAAAAAAGTTGGATTTCGTATTATTAACCTCGCCTTGATGAAGTTTTCACTTCTGCCGTGTGGTTTTAAGCACACCCATTTTCTTGTTATTTAAAATAACTTCTTATCTTTGCTGCATTTTGAGCGGAGTTATCCCATGAAATTCTATACTTTATTATTCTATAATCCGCAATATTTCTTTTCTTTATTGTTATCCTGTGGGTTCAGATGGCTTGCAGGTGGACAATGTCTACCTCGCGGCGACGTTAGATTCATTCTCAGTATCGAGGACACTCTAGCTGAAGCCTCAATTGGTAGGCTGTCCCTTGTGTATGTCTCTGATTGATGTTTTTCAGCTCCAAGGTTATCCCATCCTATTCCTTGGCTACACTGCGCTGACGAGAACCAAGTAGTTCGAAACACGTGTCCGCAGTTGCATTTTGAGCGGAGTTATCCCATGAAATTCTATACTTTATTATATATATATATATATATATATATATATATATATATATATAAATAGACAATATGAATACTCGCTTACGAGTCCCGCGTCGGTCTGATGTTAACGTGCCGGCTTCTCACCCGTGCGGCTCGGGATCGAATCTGCTCGGGGACATGAATTTATTTATTCATTTAAATTTCAATTTAATTGAAATTAAATACCTCTATATGATATATTTCTCTCGTTCCCTTAGTCGACTCGAGCCGACTTTACCCGAACGAGCGTTACATAGTCGAGCGTGACGGCTCAGTCTTGTTTAGTGCCCACAATCAACGCAACGCGCCCAAAGAAGTTTACACTTCAATAATTAACAAACAGTCTAGTAATATAATATAATTTAAAATAAACTCACACTCAAGAATAAAAATAGGCAACCAAAAGCGCAATAACAATACAAACGAAAAATTAATAATTAGGTTAATTCATTCAAATCAATATATAGGGCGTGATTTTTATACCGTTACACTTTTACTAAACACATTTGTTATAAATTTAAAAATTTAAGTATCCTTTAGTAAATGCTTGGCTTACTAGAAATTAATACCAATTTTTCCCTCGTTTTTCCTTCTTTACCAGAAATGTTGCCAATTTGCCTGTAAAACGGATCATCTGCATCGAGTATATTTTTATTTACTGAATAAATAAGTTCATAGAAATGTATAAAGAAATTTAAATCAATCGAAATTAATTCTTTTTTTTTAATGAGGGAAAATTACTTAACTTAAGAAGACTAATCAGAATTAATGTGGAACAACAAAAAAAGGGGAACAGGCAATAAATTATTTAACTTTGTCCTATACAAGAAGCATCGGAAAAAAAACAGAATTATCGATTGATACCATTCTATGACGATACTCATGACCTCAATGTACAGGTCGTTAACTTTATCGCTGATATTTTTTCCCTTGTCGATGTATTTTCTTGAAATCTTTTTTTTTATTCTCTTAATGTATGTGTATTTGTGTATATTCCCCATCCACCACTCAACCTCAATCGAATTGACTAACGCTGTTATCGGAACGTTTTTTGTTGTAGTTCACCGTCTTTTGAACTGTCTGACGGTTATATTCTTCAGCTTTCGTTATGGATTGGATGAGGGGAACCTTTATTCATGAATATAGAAAGATAATCATTAGAAAATCTTCTGGATGTTTTTATTGAACTGAAAGGATCATTATGAATTAACGATTTTTGGTTTTCTTTTCTTCTGTTTATCTCTGGAAATACGAATATTTCGGTAATTAAATTATAAGTATTCTCTGATAATATATTTTACAAGGTAATATGAAAGAAATGCTTTTTCTTACGAGTTGAAAAATTTTCTTCAAACTTCCAAGCGTTTTAGCGCAATCTCATGAAGTTGCGCCACTGCAAGAGATAAGTTTATATATTTCTTGCATACATTGGACGAACGATGTTCAAATTTAAGCGGGTATTGCTTTTTTGTTAATTTTATATAGAAAATATTCATTTTTGGTTATCGATAATGCATCTAATCGAAAGGGGGCGTATGCTACAAAACCTTCAATTTCAAAAAATGAGAATAAAAATTCTTTACTCTCTCATTTTATTTAGGTATTTCTATAAAAACCTAAAGTAATTTTTGCCTTTAACCTATGATCACGCAAAAACGCCTGTGCTCCCTTTTTATCTTTTCTGTATATAATGCTTGCAAAGGATACATCTGACATAAATATATATGCAGAGATTTATGTAATATTGTGCATATACAGGCGATATATGCTGCGAAAGTGCACATTTTACTGAACTTGTATATGCAAAACCTTTATTGAAACAACTTTCTATGCTGGATACAATTCATTCTATAAAGATTTTCAGCAGAATAATGAAGAAAAAACAGTCACTATTTATTGTAAACACAAAGATATATTGTCTATAAATCTAAAAATACAAGTATTTTATGTGTTAAACTATAATGAACCGTTAGAATACATTTCAAACAGGCCAGTCTATGTACACAACTTTTATAAAAGTTACTTTGAAATAGTCTATTCTTTACCTGCATATACTTTCCACGCGATAAAAAGAAGTATACGATTTGTTAGGATTGTGAACCTTGACCTAAGATAACAGTGACGTCACAGAAAATACCCGCATTTGAATAGACGGACAAAAAACATAGAAAACTACGCATAGGGAGTTTATAGAAGTCTATTGAGTGGTTAGTATATCCCTAGAAATGTAATATTCAAAAATAAATATAAATAAACAAGTGTTTGGATTATTTTTTTTAAAATTAAATAACTTCTGTCGTTGGCTACTAGAACTGTATCCTTCTTCTAAAGTCCTTAATTGAATACAATGCAGATCGAAGCTATATATTCAAAACATAAATTCAAACGTATCCATAAGTAATCTGATCTAATATGCTTAAGGACAACGATCTCCGATCCAATTCATGACCTACGCATATAGCCATGCTCCATTTAGGTTACAATATACATATAATAAAGATGAATATCGTATCATGTTACATCGATGTGCGTGTTGTATTACAAAGGCATTGCATGAATACTTAGAACTTTCGAGGGGTTGTGTGCGGTTTAGGCTTATCGATAAGAGCCGATCGATGACAAAGCACCATAAGGGGATGGTTTTAAATGTTGCGGAGTGACTATTATGTGTCATATCTCTGAAGTAGTCCGTGACTTTGCAAGTGTATTGTCATTGATATAAGTGATACAGTCACCCTGATAGTTCACGTATAATATGTTCGCAAGAAGGCAAGAAGATTGTTCAATGTTAACGGAGTAGTTTTATTCGGTTATGAAAATGCACCCAAATAGATACTATTTTTACAAGACTGATCCAGTGGATAACGCCAGCAGTTAGCTATAGACGTTAGAACTTGTATTCATTTAATATATAGAATGAATTGCTATTAAAATGTTATTATAAAATATTATAATATAAGTGTATAAGAAACCCTAAAGTACGCTCGACACGTTTAAGAGCACGAGGCGATAGGGGAGTGCTTTTAAATGGAGCAAGCACGTATACACGCATATTACAGGCTTTTTACTTTCTTATACGTAGTTGTGAGTTGTTGTTTTTTGTATTTGTTTAGGTTTGTTTTGAATGTAATATTTGTGAAGCTGTTGTTTCACAATTTTGTCAAAATACAGACCTGAAATTATAACAGAAATAAAAACATCGTTACAAAAGAATAATTATCCACTTTTACAAATTGATAAAATTGTGAAACAACAGCTTCACAAATATTACAATCAAAACAAATCTAAACAAATATAAAAAAAAACAACTCACATATATGTCCCAGTGCCTTACATCCCAAACCTTTTCGAAAAATTAAATAAAATACTAATACCATATGACATAAAAGTAGCACACACAAACTACAATAACCTAAGCTACCTGTACACCCCCCTTAAAGACAAAATCCCTAATTTAAAAAAAACATACATAGTTTACAAAATACCATGTAATGATTGTAACGGAATATATATAGGACAGACACAACAGTATTTAAACGACAGAATAAATGGACATAAATTTTCGAATAACAGTACTGCACTTAAGAAACATACAAGTAAAACAAATCATACTTTTAACTATTCAGAAACTGCAATCATAATCACTGAAAAAAACACCAAAGCTCGTAACATTTTAGAAAGCATCCACATACAAAAACATAAAAACGCAAGAAATGATAGAATAGACACTAATAACCTTCCAATACATATTTCCCTATTTTATAGCAAATAATTGTAAAATATTCTTTCCTTAACCATACGAATTTTTAAAATAAAAATACAAAAACAAACAAAAAATAAAAACATCCACACTTAAAAATCTTGAAATACAGACACAAGTGAAAATACGCATATAGACATATATTTTAAAGCACCGAGCAATAGAAATACACACATAATTAGTAAAGTATTTAAATTATCGAAGACAAATAGAATAACAATGTGTACATAAATCCACTTAGCCAAAATAAAAAATAAAAAAGAAAAAAATTACAATTAATATGCAGGTGGGAAAATCTATAAATAAATCCACTGAAAAAACCATGTTAAATACATTCTACTTCACATTTATTAGACATACAACGTAAAAAAATAACTTTATTTTACTATATATTACTATTTTACATTTTAACCTAATATACTTAAATTGGTGTTACGGTTATATATATTTTTGAAAAAGATATTATAAATAATATCGAAACGTAAAAAACCATTGTTTGATATTCTTCCATAAACAAACCTTATTTAAATACAGGGCCGCTACACCCATGATTTCGAAGTAAATTATATATATATATATATATATATATATATAGAGAAAAATAAAATTTACTGTTTCAAACAGAATTATGGGCTGTAGATTAAATAAGACACAATTGTATTGATGTTATGTTGACGTTTCGATTTATTACAAAATCTTCTTCAGACCTGTTTTACAATGTAATGGGAGAAACAAAAATATAATTAGTTATTACATAATAATACATAATAATACATAATCAATACAATTGTGTCTTATTTAATCTACAGCCCATAATTCTGTTTGAAACAGTAAATTTTATTTTTCTCGACATACGTTGGTCAGTTAGACGAAATACTTATTATTATATATATATATATATATACATATATATATATATATATATATATAGATTTGCAATATTTTTTGTATATATGAAATTTTAAAATTCGGACCGGAAGTAACACTTTTACGCTTAGGAATTAGCACTTTTTTTCGAATATCTTGTATGTATTCTATAGCGATTTATTATTATTATTATAATAGAAGTACTTAGAATAGGATTTTGAATAATTTTGGTGTAATAAAATTTTTAAAATTGTATAGTTTGAAACGCTCATACGTATAAGAAAGTCGTGTGGTGGCCACACCTCATTTTTTTTTATTATACCTGCACTACAATGCGAAAATCAGAAACAGATTAGAAAAAAATTGATTTAATTTTTAATAATTAACATAGCAATTATTGTTGTTCAGTTGTTACGTGGTTGTTATGTACATTTTTTTTACAAATTTTCTGAATTTGCATTGTACAAAATGAGTGAAGATATTTCATCGGAAGTTGAACGATTAGCTGAGCAAGTCTAATTGAAATAATTAATTCCACAAAAATCAAAAACTGCATATTATAAAGAATATGAGAAATAAATTGGAATGGATGACAAAGAAGAATTACCACACGGTAGACTAAACATTGATGCATGAACAAAGTGGTAGGTAACATTATTGAAAAGGGTAATTAATTAATCTAATTTCTTGAATGTCGTAATAGTCCGCTATTTATAAATCATCAACACTGTGGTGCATGCATTCAAAATAACAAACAATGCTAAGAATTAAAAAAATTAGGTGTGGCCACCACCTACTTCCGGTCTGCCGATTCTATTGAAAATCTAATCAGATATCAAGAAGGAGATTATACTCGTAAATACAAAATTTAGAATTGATATCTACAGCGGTTTGACCGCTATCGTGATCACACACACATACACAGACAGACAGACAAACAGATACACAGAGAGACATTTTCTAAAAACCACTTTTTTGGTATCAGGGAACTTCAAAACGTGGACATCTGCAAAAATCTCGAGGTCGAAAATTTTCGTCATCACAATACTTCCTTATACTACGTATAAGAAAGTAAAAGGGGTGAACATAGCTTCATTTTATAAGCTACATGCGTTTATGAAGGGAACAAACAAAGGTTACGGCCCTAAGTAATTTTTGGTATTTCGAGAAGAGGACATATGAATATTTTTTGTTCAAGCCCCTGATCGTACGTTTTTGAAGGTAAGAGCCTGTTTTATTTTGACACTTGTGACAAATATCGAGAGGAATATTTCGTTTTTCAGGTTGTCCTTATTTGTCGCATATTTGGCTCATGCAGAAGACATGAGATGTGTGATTTACGTATGTCGGACATTAAGAGAGAGGGCTCCGTTTTCGTTATTAATATTCAACTCTCTACAACAGAGAAAAGTTGAGAAATTTCTGCTGTTGTTGATTCGGATATATTTTATGCGAAGTTGTTTGATCAATATATTTCACTACGTCCGGATAATATATCCACAGACAAGAGTATTTTTAAAATATAATAATGGAAAATGCATTAAACAAGCTGTCGGGATTAATACTATTGATGATAAGGATTTTGAATATTCTCATCTTCGAATTTTCAACAATAATAATTGTACCATTAAGGGTCCTATATAGTGGATGCAACCAATTTCCGATCCTATATAGTGGATCGGAAATTGGTTGCATAGCACATAATTTAATAAGTCAAGGATGTCCGAGTACTTATTACACATAGGGAATATATAATAAATATTTGAAATAATAACTCAATTTCTAAGCGAATAAAAATTCATTTATGACCAAATATTTACACATTTGTAACCGCGGGAAAGATTTTTACTAGAATAACAATTCATTGTAATGTGGGTTGCCTAATTTTAATTTATTTTATATTCATTTAAAAGAAATTAAAAAATAGTTGAACGAAAAATAAGTGCAGAGCGGGGTAGCTTTTTATTCAATTTATAACGTGAACCCAAGCAAACAAATCTCCTCCGAAGGATTTTTGAGAAAACTTGCTTTTGACATATTAATTAATTACTGTGACTTACATATATACCTTTATATGTAAAACGTATATGTGTTTGAGATATTATTAATTAATTTTCTTTAATCCGATAATTTTTTTCTAAATTTGATTCTTCAGCGGGGTAGATTACTAAATTCTTCGTAAGTTGACGTTGAAAGGTTTTCTCCAAATTTAAAATCAACAAAAATATCTTACATCTAAAATCTGCTATTTTTACATTGTTGACAGATCCACTATATTGGACCCTTAATGTTTATTTGAATAAAAAATAGCACTAACCTGTTTGTTACTGTTGTAGGTAAATTTGTTGTTACTTAGGCGACTTTAAAACACCACGGTGTTTTAAAAACCTGATTTTGCAAGCAAATGTGATCGAAATACCCGGATTATGATTCAGCTATAACAAAAGAAACTTTCCTTTTAGATTAAATCACATATCAGTGATAAAACTTTCGGGTATTTCGAGTTCGAATCGGTTGATCGGACGGATTATAAACATTTGTCGTTTCCTCAATGTGCGTACTGCCGGTTTAACGGATGTAACTATGTCCAAACGAGCGTATCGTGTCCGCGCAAATATCCTTTGCCACCTTTGACCACTGACCGTGATGTGTAATTTATTTTAAATAGAGCCTGCGAACCGTTTGGGTAATTTTGCGATCTTCTTGAGTGCCTAAGTGGATACATGTTTGTATTGAAAGTTGACATGGAGGAAGAAGCGTAAGTTTCTTAGACGCAGTTCCCATTTAGCCTAATTGCATCGGAGGACAGTCAAGCATGTTAACTCTCAGATATTCTCATCGCTTAATACGATGATGCATGTCATTTTATTATAGCTAGTAACGGAAAAAAAATAATTTTGCTTCGCTTCCTGTTTTATTATTCTTGATTGAAATGATTTTAACGACTGCATTTTATAATATCACAGGTGATTATTAGATAATTCAATATTTACCGGTATCGATCGAGAATATATTTTTATCATAATAATGATTATAATTATCATTAGGGATCACTAACAACAGTACCAATAATACGTAAGAATCTGTATATATTATACGAATTTTTCCAACTCTGGTTTGTCAATACGACGCAGCTACCTTTCCTCTTTATGCCTTTCCGTTATATCTGTTTACTCGCCATAAACATTTTACAATGTAGTTAATAAAAATGAGTAGATATATAAAACATACTAAAAGAAACTTACACAGATGTAGAAACAAGAAAAGGTACATAATTTATAATAAAAGCGTCTGTAAAACATGAAACATGTAGATTATCAATACAAACATTCACACACTTATACCGTAGTCGACAAATTTTAATTTCTGTTTATACTTCTATCCCATGTAGATGACCTTATAATATGCAGCGATGCGTGCTTGCTAACAGTGGTGGGAGAAGCAACGCAGTGTCGAGGGATCCTCACAATTCATAGGAAACGTTTGCCGAGTGTACTTGGCAGCCTCGCTATATATTTATCTTTACTTTATTTCGTCGTGCTCTTTTCCTCTTTCTACTTCCGTATCAGAAATTAAATATTGTCGACTACGGTATACATATTGCAGCATTGTTACAAAATGGAAAATTTCTTATTCAAGATGAAAAATGTAACATTGTCTCCCACGTTGGGTCCAGCCATATAAATTTATATGCTGTAGCTGCAACAATGCTGATGAATGATAAAATTTATAATAGTCTATTTATAAGCTTGTTCCTTAAGAGGGATCTCTACTCCCAGCCGCTGAGGCCACTGTAGACAGTTTGATTTCCCCATAAAGTTAACCGTAAATATTAATCAATTTTTAATTTTTTTATACCAAGTGAAAGAGAATTCGAATATCTATGTACGCCTAGTAATATTTTTCCTAAAAATATTTTAGAAATTGTCATAATTAGTAGCAGAAGTAGGTCAATATTAGACATTTTGTCGAATTTATTTTGAAATAAATAAAAAGAAATTAAAAATTTTACTAATAAGCGTACGTAAATTTGAGTTTTCTCTACAAGTTGATGTAATTATTTATAGCATTGGTTGAAATTTGATCTTAATTTTAAGGGGAAATGGAAACCCCTGCAGTGATAATGTTTATGATTTTTGTACATTGTCAAATGGACTGGCCCGTCTAGTAGAGATCCCTCTTAACAGCACAAATTTCTTTTTATGTTCTTATGAGTTCTTGCAGTGATTTACTTCTTATGTTCTGGTACACCTCTTATTTAGTTTTGTTTGGGATAAGGTCAAAAATTAAACAAAATGTCTAAATCTCATACAAAAATTATATTCAAATTTTTGATTTAAAAATTCCAATCGTAAATAACATTGCCACACTGTATCTCCTTATTTTTTACAAAATAAAGAGAAAAGGAAAAAAACTTTTATACTCATTTTTAGAGTTATAATGCTTGTGTAATACTTATTTATCTATAATAATATTTGAAAGAATAATTATCTTGTTCCTTTAAATAAAGAAAAATTATTAATTCTTGATAATTTGTTTATTAATACGAAGCCGATTCTATTTCACCAAAAGCATACATTTTCACATAGTGCCTTGTTGAACTAGAACTGGCCTATACTAATTGCTAGCTCTAAACATTCTCACATTGTACCTCTAGCAGCTTAGCACTTGCCCATCAAAAACATCCCCGCTTATTCGTATTTATTTTATTTGAATTGCTAAATTAAATGAGTATATAATAATTAATGATGCCCAACGATATACTAAAGGCAAATATTTTCACATAGTACCGTCAGCATGTCTAACACCATTACCTATCCTTTTATTATTTTAAAATAACGAATCATTATTATTAAACAAGATAATATTCATCTAATTAATGATGCCCAACGATTTACCAAAGGCAAATATTTTCACATAGTACCTTTAGCACGTTTAACACTATTAACTATATCTAAATTGAATTATTTATCTTATAACTTACTTCATATCATCGTACATTTTATCAATTCATTCTTATTGATGTCCTCCATCTTAAAAATTAAAATAATAAAAATGAAAATTAATTGAATGAATTTGTTTTAAAGGAAACTAAATAAAATAAAAATCTAATTTTTAATAGAGATTCTCAAATCGTGAGATGATAAGTAGTGGATATAAACCCCTACTTTCACTTTCGCTATCTCAAAAATTTTATTGTTTTCAAAAATTAACGTCTTTACTGCTTCAAAAAGTTCATCTTCGACAAGTCTATTCTTGTTTTCGCCTTATATACTGAAACAAAAGCCTATCGATAATTTGAAGCGCCTCTGTTATGTAATTACATTTTAGGTTGGCATTGATTTTAAAACGTTCTTGATAAAATCTTTCTTTTTCGTTTTCTTTAAGTTGTCATATTCGCATCAATACGCGCATATCGTCTTGACAGCTTACACACTAATGGCGACAACTTGAACTGTTTGTTCTTTCTACAAAATTTAGAGTGCATTGATTTATTTTGTGTTTGTCTTATGCCTAATATTAGTACTTATTTAACTTAGTATATACCATAACGTATATGTTTTTGATAATAGCATTGCCCTTAAATGTTGGCAACCCATCTTACTTACTATTATATTATTATATTATCAATACTATCATCTAAATACTTCTGCACTGAGTAATAGCATCTGGCTATCATTTCTTAAGAAGTCTATGAAAAGAATTCATGGACATATCCCTAATAGTTTGAGGCAACTTATCTATGGATCTTGTATTATAATTATCTACGACTCCGCGAGAGCTATAACTATTGATGTTTTTTCGTTTGTATATTAGCGTTTGGTAATTAAATACACAAGGAAATGACATTATTTTTATTGTGATGAAAACCTTACATGAATAATTGTAGGGTAATTTGCAGATTGTTCTGATGGCCCTCTTTTGTAGTACAAATATCCTTTTTACGTATAGCATACATGGGCTTTCATAATTTTATGCATAGTGAATACACTTGTGCTTTCCAATTTAAAGCGTCGGCCAAGAGAAATCTCATATATGTTATTGGCTCTTGGTGTATCTCTTACTTGTTCCTAAAGTTGATGGTTTTTGTCTTGTTTACGTTTATTATTAAACAATTTCCACTAAACCATAGTTTGTTTTCATGTTGTAAATTTAGACCCTCTACATCGAGCAAATGTTGATCTTTGTTTTTTGTTTAATAACTATGTTTGCAAGTTACGATATGTATGAATAAAAGTAGTTGCGTCTATCGCAGCGTATGTAGACGACGTTAAAGAGCGGGGTTTTGCGCCGAAAGTATTTTAGTTAAATCCGAAGCGCTGTGTGTAGCGAGCCGATCAAATGTTTACTTTTATTAGTTAGATGCGCTAGAAATCGACGGTACTCAACTCCGATAAAAAATTTGCAATGTATTGCTGCCGTGGTAAGCAAAAACCTGCGTAGTAAAACCGGTGTCGTCGGATACACATAAATCACGTATTGCTGGCTTTACAACTGCTTATGAATGGCAAAAAGCATTTAATTCGGATCTACTTAAAGTGCTAGTACCGTGTAACATCCATGAAATATCTTAATTCATTTTAGAGTTTACGTATATTTTACAAAATTGTGTTAACGGTAAATATAGTGGCTAACGTGTAACCACGGAATCCACATTGCGAAAATATTAATTGCACCGATGTATAAAGTTATTAGTTCTGCAAGAGGTAGATCGTCTACAAAATTGTCAAGGTCTTCAAAAAGTAGCTGATAATATTTTTAGTGATTAAAAGTACCATTTACAAGAAATGATCTAATTAACTGATCGCTAATCAACTAAAATACCGCACCACATATTGACACTGAATCTTTGTAAATTAATTTTAACGATAATGTAAAAAACCCATAAGTCAGAATTGTTTTGTCACTTTGACAGCGATAAAAGTTTACTTTAACTTTTATATCGGCAAGAAAGTTGTTTACCTTTGGTTCGCCTGACAACAACTTGTGTTTTCTCGTTATGTCATAAAATCAACGAACTCACTGTCAAAATGAAATGTCAAAGTCGACGCAACCCTAAGCTTTGTGTACTATCTTTGGTTGACCCGACTTTAATTTGCTTACTTTATTATCATAGTGTTCGTTGCGAAGTGTTGTTATGACAAAATTTGCAAACTAATTGTAAGTAATGTTCACAAAATGTATAAGAACTGTTTTTTTTAATAACTGTAATTTTAAATAGTATGATTACTATGTAATAATTTTTTCAGTAATTGTTTACACATTTAGTAAATTATCTTACCGAATTACATTCCGAATAAATTTTCCGCTTTCAAACTCAAATTTGATAATCGATAAAATTCGATAATTCGAATAAATTCGAATTCGATAAAACAGGCAATTTATTTCATACAGTTACCTAGCAACAATTTTTTTTATTAAAAGCTGAAAATTTATCGGGAAAAAAGAAATCTCTCGTGTAGTTATAATGTGATAATTCTAGGATTTTCGATGTATATTTCTGTTGAAAACGCCATTATTGGTAAAAGCGCTTTCATCGGTCCAAATAATTTTTCTGTGGAAATTTCGTTTGTTTTGTAAAAGTTAAAAAATCATTCTCTCCGACCTCTATCATTTTCCTCTTTGCGAAATGTATGACTTAAATTTAAGCCTTTTCATCACTACGTGTACTGTATGATTTGACATGCGAATGTTATTGGCAATCTCTGAAGTTAAAATATGCGGATTCTCCTGCACACTGAGAAGAATATTCTTTTGAAAATTTTCCCCAAATCGTTGCTGTTCCCGTTTCTGTTCCTTAAAAGTACCATAACCCCTCAATTTTTTTTCGAACCGTCTAAATTGACGGAGGTGTGGAACTTTTCTGTTCGGAAACTGCTTGATTTCGATTTTTATTACATTGGACGTTAATTTCAAACATATCGGTGAGATAATTCTTGTGTCCATGATTCCGGTGATATCGTTATTCCAGACGGACATTTAAATGACATATTTATCGGATTTGTGTTTCGATTACATTTTCACGGCACACTTTAAATTTTATAATAAGCGGATAAATTGCAGATAAATCATTTTTTTTAAATTAAATATCAACCAAATGATAATTAAATAAACACTACTAGATTCAGAAGGAAATTATTTATCAGAGTAAACAAAAAAAGACCACAGATGTTCATGAAAAAAAAAATTTACTATCGTTACATATCCAAGATAGCGTTGAAAAAAATTGGGATTATGCATGTTTATAGAATTTGTCAGACCATTTTGATACCTCTTTTAATTATTAAAATCGGATAATAAATAAAGAAGTTACAGGATGGGGCGTTTTCTTTTTATCAAACAGCCTGTATACTTATATACAAATTTGGAATTTTGAACTTTAACAATTGAAACTGAAGATCACTTTCACATCAACTTCTCTTGTGGAGCTGTTCGTTTTATTGAAACAACATCTGTTGCGCAACAATAACCGAGAACTTGAGGGCTTTGTCGACGGGAACGTTAACAAAGAAACTTTTATAATTATGTTTCTGTCAGTTGGCATTTCGAACGTGTTTCGAAATAGTAAAGAAGCGAACCCAGTCGCGAGATAATTAATTCGTTTAATTCGGATTTGTGACTTTATGTTTCCGGATAGACACGTTGACGCATTTAGCACTTAATTTCAAAAATGAAAATTGTAAATGTGACTGTTTTAGCATATTCTCAACACGTATTGCTGCATTCGGTACTAATGTTTATAAAATACTTCGAAATTCTTTAGAACTTTTATGCATTATTACCGCGTATAAAATGACATTTCACCGACGATAATTAACGATTTATAACTCTTAAAACTCTAAATCATAATTATTATTATATTAATACGTGAAGAAAAACATTTGCACCCCTTTTTAAGCAAATTGCGCGCATGGAGGAATATGAGATATGGCATATTTAAAGATCTTATGGAGAAGGATTGCAGAATTATAAAATTTATGTATAAGTGTTACAAATACATTAAATTAAGAAAGAAAAAGATCGAATTTCGACCACTAAGCCAACAGATTACAATCCAGTAATAGAATAAAAATTAATATTAAGGGTGTTGTATACCAAGCTAAAAATTTCGACGTCTTCGCTGCGGGTATCGGGGGGTAATGGTCATGGGTGGAGCTTGCCAATACCCTACTATCATGTACTGTTTTGCTTAATACTAGTAACAATCTAAATTGTACAGTTCCAAGTTTATAAGTACCTCCCTTATAGAGCGATGCATTCGAAATGACATACGTATGATGCGTTAAACACCAATTGTCTCTGTCCAAGCTACATATACTCTACGTAATGTAGGTGTTTGTAATATTTTGTATGATTTATTCAGTCTAGCTGAGTCTATGCGCTACAGTAATGTAAATTGTAAGTTTCTTTTAGTCACAGATGTGTTCAATAAGTCAGAAGTTGATATGTGAGATGAAATTCTGATTAAGGCAAAAGGTGGTGGCCAAGTGTGCAAGAGAGATAAAAGTATCGAAAAATTATTCCCGTTTTTATAAACAAAGTTACAAAATTACACCCATATCACTTATAGATTTCTGTAGCGTGAAGTTTTCGAAAATAAAGACTCTGACGAATTTTTTATATTAGTTTTACATTATTTTTAACTCACTTATAAATGTCAGTAGGATTTTATCTTGATAAATGTAAAATAGTGGAAGACCTAAAAAAGCTAGTATTATTTATGAATCATATGTAATGTTTTTGTTTAAGTTTGTATTTATGTAAAAGTTATCAAAGCATACCAGAGAATGTGTATAATTTTATGAAATGTAATACAAAATAATATAAGTAAATTTTACAAAAAGAAAATATACATTAATTTTATAAAGTTAAATCAAGGTTACTAGATAATGCCTTCAATTTTATGAAATGTAAATTAATATAAATAATGTTTAATCAAATATCTACTCAAAACCGTAACAGAACGATTTTTGTATTCCGAATATCGCTCGTAAAGTGAATCCCCACCTAAACAAAGTAAGTCCGCCCTGTCTTGGATTGCAAGGATATATCAAATATTTGACTGCAGGTGGCGTAGTAAAACAGTGCCAAAAATGCATTTCGTACTTATCAAATTACACATTTATCTTAATAAATACAAAAAATTTTTACTAGAAAATAATGTTCACAGTAATATTTTATACGTCGGTTCGCATTTTATTTTTCGATTGTTATTTATATTTAATTTTTTATAACAATTAATAAATAATTGAAAAAACAAAATGCATAGGGACGTGTAGATTAACATTATAAGAATATTTCATCTAAATCATTTTTGCATAAAGTTTCCAGGTAGCCTATAATCTGGAAATATTTGAAAATGTACCTATACAACACCTTTAACTAAGTTCATATTTATATGGTGGTGCAGTAGTGTGTCGGTGGAGCTTAGTATGAAAACTAATAACGCTGTAGCAATAACACTTTACGTACGTATTGCCGTGACCCCTATATTGGTTAGGCATTATAAAATAACTAGATAATTAAGTAATAGAATAAGCAAATAATTTTTAGTAGTAAGTATAATTATTGAAAAATTAATTATGAGTTGCATAACCGCAACGGCGTAACATTATGATGATAGGTATATAGTAATTGTAATTGTAATAAAAATGTGTATGAAAGGTATAAAAATAAACACGAAAATAAAATTCATGTATTCTATATTTATAGAAACGAGGAGCACAAGATGCATTTTCAGTACACAAAGGTCGAACCAAATTTTTTGCATTGTGTAAGAGTGGCACTAAATATATTAAGAAGTGAACCCCTATTCAAGCTTAATAATGTATTAAAAATAAATAACAGAGAGAGAGTAATGATGAAAGATGGAACTGTGAAAAAAGTTAGTCATTTGAATACTGTAAAATTGTATGAGAAAGGTGAAATTAGACATTCACGACATCAAAACATTTTTCATCATGAATAGACGTAAGAAATAAAATAAGTTTATAAAAGATTGTTATCTGTTAGACATTTTATAGTCACACTTAACAATACTATAAATACCTGACGCTTATATCTAAGAGTAATTTTAAAAAAGGAATATTTAAAGAGGTTTTTTTATTCGATACGATATAATAAAGAAAAAACTTCAGAAATAGCAGGTTAAATCCGGTTTAATCCAGGAAAATTCCAGAAATAACGGGATAAAATTGGATTAATCTGAATAAATCTACAAAGAAAAAACAATGTTTAATGTTGTTAACAGCTGCATACAAATTAACCTACACGAAGACGAGAGAAGGTGGTTTGAAGACAGGAATAGAGCTGTCAAGGTCCAGATTCCTGAAAAAGTAATTATAAAAGGAAGTATTCCATCCGTATGCAATGTCTTTCCTGTTATTTCAAATGGAGATGTCTGCAAAAGAAAAATACGGATAGTGTTAAATAATGAAAAAAGGAAGTATTTAAATAATGATGAAAGAGGCAACAAATTCATTTACAAGTACAATGAGTGATGGCGTTAATGGAAGAAGAATATACTTACTCAAGACAAGGAATCGCGAATGTGCATAGACATTATTAATAATAAACAATTTGAGTGCGTGTATTTTTGTGCGATTTCGAACTGTCAAAAACAATATAGGTATTGTTCAATCAGGGGAAAAACTTGAAGAAATCAAATATGAGCAGGACAATGCCAACACAAACATTAGTGCGTGAATTGTGGCGCTGCAGACGGAGTATGTTTTTTTCGATGACCGAGAACTGATAAAAAGCCGCGAACGACGGTGAAAGAGGAGAAGCTGCCGATCTTTTAAATTGTTCGAATGCAAAAATTTTGTTTCATGATTACAGGCGTACAAATACACTGCATAAGATCATTTTTAGTTAAATGTATTAAGTAATTTTAATTTCAATAAGTAGTTTATTAGATTATAATTAATTCATTGTTATTTTGTTTAATTTTCATTATTTTATTTTTACTATCAAAATGGTAGATATAAATCAAGGGGAATTTGATGAAATGTATGAACATTATAAGTAAGTTTTCTTGAAATAAATTATGCTAAAGATGCTATGTGAAAATATTCATTTTTAGCAAAGCGTTTAACATTGTTAATATTTTGAATAAAAATATTATTTTCTTTGCTATAAGTAGATTAATTTAACAAATCATGGGAGTATTGTTAATGATATAAAAAGGGCATTAATGGCACAACGTGGGAATGTTTGCCAGTAATGTTAACTGTGCATTATTAACAAGTTATTAGATAAAATTTTAATAAAGATTTCAAACATATTCAAAAACGTAAAGATATGGCATTTTTGATGGACAAATAGCCAATTTGTGGTATATACAACGTGTAAATATTCGCATATGACGATTGGTGGCAGTCTTATCAAGGTGTTTTCTGCTTTGCGAGAGTTTGTATCTCCAGAGGCATGTCGTGAAAATGAATGTCTTTGTTGAAGCGAAATTCAGCGTCGTAAAAGAAAATTTTTATTTCTTTGAAACTATACGATGTTAAAAATTTGAATGTAGCAAGGAGTAATATGTATTTTGAATCTATATGATATATATAAAGCAATGTGTTTTGCGTATTTTTAAAGCAACGTGTTTTTCGTATTTATAAAATACACATTTTTTTTTGTTTGTAATTGGAAAGTAAAAAGGACAATTTCTTTTTACAGCCACATGTGGCAAGAGAATTATTTTTCTGATATTGTTATAAAGCATTAAGTTGAATATAAATATTTTATGAGATTTAGTTTTTTATTAGTAACCTTATCCTATTTAATTTTAAATAAGAAATGTTGTCGGCAAATAAAGGAGAGATCACTGCTAGAACTTACAAAAATAATACAAATGTTAATAGGGATTGAATTTATAAATTTATTGAAGTAGTTTTTTTTACACGTCAACGCAATCTCTGCATTTGTTATATATTATGCTGCTTTGTATTGACATTGTTTTGGTTAATTACTGCTGGTATAAGATTACAATATTTTCATTTGAAAACAAAGCTATAGCAGTATGTAGTATGCGACTGTGCATTTTCTAATTTTATTTACAAATATACAGGATGTTCCAAATTTTCGCAACCACCTTCAACTTTTTTATTTTAAATACATTGCTATACTTTCTATATATTATAATGATAGCCATTCAAATTATCTTTGCAATGATGTATGGATATGTGCACTTTAGACTGTTAGTTTTGATTTGATTGATAATTTTGTTAAAATCTTGAGAGTTGCAGCATCTAACATTTCAAGCTCTGTAGTCTGAAAATAGGTAGAATGCCTCACGTAACTCTTGTGTTACTAATTTGTGTATGCTTTTCTATATAGCACTGTATTTTATCAGGATCGATACTTTCAGTTATCTTGGAACTTTTTGAAGACTGGACTATCTGGGCTTGCAGCCACTTGACTGAATTTCACTTCGAAGGCGCTTTTTAACATCAATTCATACACGTGATGGCGACAAGCCAAATAAGCATTTCTCTCTTAAGATTTTGTTCGAGAAGCACGCAGGCACCATTGATACGACCTGTATTCGAAGCTGTAGTATCACAACAAAGAATTTGCACTTTATCTTCAATATTCCAGTCTACAAATGCGTTCCAAACAGCTTGTGCATGTTCGCTTCCTGAAGAGCTTTTCAACCTTGGCACAGCAATAAGTTGTTCTTTATTTCCATATGAAATAACTATAGGAAGACGTCCTTCTTTTAATTTCCAAGCATCTGAAGCGCGCAGCAGCTTCCCAGTGAACACTCACAATATCTGGTACTTACTTTTGAAAATCATCTTTTATGGCTTCTTCACGCTCTTTCTGTTTATTCTTACGAATTCTTTGAATTGAGGACTTATTGGAAATTTGTCAGTGTTATGACCAAGTGCCTCAATAGTAGATTCAAGAATATACACAGTAACTCTCATACTTAGCGGACACCTATCAAGCGCTGCTACTAATCTTGGAGTAATTAAATCTTTCCGCAGAGATGTTTGACTTGTTTTTCCGGATCGTGTTTCCTCGATCACCGTATCAAGTTTCATTGCGTAATTAGGTCAAGATTTAATAGGTATTCGCGCCTTTTCCCAATAGATAATGCATAGCGAATAGTGAGATTTGCACATTCATTCACAATTAAATTCACTTCACGAATATTGTAAAACGAAACTGCCAGAACTTGTCCATTAGATGGAAGTTTTGAACCCGTTGTTTGCTGTTTCACGTCCCCTATTAAAAATATACTTTTTTTTAGCACTGTGTAATTCCACCGACATGTTGACTTATTGACAACATTGCGTTTACTAACAAAATAGCAAGCAATTACAATTATATCGATACCTTAGCTCGCGTTTGCCATAGTCTGCAAGTCCTGTCGTGTTTCGATGCAAGTCGGCACGGGTTGCCATACTCCTACATACACGAAATTTCATTTACAATTGTTTTGACATCAAATCATCATTTTTTGGGACACCTATTGTATAGAAATTAAAAAAAAATAATATTACTAATAAATATATTGCAATTTTACCTTATTATATGTTGATTGAATAACACTACTCATAAACAACATTTCAAATTGATTATCAGAGTAAAATTAGTAAACACAGTTCTTACCACTAATGTTATAAAAATATTGCCATTCCATCTCCCTGCGTACATAAACGTATCTACTTCAATGAGTATCATACATTATAATTTCGTGTTTATCCCAAAAAAGTAAAAAAATAAAGAAAGATCGATCGGAATTAATGTTGTTAACGCGGGCAATTTTCTCAAACGCAACGCATGACCAGTGACCCTGTTATTACGCACCAATTGATTTTCTCAGTTTTTATTACATCAGTGGATCTGACAAAGTGCTTTTGACCAATCATAATCACGCACGGTCGTGCGTGTTTGTCATCGAAAAAGGGAAAACTGAAGCCATGCAAGAAATATCTGGTTTATTTAGAAAAAAAAAAAACGTATATCTCAAGATTTATATATACGTTGATTGTGATAGTAAATTGTTCAATGTGGCATTGATAATGACAAAATAATATATAGGCGAAACAAAGTTACTATTGAGTTCTAGCTATGTCCATGAAAAATTGTCGTCTTCGATAGTTTTCTTCATTTTATAAAAGCTATCGACAGTGCCCCTCACGATATTTTTCTTTCGAAGCAGAATTGTTGCGGCAAAATGGGTGCTTTTGTTTTCAATATTAAAATGGAGTAGTAAATTACATGAAACTGGTAGAATAAAATGGGAATATCAAGAATTTATTAATATAAAACTTAAAACAATAATAAATTCTTTGGAATATTAATACAACGTGATCATTTTGAGTTGTCCTGTGTTGGCCACACTGATTTTAATGTGGGAGCACCACAGTCTAATTAACGAACTTGTTTATTTATTTTTGTGGTTATGTTTACTATTTACATTTTTCTTGTGATAAATGTCAATGATATATGGTTAGTTTTAAGTTGAATTCTATGAAAGAATTTTTGTAGAAATATAGTAATTGCACTTTTTATCATAAACAATAATAAATACGTTACAACTTTACTGTAAAACATAATCGATAATTATGTCACAAAATGAGTACATTTTATAGAGTTGTTCGAAATGTCCAGCGTTATACTCAATGCTTAGATTGATACGTTTTCTCATTCGCAAACTGTGTGTTCATAAGTTATAAACGCATTGTTTTTGATGCGTTAATACCTCTATTATGATATCAGATTAGAAAAATACATATATAAATTGGTGGAACAAGATGGCGACTTATCCATGAATAAACAGAATTATTTCTGGTGGTAAAGAAGTCTAATTTGCGTAAAAAACCCGATCCTGTGCCAGGTGAATGTAAATTTTAATAGATACGAAATACAAATTCTTTGATTACATTTGGTTTAATCATATTTTTTAATTTATGGTTATGTTGATAATAACTATTAGATTAACAATTAACGATTATTTTTAGCCCAATTATTAATCTCAAGCAAAAGGAAAAATATTTATAATTAAAAAGATATAAAAAATCTGTATTCGTATTTCGGCAACTAAGTTTCCATCTTCACTAGAAACTGTCGAAAAACAGAAAAGAGTGTTATACGTAGTGTTTTTGGCTAAAGTGTAACCTTAGAAAATATTCTCTTCACCAAATCACCAGTGGGGTGTAAAGGTACTACCCCAAAGTTGGACGACACAATGCAGAGAAACCCCTATCTCTAATTAAGATATTTAATTTAACGTTAAACTTTAGAAATAAAATGTAAAATTATTTGTTTTGCCGGCTCAACTTAATTTATCTCAGGGCGATTCGGGTTAATTGAAATGATTAAGTAAAAGGGGGTTCCTGTACATTAACAAAAAAAATACCATTTAAAAATTTTAATAATTCTTATATTAAAATCAACGAATCCTGTATCTATAATTTTACAAACAAAACAAGAAGGAAAATATGTTTAAAAAGCAACTCTAATAAATTTTTTTTCAAACCTTAAACTAACACAAACTGTAGGTTCTTTGTCCGATTCAATCGTAAGCTATCAACGCCAAAATGTATTACATACGATGCACATTCTATATTATACGTGTTTATATCGATACTTGTGAACATATCAAGTTACTTTACACATAGATTTGTTAGACGATATTTATTTAATTACTCTTTGTTTGAACTTTTATTTTTACAATCTCTCCTCCTTTATTACATAAAACATTACAGTCATTAAACAATAATCATTTAAATAATACCTTATTTAAATTCTTCTTATTCATCTTCTTTTTTGTACTGTTTTCAGCAGGAACTTCGGGCTGCTTATTATCGACGAAACTTCTTCATTTCTACCATATTTTCAACGGCATCGTCTGCTTGTTCTGCCACTCGAAATACAATCTTTAGTTTAACAATATAACACGTTGCACAATTACTTCTTAGGTGCAACTTTGACCACTACTTTACTACGTTTTTTCGGTAGTAAATTATTTATTGAAGTTATATTAACAATGACTCTTATGCGTGGTCTAATGTTAGGAGTTCGCCGTTTGATACGATATTAAACGTATCTTGCTGTCGACTCTCTCGTTTTTCACCCGTATTTCCCTTTTATATCAGAATGTCTGGGGTTTCCCGCTTTCCACAAAGTTCAGGGGTTCCCATTCACATTTAGACGCCCATACACGTGCTAAGGGATTTTTGTTTTTGCATTTTGTTCCCGATTATCGATTTTATATCCGACTAAATAGTAGGTAATGGGAGAATATAATTGAAGGCAGATATTTAAAAAAATGTATACTGTGCAGTGTTAATAGGATATTAATAATTAATAATATTATTAAATATGCCATAACAATACCTACCGCACTGTATATCGATTTTTATTCATTTCAAAGATACTATATATATTTTTTTTTGAGGAGAGATTGGGTTACCACAGATAACGACTACACATTTGTGAAATAATTAATGGCAAGGACCAGCTGCCCGACGCAGCTGATTTTTCGGAGAGCCTTAATGCTCCACATTCTTTCTGTTATTTCGTTCGGTCTTGTGCGGTGTAATTATCTCCGGAGATACTTCGGTGAAATTTTTTTTTATTAACGACATCTGCCCACAGTTCGTAATTTTAACACTTATTAGCATGCTGTGCGATGTTACATGTAGCTCCTTCTCTCTCTCGTAACATTTCTCGTCTCGCATCTTTCAATTCGGGCGAAGAAAAAACGCATGGGCGAGATGAAGTTGAATATTGAATGTCATCGCCTAACTAATCTTATGCAAATTTATGTATTGTAAATACTGTATTTAAGATCAATTATGACGATTTATAACCGGCTAGTTCTTTTTAATTTAACAGCATCGTTCACCTTAATAAGTGCCGATGTTGTACCAAATTCTTTGCGATTTCAGGATTGGACGGACATTAGGGATAATGCTATAAGCTATAACATATTCCATTACCTCAGGGGTTCTCAACCGTTTAGTATTTGCGACCCAATTTTCAATCAAAATTATCATCCCTCCCATTCGTGCTGTAATTGTAATATTAGTTTCTATTTAATTGTATTTTGTCGCTAAAGCTACACTAGGACCTTGATAACAAAAATTAAAAACTACTTACAAATTTGTTTTGTAGTGAAATCTATTGCAATAAGCAGGCATACAAAATTTTCTCATTTTTCGTCAATTATCATATCAATTCTACTTATCAATATTCAAAATAAGTAAATGCATAGCAACAAAGATGGTTATTTAAAGCCTATGTTTGATTTTGTGATGGTATGTCAGCTGTCGAAGAACTACTATTCTGCAAACCAATTGAACTCAAAGCAACAGCACTTGCATTGTTTGCTATCTCAAATGATTTTCTAAACAACGCAAATATAAAGTAGAAAAATTTAGTAGGAATATGCACCGATGGTGCTCGTACTATGTCGGGAAGATTCCAAAGTGTACAAGCACTTGTCATACAAAAATCTCCACAGCGTATAGTAAATTATATAAAAATGAGATCCCTAAAATCAAGAATCTTTTCTGCATTGTAAGGAAACCATTTGTCGAAAACGCTGCTTCATCACTAAATATTAAATTCTGATGAAAAAAGGCGATGTTCCATAGTGTTCTCACCAAATCGAGTCTGAAAGCGTGATGTGAATTTGCTAAGGCGCCTTGGTGTGCCTAAACCTAGGTTTATATGTATACATTTTTATTCGCTTTATATATTGTTTGCAATAATGTATGACTACCCAACAACTTCATTTTCAGCAGTATTTTTAATTTTTTTTCGTTCTATTTCACTAGTTTAGAATTAAGGTATTGTGGGGTAATAAGGCCTACCTAAGAGTTATTTAATCTTGTGAGAACAAGGAACAAAATGTAATAAAACATTTTTGAAAAACTAAAAATATATTCAATTTGTATAAAATACATATCAAAATAAACATAAAAAAATATATATTTTTTTGTAATAATACTGTTTTAAAAAAACTTGATCTTGGGTAAATAAATATCATAAATAAAATCAATTTAATCGTCACAGTTTGGGCAGATAAGGTCTTCTAAGTCATCTGCAGTAAAGCCAACACATTCCTCGTATACCCAGCTGTTACAGTTAACACATTGACGCATATCTGCCACAAGACTTTCCTTGCATACTGCACAAATCCACCTTTCTGCTGCACAGTGGTAAATCGCTGCTCCTGTCGAAATAGAGGGACGTGGTTTATCAGATTTGTTCTGCTTAGTAGTTCTCATCTTCTCTCCAAACACATTTCTTGTAACTTCAACCGTTTTAAAATTTAAGTCCTTTTTCCGGACTTGTTTGTTTTGTTTAGTTTTTACTTCTGAAGTTACCAGAACCTCTGTGAATGTCTTAAGTTGTTGTTCAGTTCTTTTGTTTATCTTCTGAATCCCATTCTCTGTCTGGTTTCATTATTTGGTTCTGTGTGACTGGGTTAACTTGAAGCATATGTATGTTCCGGAAAAGCATTTTTGTTGAAAGGATAAATCCCCGTAGCTCTAAATCCATTCATTATGTTGCTTATTGTCATTGATCGCCCGCAGACTGGTGTGAAAACATCCGAAAATCTTTCTTTGTTCAAACGTGTGTCTGGATATGTTCCCCAGTAATGTAGAAGTTCTTCATCCCAATAATGTTCCAAAGGTCTGAAGACGGATTTATCCATAGGTTGCAATTCGTGAGTCGTATTGCTGGGTAAACACAACAGATGTATGCCCAAGTCTTCAGCTTTTTCGGCAATACTTACGTCTAGGTGGCAAGAAGCTTCATCAAAGATTAAAATTACTGGAGGAGTTGACATAAATTTTGAAAAATGTTCAAGCCATTTAACAAACACTTCATGTGTCATGCTTCCCATTAGTGTCATTTGAACAATAGACTCTGGAGGTAATCCATCTGAAAATGTTGGCTTCATCCGTTTTCTTCCCAAACGTCGAGAGGTTATTCCAGATTTAATGTGGTTTTACCTATATTGTTCGGCGAGGAATTCCATAATGTTCTTCTACGTATGCTTAAGATTTGCCTTGTCTTGTAAGATTCAGTGCTTCTTCCATCATTTCTTCCGTCCAGTTAGCGCGGATTCCACGGTATTTTTTCCCCATTTTGTCTATAACATCAAATATGAGAAAAAATAACTGCCAGAAAATAAGGCTCAGTCATCATTGCAGGAAATAAGGCCCGGGCCTTATTTGTTGCTTTGATGTCGGAATGAATTATAGGTTAGGAACCGACAAGCTTTCAGAAGAAAACTGGTAAATTTGTGACAACGTATTTACTAATAATCATAAGAATACATACCTCAAAAATTAGAAGACTTCTGCCAAGAAATTAATCCAACCACTGGCTGATACTTGTTTTCACATTCGAATATAAAGAAGCCCGTACTATAGAAAACTGTTGAAACGTAATAAACTTCTGTAATGTCAACACCCCCTGGGTAGATGCCGGTAATTGTATTACTTTAACTGTTTTGTAGAAACCTCATGTCTGGGCCTTATTACCCGACAATACCTTATAATATTAATTATTGTAACGTTAATGTTTAAAGTGTTCTTTTAAAGTTTATTTGAATAAAAACTCAGAAATTATTTCTTTTGGGTACTACTAGATGGCGCTACGTAAGGATCAATATTTTGAGGTTACCAGAATATAACTCATCAGTTTAAATCGAAGTTATATGACGGCTGTATATCGCGCAGCGATAGCGAGATGTAGTTGGCCTTGTAGGGTGATACTTTTTGCGCCATCTAGTATCATCACAACCACATGCAGTCCACTTGATAGAATCCACAGCTCCGGTATCATCTTCCACACTAGCAAGGGATAATGTGAAAAGTACGCAGTAGGTAGCAGGTAAGCGCCATAAATTCTCGGCCTGATGGCTTATACAGGTTCAAACGCGTTAAAACTCCGTCACGTCATGCATACACATACGCAAGGTGTACACTATAAATATGACGGTTCGAAACCTAGTAGTTTTTAGTAATCAGCCAATCAACGTGACTAGCGCACGAAAATGTCTGAAGTAACGAACATTGAGTACCGTGCGGTTATTAAATTTTTAACAAAAGAAGGGCATACACCTTATCACATTAAACAACGTTTAGACGGCGTTTACGGTGATTCATCTCCTTCGTATTCAACTGTAAAAAAGTGGGGAAAATGTTTCCGTTTGGGACAACAATCCCTGGAAGATTATTGTCCCAAATTGAAGTGATAACGCCTCAACAAATTTCAATTATTGAACATTTAGTGCTGGAAGATCGCCGTTTGAAACTGAAGGAATTAGCAGTGATAACAAACATTTCCGAAACAAGTGCTCGCCGAATTCTCCATGATCATTTCGTTTTGAATAAAATTAGTGCTAGATGGGTACCGCGACTTCTTTCTGCTCTCTAACGTAGTAGTAGTAGTAGTAGTGTTTATTGGTCATCAAAAAAATCTTTACATGACATGTTATAAAATACTGCAAATAGCAAAAGATACAAAAGATAAACATTTAAAAAACATATTAATAAAACATACAGATGTAGATATAAAACAAATACACAGTTGTTATCTAGGAAACGCTTGTAAACATCCTAGACAAAAAAAAAACAAACAAAACAATCAAACATGTCACTTGGACATGTTACTACGCATATGCTTCCAAGTATTCGTCTATGCTGTAAAAACTGGCAGTGACCAATATTGTTTTTACACTTCTTCTAAAATGATTTAGACTCATGTCCTTTATGCTTTGTGGCAGAGAATTATAAAGTTTTACACCCCAGTAGTCAACTCCACACTGCGTAGCACTCAGTCTGTGATGTGGAACAACCAAAGCGCCGGAATTCCGTGTATTGTACTCATGAAAGTTTCCATTTTGAGCGAATTTTGATTTATTTTCGTGAACAAATTTCACACACGAATAAATATAAATACTGACCACTGTGAGTATATTCTCCCGCCTGAAATACTCTCGACACGAGTCACTATACCCAAGCCCACATAGTGTTCTTATTGCCTTCTTCTGTAGGACTAAGGACCTCCTTTGCTCTTGTAGACATGCCCCATATGA
Source organism: Amphimallon solstitiale (assembly GCA_963170755.1). Classification (NCBI taxonomy): domain Eukaryota; kingdom Metazoa; phylum Arthropoda; class Insecta; order Coleoptera; family Scarabaeidae; genus Amphimallon; species Amphimallon solstitiale. Next base: position 19,093,761 of record OY720676.1, read on the forward strand.
GTATACCATATGCAGCAATGCTGTGGAAATTCGCGTAGTATGCACTTCTTGCAGCTTGGTGCGTGGATACATTTTTAATTCTTCTTATTGAAAATATAGCTGCGCTTAGTCTTCTTTTGAGGATCTCTATATGATTGTTCCATGTCAGTTTATTGTCTAAACTTAGGCCTAAATACGTCACTACACCCTTCCCTTCTTCATTTTTAGAAAGTATGTCCATTGTCTGAGTCTTTTCCTGATTTAGCTTCAATTTATTTGCATTGAACCAAGTATCCGCATTCTCAATGGCTTTATCTTCAATGGATTGCTTTTCATTGTGTTTCCCACGGACCACGATCGAAGTGTCATCTGCATATATTATAACTTTGCAGTTTAAGATATTAGCCGGTAGATCGTTTATGTACACAATAAACAGCAGAGGTCCGAGAATAGATCCCCGAGGCACACCAGTATTAACATTTCCCAATTTCGAATATCCATTCTGCCACCATACCATTTGAGTTCTGTCGTGTAGGTATGAGGCTAATAATTTATGGGTCAAACCTCTCATGCCATAATGCCATAGTTTTGTCAGCAGGATCTCATGTGACACACAATCGAAGGCTTTACTTAGGTCACATGTAACAACTGCAGTACGTTCTTTTTCATCCCTTGCTTCATGTATGGATTCAATTATATCAATCATAGCTGTTATAGTAGATTTTCCAGCTCTAAATCTATGTTGGGAATCTGTCAGTAAGGTATGTTTCTCCATAAATTAAATAATTCTGTTTTTATTACTGCTTCTAAAACCTTTGATAATACCGGTAGTATCGATATGGGTCTATAATTACTCGCAAGAGATTTATCGTCATTTTTATAGACAGGTACCACTTTAGCTGACTTTAGTTCTGTAGGAAATTTACCCTCATTTATACATGCGTTTACTATAATTGTTAGTGGATCTACTATTATTTCAATTATATCCTTTAAAAGAGCTACAGTAAAACCATATATGTCTTTGGACCTTTTACTTTTTAGATTGTGCACAATACTATTTATCTCATTTTGGGATACATATGAGAGGAAGCATGATGCTGAAGTATATAACGTGAACGTCGAGTCGAATGTGCGCAGTCGTTTTTAAACATGTGTGGAGACGACCTAAAACCATGAAACAAAGTTTCTGTTTTACGATCCTCTATCGAAAAAGGCGTCCATGGAATGGCGGCGACCTGATGAACCTCGTCCCAGAAAAGCGCAAGTCGTTCAATCAACAAAAAAAGGTGATGGCCACAATATTCTGGGATTGTGAAGGCATTTCGCTAATTGACTTTAAAGAGCGCAATACAAGTGTGAACGGCACATATTACGCGTGTTTATTGCATAAATTAAGGGACAGTATTCGTGCAAAACGTCGTGGAAAATTGACAAAAGGTTATTGCACGACATTGCTCCCGTCCATACTGCCGGCAATTCACAAGCTGCCATCCGCGAATGCGGCTTTCAAGAATTGGAACATCCACTGTATAGTCCGGATATGGCTCCTTGTGAATTTTTGCTTTCTAATTTAAAAAAAGATCTTAGGGGACGTAGTTTTATGGACGACAGTGAGTTACAAGCAGCTGTTATAGAACATTTTGACGGAAAAACTCAGATTATTTTTACAAGGGTATCGAATTATTAATTATACATATTTTTCCAAGTTTCTTTTTTGTATATCAGGCCGAGAATTTATGACGCCTACCTCGTATATCATAGGTTTTGTAATTTCAGTTTTCGTATCCAAAAAGTGCATGTTAAAATCTCCTGTGACCTCAAAGTTATAAGTTGGTTCTGTTACTATTATATTTTCATGAATATCTTCAAAAAGCGTTATCTATCTGTTTATTAAAGATATTTTACATATTTCTTTCTCTACTACCAGGTATTTCTTTCCTCTCGATGCCGTTTCAAACGCGGCATTAAGTCTTAAAACTCGATATGTTTACGTAAAACGAATTTACTAAAAAGAAGTGATTAATTTCATTCCAAATATTCATCACATCGTGCTAACCATGTGAAAACGTATTCTTTAAAAGCTTTTTTACTGTTCAATAGAGCTGTAAACTTCGCTAGACGTTCAAGCAAATGCCTCCTTCTCTCAATATTGCCAGACGCGAACACGCGTTTCTCTTCGCACGTATTTCTCTATCTCCATTCGGCGTTAACATAAGAAGACCGTCTAATTTATATTCCGTTTCCGCCTGATCGATTGCGCCTTGAAAGCTAGACGTAGAATTGATGTAAAGAGAAAGGGAGAGAGACAGAGTGAGAGTTGAAACGCAATAAAAGCAGGTACAAGGTGGTGTATGTTAAGGAAGTTATTCGACAGGAGGGATGAATCGGTTCTGTCGACCGTGTGTGTTGAGTTGGGTGGTGTGTGTGAGTGTGCGGTTGGGCTGTGCGAGCTAGAAATGGGTATAGAGACGCCGGGGCGCGGTTTTCCATCCTCTAATCAATATGAATCTTAAATGCGTAGACTAGGAGACGCCGACAATAACGACGCGACGCACGGCGTCCATGAAATTACGCCGTCGACTGGACGGCTTGGAAAATCCAGAAAATGCCTTGTGCACACGCTAGTATAACGGGCAGATATTAAAACTAGAAAATATCACCAACCTGTTGCTACTACATATACAGGGTTAGTTAAAAGTATGGAGACGGCGATTTATTGTCGTTAATATTCATTTTAGAGAATTATGTTCAATATAAAAGTTTGTTAGGATATTTTGATCTACATTTGAGAATATTCGAAATTTTTTTTTCTTCAATTGTTTTTTAGTTACGCCTGTCCGCGCAGTTTTTTTTAAATGGGAACTAGTGAATTTTACTCTACCATTCGATAGAGAATTTTTTCTCTTTACAATAATATTTTTGTTTTTTTAAAATTCATTTTAATAACTTTTACAAGAAAAATTAAACAAATTAATAACAAAGTATATTAAAGTAAGTGTTCAAATTGTCGTCCATTAGTAATTTGACAATGACCCAATCGATTTACAAAACCCCGAACAGAGTTCTGTAAAAAATCTCGGGGAATTTCTTGTATCGTTCTGGTAATTCGGATTTGTAAATCTTCGACGTTATCGGGCTTATCTTCGTAAACTTTGTTTTTTACGTATCCCCAAAGAAAAAAATCTAAAGGACTTAAATCTGGCGAACGGGCTGACCATTCAATGGTTCCTCGTCTTCCAATCCATCTGTGGGGAAAAACGTTGTCCAGATATGGACGAACATTTACACCATAATGTGGTGGGGCGCCATCTTGCTGGAACCAGATACTGTCATTGGGCAGGTGTTCATTGTTTTCATGTGGATAGAGCGTAGCACAAGCAGGTATTATTTCATTTTGCAATAACTGCAAATACAGACCCGAAGTTAAATTGCCATAGATGAAAAAGGGACCGATAATATGACCGCCAAGAATGCCAACCCAAACATTAACCTTTTGGGGGTACTGCGTATGGTGCTCCAAAAACCAAAAGGGATTTTCCGATGACCAGTATCTGCAGTTATATCTGTTTACTTCACCGGTAAGGCAAAAAGTAGCTTCGTCAGAGAAAAGAATATTGTTGACAAAATTTTCATTATTATTGCAAATATTTAACATTTCTTCAGAAAATTGTAATCTCCTATCAAAATCATCTTCCGTTAACTCGTGTACAAGGTGTACCTTATAAGCTTTATACTTTTCACTTTTTAAAAATGACACGATCGATGACTGCGAAATATTGAAATTGGCCGCTAATTGATTGGTTGATAAATGAGGATCTTCAGATACAGCCAATAAAATATCCAGTTTGTTATCATCGCTTTTTGCTGTTCTAGGTCTACCACTCCTTGGCAAATCTTTAAAGCTACCAGTTTGTTCAAAGCGTCTTAAAGTTTTACCAACAACGGATTTAGAAATTGGATTTCTATTTGGATGCGTATCATTAAAGAAATTACAAACGTCTTGTAAACTTCTGCGTCTATCTCCATAACCCAACATCATAAGTATTTCAATTCGTTCATGTTCACTTAAACTCGCCATTGTTAATATTAACAGCAACAAATTGCACAAATGAATTATTTCTGTCAAAGATTTGACGTACACAATAACCACTGATAAAATTATGTCGCTCAAGTTTGTTTATCGCATCGCTTCTGTCTATCTGCGATGTACCGAACATCTGTGAAACACTTGAACCGGCCTTTTCTTATAAAAAAGTTATTAACATGAATTTTAAAAAAACAAAAATATTATTGTAAAGAGAAAAAAATTCTCTATCGAATGGTAGAGTAAAATTCACTAGTTCCCATTTAAAAAAACTGCGCGGACAGGCGTAACTAAAAAACAATTGAAGAAAAAAAAAATCAAATATTCTCAAATGTAGATCAAAATATCCTAACAAACTTTTATATTGAACATAATTCTCTAAAATGAATATTAACGACAATAAATCGCCGTCTCCATACTTTTAACTAACCCTGTATAAAGTAGACAATGTGAAACTTCTATAAGCCAGATGTCGGAAATTGAACTTTTTGTAATTAGACTTTATATACCGGGTGTCCCAGCGTAGCGGTAAAGTCCATTATTTGTATCTAATACTTAGGGGGCGGACATGACCGGTTTAAACTACGACGTAGTTACAACGGAGCAAAGAAATAATGTAAACAACACACGCTTACTGAATAGCACTAACTCATATGGTGAACTGCAACATCTGTTTACGTCCGAGAAGTGCCCGAGAATGAGAGCAAAAAATGCCCACAAAATAAGGAATTTGTGAGTAAAATCTTTTTTTCATCGGCGTAGATAGGAGCGTGAGGGGGTTTTAACATTTATTATATTTACCTTATATTTTGCAAGAGAAATAAAATTTTCATTCATATTTACGTTAGTTTCGTTTTTTCATTGTTTTGACTGTTAATTACGTACTTCGTAATTTTTGTAATAGTCTGTTTAATACCGGTTTATTCAATCGACTTCTCCCAATTATCTAGACGTAAGTGTGCACTGGATATCGTGTAGTTTCAATAACATACGCGTACATTTTTAGTTATCATTTATTTAGATCTAGAAAGTTGTTTGTGGTCCTTTTTCTGATATGGAAATGATATGTCAGTGATTCCGAAATTTATTACAAACTCTGTAAAATATCGTTACAGAATGCCAAAATATCGCACGTTCGTCACTTAGCTAGCTTTGCTAAAATATACACAGAAACAGTTTTTATACAGAGAATTTAGATAGTTTACAAAATTTCGTTACATGTTTAAATGGCGATGCTCGAAGTATTTCTGAGTGCAAGGAAATAACACAAATCCCAAATTTAAAAAGCAGTTGTTATTCCTTCAGGAACACTTTGGAAATTTGCCTAAACTAATCACATATTTTGAAAATCGAAATCTCAAATTAAAAGATGGATTAACCACATTAGATGTGGGCTATTAATAATTTCAAAAGTGACTTCGAATGTGGCCTTCGGTAAAAGTTAGATGCAAGTTTTAATAGAAATCCAGATTTAATAACATTGCGGCAATTGTGTATGCTAAATACACAGAAATAAAAGAATATTTCCAGTACGCACCTATAACCAGTTGCGATGTAGAAAGAACGTTTTCTACCTGCAAGGATGTACTTAATTCAAAGAGAACAAGTCTTACAGAAGAGAAAATGAACAAATAATAAGGCATTTTGTATTTCATAAATCACCAGCCACTTGTTATCCAATTATATAAATAAAATTAAAACTATAAGCAAGTAATAACAAAAAACACACTTGGTATTGTTTCACAAATAAATATAATTAAATACTCGATGTACATTTCGCCTTGCGGCATCGTCAGGAGTTCTCGAGAAACTAAAGTAAAATTTAATATACTGTAACTACCTACTTCTAACAAAAATGTAAATAAAAATGTATAAAAATAGAAAATTATGAAAAGGTCATTGCTTATCTGGAAAGACCGTTTTTACAAGGCTAGGGTTTATTAGCGTTCGTGTCCGCGCCCTAGTAATATATAAGGATGAATGAATTAAATGTTGGCCGCGTCTTTTTAAATGCAACACTGAACATAAATTCAAATCCAATGTAATTTACTCCATACCATGTTCAAGTTGCAATAAAGAGTACATTGGGCAAACAGCAAGTTGGCTTTCAACTAGATTGACATTACACAAGAGTGACATTAAAACTGGAAAAACCAGATGTGCTTTGGCAAAACACATGTTGTAGAAAGATCATTCACCTAATTTTAATGACGTCAAAATTTTAAAAACTGACAATAGGAAAATTATATTACGAGGGCGTATTTTTATGTTATCTACCTAGGCATGAAATAAAAGAGTGACGATGTCAAACAAATTATTGAAAAATTTCTGTCACTGTTAGAATTACATGTGCTAAGTTGTGTTTAGGCTATGCTATGTATAGAGATTTGAGACGGTCCATTTCTTGATAAAATGAGTGAAACTAAAGTTGAACATCGCAACGTAATAAAGTTCCTGACAAAGGAAGGCAATGGTCCAAAAGCAATTCATGAAAGAATGGTTGCTATATACGGGGAAGACACACCATCTTATTTTCAAGTAAAATATTGGTCTAAACTCTTTCGATGGGGCCGAGAGTCAATTAATGATGACCCAAAGTCCGGACGACTCGTTGAAGCTCGAACTGAAAACATGGTACTAAAAGATCGGCGTGTAAAGATCTCTGTCATTGCCAATGAAGTCTGTATATCCGAAACAAGTGTTCTCAAAATTTTGCATGACGATTTGGGTATGAAGAAGGTGTCTGCACGGTAGTTACCCAGATTGCTTACACCTGAACAAAAACTGTGCAGAAAACAAGTTTCTCAATAAAATTTGGTCAAGTTGGAGAGGAACAAAACATTTTTATCTCGAATTATTGCCGGGGATGAGACTTGGGCTATATTACTGGGACCCTCCTACTAAACAAGAATCCATGCAGTGGGTTCATAAGGGCCCTCCACCACCAAAAAAGGCCAAGACACGATTTTCTGAAAAAAAACTGATGGCAACTGGGATGCTGAAGGAGTTTTGCTTATTGAATATATGCCGAGAGGATCTACCATAAATGGAGAGGCCTACGGAAACACAATTAGAAATTTAAAAACTGCTCTGGAGGAAAAACGCCCGCATTCTTATGCACAAAGAGACTTGTTGCTGCACGACAATTATCGGGTTTATAAGGCAATCAAAGTTCAGCAGATAATCAATGACTGTGGGATTATAGAATTAAGGCATTCACCTTATAGCCCCGACCTAGCTCCGTCAGACTTCTTCTTATTTAAAAATTTAAAAAAGCATCTCAGAAAAGCGTTTTGCTTCTGATGAAGAACTCAAAGAAGCTGTTGAAGAATATTTTGCGGGGTTACCGAAGCAATTTTTTTCTGAGGGTATGGGGGCAACTGGAAAAAAGATGGAATAAATGGATTAGTGTAGAAGGGAGTTATGTAGAAAAATAAAAAAAATTGTTCTCTTATGTGCTTTTTTTCATGGCTAGGTAGATAACATACAAATAGGCCCTCGTAACTAAAACAAAAATAGTATGAACAGATTGGACATACAAAACCTTAGCATTTATTCATACATTAGTATTGCAGAATGGGAACTGTATAAATAACATTTACTAGTCTATATCAATGTTCTCTCTTGTACAAAAAGGTTACTATACGTGTACAGATGCCTTGTTTATCGTGTTTACCTTTATTCTTTTAATTTGAAGAGAGTGGGTTTTCGAAATATTGACGGGACTCGTTTAAAAAAATATATGACAATTAATTAAAATTTGAACGAATAAATTGCATATATCTCTATAAATGTTAGAAATATATTGCTTGTAATACATGATACTTTTTATATCCAGCAGTATTTTTTGAATCTCTGTAAAATTCTTATATTTTAGTAAGTAATACTTTGTGCTGAGTTGGGTAAAAAGTGGGCCCTTGGACGTGACATTAATGACCATGTATAAAAATAGTAAGTTCCTTTCTTTACTCATGTTGAATTGCAAAAACAAAACACTTCCGAACAGGCAAACGGCCAAAACAAAAACTGAATAGGAACTGAGACAAATCACAACGCAATTTCCGTTGTGCTTCCATTGACTAAAAACACGATGTTGTTGACATCGTTGCGTCGTTTGCCGGCCCCCTTATAGATCAATACATACGTCTGGGTGACTCTAGCTCTGGTCAGAGGCTAACAGTAACAACAACTACACGCCATTTGGTCTTTCTTTCTCCTTCTCTGACGCGAAATATTACCCACTGTCTGGAGTAGGAACGTTAACGCTCATCATATCCACTCAACGGCGATGGTGAGGGCCTGTCATAGCGTTTAACCCAGTCATTTAACGATTATAATACTGCGGATGTATCGGAAGACATGGAACTTCCGTAACGTACGATCGGTCATTCGAGCGAACTGTTTTCCGGGAAAAATAACGTAGATTTTTTATACAATACACTTATCGTATCTGAAGAATGAAAGGGAGTTTTTAGGGCTCTATTCGAGAAGAATTTATAATAAATTGTTTCTTTACTGGTGTAAAACTCGTCGCCTAATATCGTTTTAAATAAATTGAGAAAATTAACTTCTTGAACTTAATTTTTACTTTCTTATACGTAGTATAAGGAAGTATTGATGATGAAAATTTTCGACCTCGAGATTTTTGCAGATGTCCACGTTTTGAGGTCCCCTGATACCAAAAAAGTGGTTTTTAAAAAATGTCTCTCTCTCTGTGTGTGTCTGTCTGTCTGTCTGTCTGTGTGTGACCACGATAGCGGTCAAACCGCTGGATATATCAATTCCAAATTTTGTATTTACGTGTATAATCTCCCTCTTGAGATCTGATTAGTTTTTCAGTAAAATTGGTAGACCGGAAGTAGCAGTTTACTTCAGTGAAAAAATCGAATTTTGCCAATATTTCGTCAAATACTAAGTTTATACAAATTTATAAAGAATTCATATGTACTTAAAATTAAAATTGAAAACAATTTTATTTAAAAAGTTTTTCGAAATTCCTACCGGAAGTAGGTCTTTTACTCTTATCGAAAATCGGTTTTTTGCGAATATTTCGCAAGTCAAGCTTTTTAGACAGGTACGTTACGTGTATGAAAGTATTTAAAACATAGTTTTCAATATCTTTTGTATAAAAAAAATTTCAAAATTCGGACCGGAAGTAACACTTTTACTCTTACCGAATAGCGATTTTTGGCAAATATGTCGTAAATTATGCATTCTATATATATATTTATTAAGAGTACAAAAGTATTTAGAGTTATATTTGCAATATTTTTTGTATACATGAAATTTCAAAATTCGGACCGGAAGTAGCACTTTTACTCTTAGCGAGTAGCACTTTTTTTCGAATATCTTGCAAAGTATGCATTCTATAGCGATTTATTAAGAGAATAAAAGTACTTAGAATAGGATTTTGAATAAGTTTTGTATAAAAAAGTTCTTAAGATTGTATAGTTTGAAACGCTCATACGTAGAAGAAAGTCGTGTGGTGGCCACACCTCATTTTTTTAGTTTCCTTTAAATAAAAATACAGTAGTCCCCCATATCCGCGGGGGTTTGGTTCTGTGGTCTTCCGCGGATACTGAAAACCGCGGATAGTAGCAAACGCTTTATTTTCGAACATAATAAGAAATATGAAGCAAAGTTAAAACAATGAAACAAGAAAAAATAAGTTATATAATATTTATTTAAAATAAATAAACAATAAATAAATAAATATTCTTGCACTGTGGCACAAATAGAAATTAAGTTTAATAAATATATAAGTTCATACATATTGCTATGATAGCATATATTTGTAGGTATAGTCATCTGTATATGCTGTGCTTTAAAATTTATTCTTTTTACACCAAAAGCTTATAATTGGTTTTGTATTTAATTTATATTGTGATAGCATGTACCTAATAACTATTGTGGGTTCTGGCAATGTATGTGGTTCCTTCTCCTTCACTGGTATCCTTTCTCTTACTTATAATAGGGACAAGGTAATAGTTTTGTTTAAAGAAGAAAACGGAATGTCTATATAACATGATCATACACTTTTTATTTAATAATTTGTAAATTCAAATATCTTTATACACCTTAATACTCTAAACAAATACATAATTGAAAATATATATATCATTTATACCAGATGCCGGTTGTAATGTATGTAAACCTTTTATTTATTTATTCATGATGCTAAACAAAAAAAATAAATATTTATCCTGTAAATAAATAAATGTAAACTTTTATTGTTTATTGATTATTTTATTTATCAACGTAATTGTTTTGATATTGGCTTCAATTAATTGCTTTAGACAACCATTTGCACGCGTTGTTTCTAGCTTTTAATCTTTGCCGTGTAAAACGTTTAATTGTGTATTAATATGACTTGAAAAAGATTAATAATGCCTGGATAAATTATTGAAGAAAGTACTCATTCGCACGCAGCATTTCTCCAACTACCCAACACCATTAGTCCTATATCTTTTTGTAATTACTTAATGAATTAAAAAAAAAACCTTACAGGATAATATTTGCGTATCTATACTGTTCAACGGTATATTGAGTAATCATTTGCACGCAAAACCAATATCTGTTTAACAGTTTAGATAACTCTTTTCGAACAAAACTTACTTGCTATCTACAAACATTTCATCAATTTGTTTATTTTGAATGTCCATCTTGAACTCTTCAAAAATGAATTTAAATGTATTAATAAAATAAAAACTATTATATATGAACGTGATAAGAAAATAAAGAAATTACTATTCTACTATATAACAATTAACAAAATCTCAATCGCAATTATTTCGAAAGCGTCTTATTCTCCCGAAGTCATAATAAGAAGTCCTTCTTGTTCTTGTCGGATCTTGTTTCGAATTTATACCGACAAAGAAATGTAACGTTGACTAGTGCGCCCTCTAGTCCATCTTTTAGGTTGGCATTGGATTATACGTTTCAGTGAAATCGCTGCCCACATGTTGCCGCCGTGATACACACACGCACATATTGTTCTGACAGTTCTTATTCACCAAACGTCAACACATCGCAAATTGTTTTCCCATCCAAGAATCTTTTTCACAGCCTCGTACTGCCTTTCCGACGGTAGGTTTATTCTTGTTGTTAATACCATCCTTCTTTGTATTCATTAATGAACCTATTGCCTTGTTCATTGTTCAATACATATTTTCTTTTCCATTTATTAATGTTATCTTCACTTTTCTTGTAGCTGGATTGTGACTCGGTAGGATCGGAAACACGTTGAAAAGAACGCATATTTTTCTTCCAACACTGCCTGCACCTGGAAAATACGTTTGTTTCTCCATTGCATCTCTGTTCTTCGGTAATATGTCTATCTGCAATAAACTTTACACAAGTTTTATATTTTGTTATTTTTTTTGTAGGTCATGAAACTGTACACGTCTGTTTCCAGTCTCTGAAGCATTGTGTTACAAACAAATCATATACACATACACTTTTTATTTATGCTATCAGCTACCTTTTTATACAAAATGTTATTGCTGATCGGGTTTACGTTTTATATATTTTTATATCCTTTTCTAGTCTCTAGTTATAAGCTAAAGTAATTTTTATCTTTTAATATAATTTAGTTTTTAAACTCTTTCATAAAGTTTTATTACTTTATGCATGTAAATCATAATAATTTATTCAGCCATATTTATCTTTCTTGCATATCGTATTTGATCTTTTTCATACAATTCTATTGCCTTTACATGACTAATTCTCTTGACTGTTCCGTCCATTAACATAACCCTTTCTCGATTATTTGCCTTCATTACCCTTTTTGACTTAAACAGCGGTCCATTATTTAGAATGTTTAAAGCAATCTTTACGCATTGTATAAAATTAGGTTCTTTTTGATGATATGTAAACCATACATCTTGTGTATCCTTTCTACAAAAGAAATATATTGCTTATATTTATTTTGTCTTTTATTTAATATTTATTTAATATTTTTATTTTACATTTACTCACTATTCACTTGAATAATAATGACTTTTAAATTATTTGTTTGTATATTGACCATGTGTATGCAACTTCATATACATCCATGTAATTTGTTGCATATTTAAACTCTTTCATATCTAAGTACGATTTTTGTCATTTTTATTTCATTTCAAAACTTAAACTAATTCTTAAAGCTATTCTTATTTTATAAACTTGCGAGATACCACGGCAATATGTACGTATATGTAGTACATATTTACATACACAACAAGAAAAAATTTACTGACCCTAATTTTGAACGTGCAATTCAATGAAGTTGTACTACTTTCTTATACGTAGTATAAGGAAGTATTGTGATGATGAAAATTTTCGACCTCGAGATTTTTGCAGATGTCCACGTTTTGAAGTCCCCTGATACCGAAAAAGTGGTTTTTAAAAAAATGTCTGTGTGTCTGTCTGTCTGTGTGTCTGTGACCACGATAGCGGTCAAACCGCTGGAGATATCAATTCCAAATTATGTATTTACGAATATAATCTCCCTCTTGAGAACTGATTAGATTTTGAGCAAAATCGGCAGACCGGAAGTAGTAGTTTACTTCAGTGAAAAAATCGAAATTTGCAAATATTTCGTCAATTACTAAGTTTAGACTAATTTATAAAGAATTCAGTATTTAGAACTTAATTCCCAATATCTTTTATATAAAAAAACTTTCAAAATTCGGACCGGAAGTATCACTTTTACTCTTACCGAATAACGATTTTTTGCAAATATGTCGTAAATTATGCATTCTATATATATTTATTAAGAGTACAAAAGTATTTAGAGTTGGATTTGGAATATTTTTTGTATAAATGAAATTTCAAAATTTGGACCGGAAGTAACACTTTCATACGTATAAGAAAGTCCTGTGGTGGCCACACCTCATTTTTTTTACTTACCAAAAGGAGTTCCGATACAATCCACATTTTTGACAATGAATAAGTTTTTCTCCTAAAACTCATATTAAAATATTTCTCCCTATAAGAAATCACATCATTTTACACACTGTATATATTTTATAAAATACATACACTATGTACTGGAATAGAATACTGTATATAAAATACATATATTCAGTTTATGTATAAATACAGGTATGTATCGAAATGAGACATTTACTAACACCAAATCGAAGGTTCTTACTGTTTTATATACCATCCCTTATTTGCAGCTATTGAAGTTCAGCAAAATAATAAACAAAATAAAAATTATGCATCCGTTTTTGCATGTTTTCTTTAAAAGATTGTTCATCGCGAATTTTTTTTTTTTTACTTTCTTATACGTAGTTTAAGGAAGTATTGTGATGGTGAAAATGTTCGACCTCGAGATTTTTGCAGATGTCCACGTTTTGAGGTCCCCTGATACCGAAAAAGTGGTTTTTAAAAAATATCTGTGTCTGTCTGCCTGTCTGTCTGTGACCACGATAGCGGTCAAACCGCTGGAGATGTCAATTCCAAATTTTGTATTTGCGTGTATAATATCGCTCTTGAGAATTGATTAGATTTTCAGCAAATTCGGCCGACCGGAAGTAGTAGTTTGCCTCAGTGAAATACTCGAATTTTGCCAATATTTCGTCAACTACTAAGTTTAGACAAATTTATAAAGAATTCATATGTACTTAAAATTACATTTGAGAAGAATATTATTAAAAAAAATTTTCGAAATTTCTACCGGAAGTAGGTTTTTTACTCTTATCGAAAATCGGTTTTTTGCAAATATGTCGTAAATTATGCATTCTATATATATTTATGAAGGGTACAAAAGTATTTAAAGTTGGATTTGGAATATTTTTTATATAAATGAAATTTCAAAATTCGGACCGGAAGTAACACTTTCATACGTATAAGAAAGTCGTGTGGTGGCCACACCTCATTTTTTCAAAGAGTAAGGCTTTTGGTGTCCAAAATATAAAGTAACAATATTTTTGTTTTAATGATGTGCAATTGACCTTGACCTTGATAAAAATTATCGTTTCATTTTAGCGAAAATACGTTATTTACAAATGTGGCAGACTTTATATTATTTTTAATAATAGCATCCTCCGGTGTATCCAAACCAGCATTTAATAGGCATTTGATTAATTTTTGCCAATAACAAAATTTTATAATTTGAAACGCGGATACGTATAAGAAAGTAGTGTGGTGTCCACACCTCATTTTTTTACTACGAATTGTACGGGGAATACAAAAATTTGTTCCATTTAAAATAACTGTAACTATTGTCAGGCACCAACTTATGGTGTATCACAAAAAATAACTTTAAAAGGTGGTTCCAGTTAATAGCTATCTTACTAGACGAATACAAACTAATTAGGAACTACAGGCAATATCAAAAGAATTACGACAAAAGAAAAACACGCTACTAACTAAAAAATCCTTTTATTTTCTTTGATTTAATTGAATTGTGGCACACGAACCCAATGCGAGTTTTTAGACCGGACGAGAAAGATAGAAAACGTATCTGTTGCTGGCGTGTTCGTTTTAATTTAACCCTTTCCTGACGAATTGACGTTTAAGCACTTTCTTTGCGTTTTCGGTTAATGGCCGACTGCCAATCCCGACTCTCGATCCAGCAGAGTGGCTTGTTCGTCCACTGTACTGTTGAAAATTAATTAAAGCCCTTTGGCAATGTGCATTATTTTCGTTGAGGTTCACTGTCGACTCCTGTCACTCGTTCGGAAGTTAATATGGGAAGAATTCGTTGCGTCTTGTTGCTTCTCATCAGTTTCCTCGTTTTTCCTTCTCTTGTAGTTGGAATGGAATCGTCGCTGGTACCGTGTCACCGGACGTGCCTCTCTGCGCCTTCATGGAATAGTCGTTCGACGTTATTTGTTCGTCAATGGTGATTTGTCGGACTAAATGGTATTTCCTTTTTTTGTTCTGAACGGAATGTTTTCTTAAGACGAGTGGAAAAGGAAGCGACTAAATAATGATGATATTGATTTCCGAATTGTGGCGTTTAGAGGAAGAAGGAAATTCTGATGGAAAATAAAGGAAAGTCCATTTTTAATTTTTTATTTGCTTAGGTGTATACGAGACATCTTAAGTTGAAACACATTCTTGGTCCACTACAACAAAAAATAATGCCCAACAATAAAATCGTTGCGAGCTCCAAAATACGTTATTCCTAAGTACTTATTTCCACTTGCTGAATTCAAAAATTACCATAAAAATGACCAATTAGTTCTTGCTTTGGAAGTACTGCGTGTCTGTAAATGTTTGTACGCCAATTAAGTTGGTAAGTATAGATTTTATTTTTCTAAAGTTGGTGAAATCCAGTGGCGGTGTATAGAAGCACTGCATGACCATATTGTTCTGAATATTGTTGAACATGTTCTCCATTTGCTTGTAAACACAACATTATTCGTCATTTCATGTTTTCAAATATGTGGCAAAGCTGTTCTTGTGTTATCTTTTGAATTTCATGCCTAATTGCTTGTTGAACTTCGCCCAAATTGTGTAAGCGGTTTTCAAAGATATTTTTCTTTAAGTGTCCAAAAAGAAAATAATCTGGTGGTGTTAAATCTGGATTCTTCGGTGGCCACAGGCCTTGTATTATAATACGATTTCCATAACATCATCATCATGCAGCTTACTAATAAATTCCGTCAAAATAACAGTTTGATATATCTCTGCATTAATTGTTTCCTTAAAGAGTATGGACCCTATTATTGTCCGTCTCGAAATTGTAATCCAAATTCCAACTTTAAATGGATGCAAATCTTTTTCGACGAAATTGTGAGGATTCTCCGAAGCCCACGTTTATTTACATAACCAGATATATAAAACCATGTTCATATCTGTGAAGAAGATTAAGTCCAGTAAAACATTATTATTAAGATGCTTGTTAAACCATTGACAATGCAGTATACGTTGTTGGTAATCACGAGGGTACAATTGCTGCACAACGGAAGCTCGATAGGGATGCTTATGTAAATTTTTATGTAGAGCTTTTGCACAACTTGAAAACAACACTTAATTAAGGACTTGTCCTTATTTAAATACTCTAGCTCGTGTACCTGACTGTGCTGATAGCCTTCGTAGTGATTTATTGGGGGTTTGATTGATTCGTTTTTCAAGATCATTAACAACAGCTTCAGTTAATGTTGTAGGTCTCCGGTTAATTTGTCCTTACAAATACAATTTTTTTTCTCAAAACGCTTTACAATCTCACCCTTGTGATGACCGAAAACCTCATAATTGACATTTTCAATAGGAAGAGTTTCTACAGACTGATCGAAGCAAGACGCAAACTGTATGACCAAGTTCCATCTCGATTGCTACTTGCACTTCGAAAGTATCCCATAAGAATGTATGCGTCTTCAAAAATGTTTATGCCTCAACAAGAGACGCATAAATATTTTTGGCTTTCCAGTCAATACTGAAAAAAAGTTAAAATAATGGTTATTAAAACACAAGCTGCATTTCATATTAAATTATTACTTACCTACAACTTACAAACGATAATTATTGAGCTCTGAAAAGAATTATTCGAAATTAAAGGTATAAATAGGAAGAATTTAGAGCAAATATTTTTTTATAAGACCGACGATAACAACTGTCAATACAATTAAGGACAATTTAACAATTAACACTTTGCATGATAATATTAAATTCACCATAGAATTAGAAGAAAATAAAACCATTAATTTTCTAGACCTTCAAATATCACATATTACTGATACACACGAATTCGCTATTTACCATAAACCCACCCACACAGATATTACGATACATTCTAACTCTTTCCACCCGATTAGTCATAAACTTGCTGCTTTTCACTCAATGTTATATAAATTAATCCATGTTCCTATGAATAAGATTAATTTTGATAAAGAATTAGATAGAATTTACACCATAGCTCAGAATAATGGTTATTCAAAAGAATTAATAAATAATCTCCTTCATAAAAAACAAAAAACAAAAATCATATCCAAAATTTATCCTATAGTTCCCCAAACTTACTTATCAAAATTTGCCTCTGTGACTTATATAGGTACACCTTCCATAAAAATAAAAACATATTTACAAAAAACAACAAACACATTAATTTCATTTCGTACAAACAACAAACTACAGAATCACATTAAAAATAATAAAGATAAAACTGACAAAAATTTAAAATCTGCGGTCTATAAGTTAAATTGCGAGTGTGGAAAAGCTTGTATCGGACAAACTGGTAGATCCTTTTCCACACGCATAAAAGAACATGAAAGAAGTTATAAATTACAAAAAACAGATTCCACATATGCAAACCACTGCATTGAACAAAAACATAAATTCGATAATAAGTTTGACATACTACATATACAAGACAAGAGTAAAAAATTAAATTTATTAGAAAACCTAGAAATAAATAAATTAAACAAATTAAACCTTATTTTAAATGACCAACTAGAAGTGAATAACTCACCGTTGTTAAATTTAAATATTTAAAATCAACTTAATAATTCTTATAGTTATATATATATTTATAAATTGTTTAATTTTATAATAACAGTAAACAATCAGTTTTCAAAATTTTTTTAATATTCTTAATCATATTGTTATGTATATACATATATATTAAATATTACATTAAATATATAAGTTACTCCCGCTCTTAACCTAATGTCACAAACTCCCCCCTCTTCATTTAGGAAAAGACATAAATAAGAACGTCTACAAAGATTTTGTATTATAATATTCATCACCTGATGAAGCCCTAGTAGGGTGAAACAATTGTAGTAAATTGAATAAAACTGTTTTGAACTCAATTTGAATTTATTTCAATTTTTACTTGACAATTTATTTATCCACGTCTGTGTACACAGCTCAAGCGGTAGAGTTACCACTAAAGCTTGATATAATTGCAGACATACCAACTTAACTGGTGTACAGACATTAACAGACACGTTGTAAAAATTTTTTCCGATCTGCATTTTTTGTTTTGGGGTAATTTTATTTTTGGAGTTGTCACACCAGTTACATGACAAAACACAACGTTATCAAGCAAACAGTATTACTGTTCTGTGACTGTCAATTTCATATTGTTTGTGTTGTAATTTGTGCATAGAAACCCAATCGGATGCCTCTTGTGTAGACTGTCTATCACCATTATATTGGTATGAAGGTAGAGGACTAGGATAGGTCATGCGCTCTACACATATGATGCAACTCTTGCTTCAGTTACATTACGAGAATGGTTGAAAAATAAAAGAACGATCTATGCCTTCTGCTGTGCCTATGGCGACTACTATTCCTGCTTGACTCCACTTACAAAGTCAGGATTTTTAATGAAGGAAAGAGGAAAAGTTAAATACTCTAATCTTCCATCTGCTGCTAAATTTATTTCACCTCTAGATATTTTAACAGTTCCTAACCCCACCACAAAATTATAAGCTTGAAGTAGAAAACAAAGTGTGGAAAAAGAATAATCCATCATCCCATTACTTTCATTTTGACGAAAAAGATGATAAATCGCACAAGCTGCGCTAGGCGGAATTGAGTGATCTCTTAATTTGTCGATGGAGAAGGCAGAACTTTTAGGGTCATGAGTCCAGCAGCGGATACTTCTCTAACGTGATGTCAGAGCATCACAGTACAGACATTATCATAGGAATCTGATTTATTTTTTTTGAGAAGAAAAACAATCTTGTTGTTTGCTGAGACGTTAATAGCTTGATGACATATTTGAATCAAAAAGTTTAATTGTATAAAAACGTCTGAAAATGCTGCCAATTTTTCTTTTCATTTATTCTGCTTTTTTTGCAGTAGTATTTGGAGGTTTTTGGGGTCGCTGATGATTCTTCATCTATATTTAAAAAAAAACAAAATGGCGGATTCAATATGGTGGAAAGGTTCTTTGAAAACATATTAGATTTGAATGAAATTTAGTATTCGTTTTTTTTTGGGACGCTGATCACGAATTCGTCGTCGCAAATTTAAAGAGACAAAATGTTGAATTCAATATGGCGGAAAGGTTCTTTAAGACGTGATTGGATCTTGGTGAAATTTAGTACTAGGGGGTTTTTGGGGTCGCTGATGAAGAAACTGAAGTCTATATTAAAAAAAAAAGTGGCAGCTTTAATAGGGCAGAAAGGGTCTTCGAAAACTAATTGGATCTAGGTGAAATTTAGTATCTAGGGTTTCGTGGGTTCGCGGATTACGAATCCGAAGTCGAACATTCCAAAAACAAAATTGCGGATTCAATAAAATTGCATGCCTGTTTATGGGCCCTGTTTGGATGCAAATGATGTGAGGCGAGTACAGAAAGTTCAAAATGCGTGCATGAGGTACATTTTTGATATCCGCAAGTACGATAGGATTACACACAAGCTCGAATCCTTGCGATGGGTAAATATGCAAAACCGTATTGTCTTACATTGTCTCACCTTGTTTCACAGTATACTTTTGTCTGGGTGCCCGCCGTACTTGTTGAGGAAGATCAGGTTTCGCTGCGACGTGCATAGTATTAATATAAGGAGGAGGGATGCTATTACCTTGCCTAAATACAATACTACTTTCTTTAGGAGATCGTTCACTTATGTTATCTACTCACTTTACAATTCCATGCCGGAACATTTTAAGGCGATGGGTTTGGCGGCGTTCAGGGGTGCTGTTTTTTCTTATTTGTTAAAGCATCAGTAATGCTCGGTTCAGTTCGTTTCTTAATTTTCAGTGTTATAAACAGTATATATTAGGTATATTATATAATATGTATTATTTTGTTTCTTATTTTAATATGTGTAAGGGTGTTACCGAGTTAATATATATTTTTGGGCAGAGTATTAGGATTAGGATAGGTTAGGCAAGTATTGTTTTCTTTTTCGGCTTTTGTGATTTTAAGGTTTTGGTGGAAGAACAGGGGCTGGAGAACTTCTCCAGCCATCTGAACCATGCCTTAGGATTTCAACCACATATTTCTGTTGATGTAATGTCACTATGTCACTATGTATATATCATGTGTGTTGAATAAAAGAATTATTATTATTATTATTATATGGCGGAACGTGATTGGATCTCGCTGAAATTTAGTAGTTGGGAGTTTTTGGGGTCGTTGATGACGAATCCGAAGTTATAATTACAAAAAACAAAACGACAGATTCACTTTGACGATTCTTCGAAATGTAATTGATGTGGCTGAAATTTAATACCTGGGGTTCATTTTTATTATAATTGTGTATGCCTATCTTAAATTGTTTTTGAGTTATTACCGTACTATTTGCTTTTTCTTTTACGATAGTAGACTTCGAAAAGATTGTCAAACTTTGTCACCATCACATTATAAGCGTATTGTAGATTGTCTCAGTGAAAATGCTTCGCTTTTGAGCACATTGTTTCTTCGGATACCTTAACACGACTCTTATGTTTAACATTAAATTATTTTTCTCGCTTTTGACTGTGCAACGGTTTGTGTAAAAAACAGTTCGAGAAGAATTTTGAATAAAATATAGGTACGATTGACTTCACAAAATATATGTGTATACAAAGGTGCGTCAAAAGTTTGTAAACTTGGACGTTCTAAAAGTTAGCATATTAGTAGATGAAAATATCACAAAATTACCCCGAAGTCACACAACCTAGGTCATAGCTTCAAGAGTTTTGATACACCTCAAGTTTATTTCTTACATTTCTCCAAATATATAATACAAAAAATATCTTAATTAGCATACTCAAAAATTTTATTCGGTACCTTGCACTTTTTCAAATAAATTCATCATCAGCAACAATCGAAATATCTTAAATACATGGTGTTATTTTCTATATATTCTGATATTTACATTGCGATGTGTTGTGAATGTGTTTTGAGTTATACGTAATCAAATGTTCGGATAATTCCATTAATGAAAACTATATCTAACGAAACCGTAACCTTGATATTGTACAATAGACCGCCAATTTGATAAACTATCGCCTATTAAAAAAAAAGAAACCAGAGGCGCAATAAACTTGAACTCTTACATCTCGAATACAAATTGTTTACTCATTCTTTATTAGTCATATGCTTCTGTAACAAATGGACTTGATAGTGAACGAATATATATTATCTATCAGCTTTTATAACAATAAAATTTTATTGATAATTTATTAGCAAAACAATTAAAACATTCCTGAGTGGTTAACGTTTATTTTCTATTAAAACAATACGTTACACATAATTCGCATTCATTGATATACGCATCTAAGACGTAGTAGTGGATTACTTTGATTCATGTGTTTAATAGCTTGATAAAGTTTTAAATTACTCAGTTAATTGTTTTAAAAAATACTCTGAATCATAATTAACTAACCGAATTTATTATTTCGAAATAGCTCAGATTATTTCGTCCATAAAAAAATTAATAAGAAATATGTTTAGAAATGGTCGCTTGTAACTTCGAATATTTTTTAACCTTAACTGGTAAAATTGATTTTTGGGAATTTTATGATCCAACAGTAGTAATAGGAGTCGCTAATATCCCAAAAATAATTATATATAATTCATCCCCGCATATAACATGAAAGTAAGTAAAAGAACAGATTATTATACCTAAATATAAATAAGAAAATATATTGACCAAGTAATATAAACGAAACAAATAAAATATATTTAAATTAGAAAGTACATAAAATAAAACAAAGAAACTTCAAACTTAACGAATATTCAAAGTGTCCACCATTATTTTCAATATACATGTTTACTCGTCGATTAGTAGAAAGCACAGCTATTTCCATTTCGGAAACAGCAATTGTTCTAGTCGGCTTTTTGCGATAAACTATGTCTTTTATTCTACCCCATTAATAAAAATCAATAACATCTCTCATGGCAAAAACTCAAAAATGTCTGAAATTGCTAGGAAGCAAGAACTGCATTCTCAAAGCACTGAAAATATATTCTGATCATGTCATAAGCTTTAACGATAGAACCTAAGTTGACTATATCAGGTAATCTAAGTTAAGAAGTTCTCGAGAAGAAATTGAAGAAAGGGCAAGTTTTTGGATTAGAAAATGAACGAGGAATTTGTATACTAAACTGGAAAGACAAAAGAGATGTGCCGCTTCTGTCTACGAAACACACCACCGAAACTGTACGAGTGCAGCGCAGAAATGGTGTCGTGGAAAAGCCGCGGGCCGTAATGGAATATAATGAGGGCAAATCATCTATTGACCAATCTGATCAGATGGCAAGCTACCATTCCCCGTTGAGAAAATCTATCAAATGGTATAGAAAACTAGCAATAGAATTTCTTTTGGGAACTTGTATGGTCAACGCCCATATCGTTTATAATCAACATGCCAACAAAAAAATTCAAATTACCAAATTTCGAGAAGAGGTTGTAAGAGCTCTTCTCAGTGGAAAGGACACAAATTTAGAAGACGATGCAGACGAAAAACCTCGAGTGGTAACACCTACGAGAAGAAATATTCAAACTCATACATTTCTCAAAAAGGAAGGTCTCTTTGATAAAGTGAGAAAATATTGTAAGGGCTGCTATGTCAAAAAAATTCGTGGAGAAATAAACAAAAACCATGTAAAAAAGGTTGTCACATATTGTAGCATGTGTGAGGGGCAACCTCATTTTTGTCTAGATTGTTCCAATCTAGCACATTCAAAGTAAATGAACATATTATTTTATACCAAATGAATTGTTTATTTGTTTTATTGTATTAGGTACGTTATATTTGATATAAAAACCTTTATTTTTAATAAAATTTTATCAAAAAAGTTGATGTCATTTTTACCGTGTACCGTCAAAAATTCGTACAATTTCGATAGCCCTCCATGCCACAGCGGTGCCGGATATAATGATCAGAGCGTTCCTACATACAACCGCTCGCGTGTGAGAAATTCATATACAATACGATGTTTCAGCAGTCGTATACGACCGCCGTGGCAAAAGAGAAATATATATGGGCTGTCGAATACGACCGCCATGGCAGCCAACCTGTTAAGAAAGATACCATGGAGGTTAAGGATAAATGTTTGTAGAAGGTACGAATCCTAATTATGGCAGCTAATATAAAAGACGACTTTGATAGTTTAAGACGTTTATTTCAATTCTGTTCGAGTCAGTGTTTTTAAAACTATTAAAGAAAAAGCTATACAATTCTGTATCAAATTGAAATCCAAATACTATTCTCACTATAACCTTGCGTTATCGAAAAGCAGCCTGAAATAGTTGTCAATAAATTAAAAATTCTTAATAAGCAAAAAAAAAAACAGATTTCAGAAAATACCATTCTTCAAATTTATTAAATCCTGCCTTTTACATGCAATTAACCACACATTTCGTATCGTCCCTTCCTTGGGAAACCTGTAATATTTATTCTGACTATCTCTACTTCTTCGATTGCATTCACGACAAGCATATACAACACAACCAGGCATATTAAATGGAATATCATTTTAAAAGAACGACAAAACAACTTAAAACTGTGTCAAAATGCAGCCGATATGAAAACTGTCAATCTGACTTGCTCCGTAATGACGTCATTGACAGCTAAAGTGAGCATACCGGTATAATAAGTGTATCGTTGTTTAAGAGTGGGCTTTCCTTAAGGTGGCCGTTTAATAGAAAGAGAATCGTCACATTGCTCTATCCTTTTCTAACCATTAGGCGTGTATTATGTGTTGCATACGTGA
Source organism: Amphimallon solstitiale (assembly GCA_963170755.1). NCBI lineage: Eukaryota > Metazoa > Arthropoda > Insecta > Coleoptera > Scarabaeidae > Amphimallon > Amphimallon solstitiale. The sequence goes on from OY720676.1 coordinate 19,117,418, forward strand.
CTGTATTTTAATTAGCCATCTGATTGCCAGTAGCAGCGACATTATTTGTAAAACAAATTTATTGGATAACAGATGGCAGTACTAACGCCACGTATCTCTTAGATTGAACCAAATTATACAGAGACTGGCAGACCAGACCGTTGTTTTTTTGTGTATGAGACAAAAAACAGAGTTTTTGTCTCATACACGATTTAATAGAATATGTGTCTATTTTGAAATCATTGATATTTACCCTAAATTGTAAAAATGCAAATTGCGTCCTTACAAGAATAATAGGAACATACTGTTACATATAATGTTTGTTTTGTAAATACCTATGTAGATCTGTCCTTTATCTATTTGATTTAGATAATAAATAGGTATTTTTTAGTGATTATTGCATTTTTGAAAAAGGAATATATAGGCTGATTCAATTTTGATGGTCACCATGGGTATTTCGCTTATTATTTGGAATAGAGAGTAGGTTTGAGTTTGGCAAAGTTGGTAAATTTTGTGTTTTGTTATGTAACTTGAGCATGTACCATGTCTTAGTTGGAAGAATTAGATTAGTAGATGAGAAGTAACACTTGAGCGCGAAATACATAGTTACCAAGTATGTTGTCAATGGTTAGTTTTTTCAAAATGTGTAATGGATACAAAAGTATTCAGAAGTAAGTTTGGAACAACTTTTGCATAAAAAAATCTACTTTCACAGAGGCAGTACATTTTTATTCTTATAGATAAATAGTTTTTTATAGAAGTATTTCGCCAAGTATTTATTCAAATTTGACTAAAAAATGAACTGTTTATTTAAGAAAACCCATAAGTAGTGAACCTGTCAATGTAAGAAACACAAGGCCTATTGTGTGTGTAAAAGTAAGAAAAAGAGAAACAATCAATATACCTATTTCACATACCTATAACACTCTAATTAAATAGGTTAAATCTACATGTGTGCTCAGAAAGTAGTTTTGGATATTATAAAATGCCCTCTTTGTATTACTTTTGATACCGTATCAGCTATTAGAATGCCCGATTCAGTTGGAAAAAAATTTGAAAGACCACCCTAAAATTTATCCGACAGTGTGGATTTCCCACGTTCATAATAATTTACTAAAATATAATTAAAAACGAGATCTGCAGAATATTGAATTAAATTTCTTACGTATGTAAGTAATTTTTATTATAGGATTGAAGAAAATAGATTAAAAATTTTGTATAGGTACCTAAATAACTTGCCTTATAATTAATACTAGTGGTCGACCAGTGGCCGAAATTTGATCTCAATTCATTAAATTTTTAAGTTTGAGTTATTGAGGTTCTTTTGTCAAAAAATATACTTCTATAACCATTGCATACAATTTTTTTCAATTTTCTATTACGTCAGCTGCGAGCGTGTAGAAATACGTCATTATGCATTAATTTTCGAGTTAATTAATTAATGTATTTGTTTGCAAAAAAAAATTTCTCTCACTGTTTGACCATGATAGCGGCCAAACGGCAAAAGCCATCAATACCGAAGTGTATATTTAGGAATATAATCTCCCTCGGAAATCTGATTATATTTTCAGTGAAATCGATAAATCGGGAGTAGTACTTCATATCAGTGAAGAAAACAAATAATAGCAATATCTCGTCAATTACTAATTTTAGGCAAATATCTAAAGTATAACAATGTGATCAAGAGTAAATTAGAAAACAATTTTATAAAAGAATTCCTACCGGAAGTAGGTGTTTACTCTGATCGTAAAACAGGTTTTTGCGAATATATCGCAAGTCATGCATTCTAGACAAACATATCGAGTGTATGAAAATATTGAAAGCTCAATTTTGAATATTTTTGTAATAAGAAATTTCCAAAATTCGAACTGAAAGTACCTAGCAATTTTATTCTAATCGAATATCAATTTTTTGAAAATATCACGAAAATTATGCATTTTATACAGTATAAAAGTATTTAAACATGGATTTGGAATATTTTTGTAAAAAAAATATTCAAAATTCGGACCGGAAATAACACTTTCGCCAGTGACGGCTGTTTTAGAGAAGCAATTAGATAGACAAGACTGATTCGTTTATTATCGGTGATATGTTCGGCTACTGGGAGTATATCAGCAATAATAAACGAATCAGTCTTGTCTATGTAATTGCTTCACCTAAACGAACTCATCAGACTGCAACTGACTTTCACTCTTATCGAATAGCAGTTTTTTGAAATATCTCGCAAATTTGCTTTTTATATAAATTTCTTAAGTAACTTGACTACAGCACCATTTATCGGATCCTTGCCTAGCTATGAACCATCGTCTCGACAAAATAAATATATTGCGTGAATATGACCTCAATCGGTCAAGTCGTTTAGAAGCTACAAGATCGCACACAAACGTACCAACGATTTATATATATTTGAAAATATATATATATTTAAAAAAAATTGTTTAATTATAATACACCATTTCTACACTTTCTCTAATCTTCAAATAATTTAACTTACATCATTTCATCGTATAATTTTAGAATACTTTCTTTAAATAATATGTCATTCTCAATTTTAATATTTTTTTGAAAATATTTGACCAAAACACGTGTTCAGAAAAAAATCATTTTCACATTGTTTTTAAAAGTAAAAACATAAACTTTGGTGGTGCTTGTAGCCAAGAAAATTCTGCATCATTTGGTATAAGTTGACTCGACAATACCTCAAAAACGTTTTTTCAAAGCCTACTTCTACTAATTTTGATATACCAAAAACTTATTTTTTTTTTAATGGAAGTATTTTATTGTGGCATTTTGTTTCTTTTTTTTTCTCTTTAATTTTTGTTAACAATGTCCTGTACCTATCTTTTGTAGTTTCTGAGATAATCACTATAGGAGCAATTAGCGGTCTAATAAAAACTACGAGCGTTGTTGTTCTATGTGCCGAAATATTCGTTCAACCAATGGAAGGCTGGAATGGTGCCCGACCTCTTTATTCAACTGTCAAACAAAGTAAAGGTTAAATCCACTATCCCAAAAGTAATAATTTTACAGAATGAAGGGCATCGCGTTTCAGTTTTTTTTAATTTCGGCAATATCCAGTTGCAGTATTTCATTTCTTAAACTATTGGTTAACAACCAAATATAATAAAGCATAAGTTTACTGACATATTTGAAGATGCCGCCTCTCTAAAAGGTGTATGAAACAACGCTGCTATCTTCAATTTAATTTGCTTAATTGCTCGTATTCTTTTATTGTTGAAGCTGTTCATAACAGATGCCTGTAGTTTTTCAAAATTATAAATTGATGTCCTACAACTTTAATAGAAATAAATTTTGCAACAAAATAACGCAATTTAAATAACCTACAACTATTGTGCAACGTAACAACAATCAAAAGTAAGAAAAACAAATTTCATTAACGAATATGTTCAACATAACCACAAGTTTGTGCAATGCACGTGAGTATTCTGTTTTCCAAAGAAGTACTAATGTTGTATAAAACTTTTACATATTCTTATAAACTCTTCTCTGATTATAATGTTCATGTCTTCAACAAGATTTGAAAATCCGTCCGTAGAAAACGAAGATACTCTCCTTCATTAACATTTTCATCAAAGACATAAGGTCCAATTATGTAACTACCAATAACTACCACTGAATGACCAACAATTTTGAAAGTTTGCAGGTGTGATAAAGTGAAGGTTTTTATGTGTTATAATAACGAAAATTGTGACGATTAACGTATCCATTTTAATAGAAGGTAGCTTCGTCGGTAAACAACAAAAAATTGGGAAAGTCAGGCTAATTTATCTGCTGCCCATTGACAAAAATGTAATTAAAAACAATGACAAAATGTTTTTTTTTTGGACGTGTTTTGGTCAAAAAATTAAAAAAAAAATTAATAACTCAAAAACTATTGCCCCAATTTTGAAAAGGAAAAACAGCTGAATAGACAATTTTAAACAGTACTAAAAAATCCAAAAATTTATAGAGTGTCATTTAAAAAAATAAATTCCATGCATTTCCGGTGAAACCGGAAGTGCGTCAGGGCTTAATGTATTTTTAGAATATGCGCCTTAAGCAACCATGAAACTTTCTCTAATTGTTTTTTTTTTATTTAAAACATAAAGGAGCAATCAAAGAAACGGCTACTAATGACTCACCCTGTATATTACAACATACAGAAGGTATTTTCAGATTAGCATGTATTTTGAGATACACTGTACATAATCATCAAAACATAAATATTTTCGTAAAATATGGTTGAACAATAGGTACTTGAAATACTCTGTTGGCCCGATATTTTCAGTAGATTTATTATTAAATGAGAATCCAAGACGCCTGAGTTCTATTTTCGATTTTTTGTAATTGAAGAGCATGTTGTAACCTTTTTTTCTTTAAAGATACTCTTTTCATGCCTGACAAACACATATATAACGTAACTAAGTATGACGGAGTAAGCAATTTACAGTATGTCGAGTCTATATTTGCCGTAGATATTCAAATTTTGCAACACTCAACATGCCTAACAATAACCGATCGTTGGCAGCGCCCTCTGTTTAAGAATTGCTGACCTACCACAGTGATTATAATAAACGAAATCTACTTTTCCCATAAGAATATGTCTCTTAGATACAAATCAATCGGAATTTATGGGTGAAAACATTTAAAAGCACAAGACAGCTATAAAATACGCTTAATTGCTTTGTATCAAGCATCAAAAGAAAGAGAATTTATTTCTCCAGGGGGTAAGCTATCTAATATCTGGCAATTATCTATATATTCCAAGAAATTACGGAATAAACTAGCAGATTTTTGGTATAAAAACTTCCTGTTTTTTAACATTTTTTTCCACATTAATCGAACAAACTTCCCTTATTAAAAACACCTAGTCCCCTGGAGATAAGTTTGTAGATTATGCTCGTATTTTTTTTTTGTAATTTTGTGGCTTACTAACGGTTTCTGGTGCAATATGTTCGCAACATGTTTGCAATGTAATTTAGATGGGCGAGATGGCCACCTTAAGAAAAATTCCCGAACGGCGTATGTCGGGTTGCCTGAAATAAATTGAATATATTTACCGAGTTTAAAATGCCTGCATCTTGTACACGATGCAGATACCGGCTAGCAATATGAAGGGATATGCCTGGTCAACTGGAAAGCAAATAAATTTGGGATATTTGCCTCCTGCATTTATTGCATGAAAATATTGGTGCGGCTATTTTCTTCGAAATTTGTTTTTGCTGTTTCTGAGTATTCTCCTGGCTTGTATTTATTTAGTTTTATTAAGACTCCCGATTTATGTAATTTGTAATTATTTTAATGATATTTGCCGAAATTAATTAGATATTAAGTTTTATTCTGCAATAAATATATAACTTAATTATTATTATTTATGCTTAACAATTATTTAAGTTGTACTTCTTATTATTTCTCACCATGATTTGTATTTACTTTACATGTTGAGGCTTTGTAATAATATGAGTAATGTTTTAGAGAAAACTAAAATCTGCTAAAAAAACAGTGCCGGTGTTTCTTACAAAATGTAAAAATTTATATTCTCTAAATAGCACATGTTTTAAATTATTGAAAATTATATTCTTCACAGTCGACACTGGTATTGTTATGATTATTTATATCTTCAATAAAATATGCATTTGCCTCCGGCCCATAGTCGCGATCGTCCGTAGTTCCTGAATGTATTTTTTGTTTCCTATAAAAAATGTTTCTTCTCATACCGTTTTTTTCACACACTGTCGTATACATCCATATTTGGTCTGAAGCTTTGAGTGATATTTGTTATATTACGTTGAATATAATACAATCTTTTTACCTTCTACAAATTTTGCAATGACTGAATTAAAAGATTCTACAATGTTGGCATCTACGTTTCCTATTAAAGATCTACTATTAGGCTGAGCCGACTTAAAGCGTTAATAAAGTTATCATACATATTAAAATTCGGAAATTTTTCAAACATATTGATCTCACCTTCATTAGATCCTTGACAAAAGTAAGAAGCACAATCCGAGTGTTCACCAAAAATATGTCTTGATCCATTTATAATGTGACGTTGCAGTTTCACAATCTGGTTTGTTATTGTTAAGTTCGAACTTTTGTAATGTTCAATTGCTTTTGTCAAGGCCGCTCTGAATCTAAGTAAATTTTTTGTTATTAATTGTCCTATGTCCGAATTGAATTTAGGTTTTTCCAAACAGTCGCTAATTTTATTTATTACATAATATATGATTTCGGCACTCAATTTTTTCTATAATTTTTTGGGGACCGTAAGGAGCCATCTCACGTAGTTTTCTAAGAACGCTGCTATCACAGTCCACTATTAATCTACCATAAATTACACCGTGCATTTCACCAGAATGTCGAAAACCTTCCGGAATAATTCGCGACTCCATGGCTGTTGACGACGAAGACCAATTTTTGTAGCATACGTGATTTTTAGATTCACCATATTTTGCACAAATTAAACAAAATTTGTTTTTTACGCCTACATACAAAATTTTTTTCGCTGGCCATTAAACAATTGCTGTCACTCCTGATAAACTGCTGTAATTAGGCTTATGCGCTCGTTTGGCCCATGCTCTTTTACTTATTCACACATACAAAAAAAACTCTAAAAACTGTCCTGTGGTCAAAATACAAAGTACAAATAAAACAAAAACATGAAGGCACAACAAACTCAGATATTTAAATAAATGCTTTTACCATCTAGAAAACTGAAATTTGTGTAACTTGCTGTCTAAAACCAATGCATCTTAGTTTGAAGAGTCCGGAAAATCTCTAAATTTCGTATCTTACAATGACATAAAGTTGTTTTTGTCAGATTTTAGTTTTCTACAAACATTGTTCATATTATTAAAAAGCTTCAACATATAAGGTTAAAAATAACAATAAGTCGTGCAACTTCATAATTAATAATAATAATGTATATTTATTGCCGAAGAAAACTGCATTTCTGAAATTCCATAAAGCCGAAACCTTGTCCTTGAAAAATAAAATACATTTTGAAAGCGAGAAGAATATCAAGGAACAGAAAAAGAGTCTAATAAAGTAGACACATCAATGTTATCACGTAATCAATCATAAATGAACACCGACAAATATCTGAAATATATTAAAATTTGCTTGTATATATCAACCGCACGTATTTTCTTTTACAAATATGTTTAATGTATACTCAAACTTATGTATCAAATAATGAATACAACTTTATTTGGTGATAAAATTTAGTTCGAATCTTCCCTGTGACAAAATGTTTTATAATTTAATTTTCCTAATCAACTCCATCAATGCCGATTGGGAAGAATATAATATTCAACAATCCAAAACATCTGATTATTATAAAATATATATATTTACATTTTATTAAAAAACAAAACAGGCACTGTTACTGTACTGTTACAGCACAGAATTGTTTTTGTAATATTTTAGTTGACTACAACATTGCTCATATTATTAAGATTAAAAACCTTCAACATCTAAAGCAAAATATCACCGCCAGAAATTAAGTAACAAGTTAAATTTCATAATAACAACATATATTTATTCCAGACGAAGAATTCTAATACATTCTCCCAAATATCATTAAAATAATTAGAAAATAAAGCCGATATCTGAATGAAGCATTCGTTTACCTAAGGTAATAAAAAAAGGTGAAGATCTCTCTGTTTATATGATGTTCGGCTTAATACAGTCGACCAGGTATACCTTCCATATAGCTGGTCTTAGACATTACGAAAGTGTGAGTAAGAGGTTGAATTATGTGTTGCCTATTTGCCATTTATTAGTGCGGACTTTGTGATCATTCTCATTGGTTTCAAAGTATTTTTTTGGAGACCAGGGTTATTTTGAAAGTAAAGTAATACATGATCGAGTTTAGAATAAAACTATCTAGGTACTCACGATTCAAAAAAGTACTTTTTAAACAGAGTAAGCTTTATATCGCTATAAAACGAAAAAAAATCAAAGTGCTGTATTTTAACTATTTTTTAAATATAATTGCAAATTTGAATCGTGAGTCGCTAGAACAAATATTCATTATTTCGTTCACGTAGCGGCAACTTTTTCAAGTGCCTTGATTTTTGCGATTTTTTGCGTTGAATTTGACCATTTTGTGGCATACGCCGATCAAGTAAAACCCCCCCTTAAGCGTAAATTCAGGACAACGTTGCCATATGTGTTTTCAGGTAAAATTAGCATAAAATGATTTTCTGGAAATGGTATAATTAGAATAGTGATTAATGACAACCCTGGTTATAATTGTTCAAAATTGTTGTCCTATTGACCATATCAAAACCAATCTTTAAAATGTTTTACAGTAATTTAGACAGACGACATCTAAAGTGTTAACTTTGAATATTAATTTCTTTGAAATTAACAGCGATGGAATTTTTTCCATATTTTTCTCGTGATCCCTGGCCCTCACATAATAACGTACCATCCAGGTGTTCCGCGAATTTTGGTACACGTCGTATATTCAACCATTCAATATTCTACTCGAAATTAATGAAATAATTTCTTCTTTCCAGGGCCAAGCCATCGTGCATCTCGCACGGACAGTACCCGACGTGACCGTATTCGGAGTGTGCTCGAAATCCAAGCACGAAGCTTTGAAGGCCAACAACAGTCCCATCGACCATTTGTTGGAGAGGGGCAGCGATTACAGCAGCGAGATACGCAAAGTCCAACCTGATGGTGTCGATATCGTCTTGGACTGCCTTTGCGGTGAAGAATGCAATAGGGGATATTCGCTGCTCAAGCCGATGGGCAAATACATATTGTACGGTTCCTCCAACGTGGTCACAGGCGAAACTAAGAGCTTCTTCAGTGCCGCACGTTCGGTAAGTAGATCACGTCATCGTAATGACCGCTTTTATTGCATCATAAACGCTTTATGATTCTTCGACATTCAGAAGTTGGACGAATGGGGAATGAGGAAATAATTTAATATTGCAATAATTAGAAATGTGGTCGCGAGAGTGTACAGTGGCGTATCACTTGGATACAAGCCACTGTGTGACTAGTTCATATCCAATAATAATTAATTATACGCCAACTTTCAGATTACAAACTATATTACAAACTGAAAATTTACCATGCAGCTTAATTGATAATACCTGTTCTGTCTGTATTTTTTCCAATTTTTCTTATTTTAAATAGAAACTTGCATTTTTTTACACGGCTAGCTTATCCCTTCAATTTACTTTGAAAGTTTTCTTAGATGTTGGTTTTTTTTTTTTGTAAAAGGGCCGCCGTAATAGTTCACGAAAAAAATTTACGATGGGTCGTTTTTACATTCCCAGTAGGGTTTATACAAATACCGAATTTTTGAAAAACCGATTTTCGAATTCCAGATTTCCAAAAAACTGGTTTTAGCCGGTTTTCGAATTTTTGTCAAAAAAAAAAATAGAATAGGGAGAAATATTTTATTTAATTTATATAAAATTACAAAAAACGAAATCAATATCAAATTCAAAATATAAACAAAATATTAAGGATTACACATCCTAAAATGGCTTACATGAGACTGGATACAAAACCGCTCAAATTATCATTATTAAACATATATGCACCCACAGAAATAGCAGATGAAGAAATAAAGGACAAATTCTACGAAGACATGGAAATGGAAATTGAAAGAATACCAAAAGAAGATACCATTGTAGTATTGGGTGATCTGAATGCACGGATAGGGAAGGAGGAATCTAATAGACAAGTAGCCGGGAAATATACAATACATAACAAAACAAATGTCAACGGATATAGATTATGTAACTTAGCAGAACGAACAAACATGGTAATTAGTAGTACTAAGTATGAGCATCCAAGACAACACAAAGTAACATGGAACTCACCAGATCAGAAAACGCATAGACAAATAGATCATGTGCTGGTCAATAAAAGGAAACAATCGTCGATAACAGATGTTAGGACGTATAGAGGAACATGCGCAGATTCAGATCATTTTATGGTGACAACGACAATTAAATTGAAGATAAAGAAGACAATGAAAATTAAACAAAAGAGTAATGATTGGAATATAGAGGAATTAAGTAACGAAAAAGTAAGAGAGGAATACAGAAAAGAAATAGAGAGGCAGTTGATGAGCGAAAGAAGAGACGGAAATGATACAGAAACAAGATGGAGAAATATCAAGAAATGTATTAATGAAGCAGCAGAAAAATGTATCGGAAGAAAAGGAAAGAAGAAGAGGAAAGAATGGTATAATGAGACTTGTCAAAACATACTAGTCAGGAAGGTGGAAGCAAGAACCAAATGGTTACGGACAGATAAAAGTGAGAATAGAATCGAATATGAGAAGATGAGAAAGGAATGCAAACAAACTATACGAAGAAGTAAAAGAGAGTGGATGGAAGAGCAGATGAAGAACATCGAAGAAGAAAGTATGAAGAAGAATACCAAGCGGTATTACCAAAAAATCAATGAACACAATAAAGTATGTAAGCATAAAGGGAGTGGCATAAGGGATAGTAGGGGAAGAGTAGTTGAATGTGAAGAGCAATATAAGGAAGTATGGAAGGAATACTTTAAGGGACTACTTAACGACAGGCAACGGAGTGAAGAAATATATGAGGAAGATGAGGACAAAGTTGTGGTACATGAACCAACATTGGAAGAAGTAAAAGAAGTTATAAAAGCTAGCAGAAATGGAAGAGCACCGGGAAAGGATGGAATAAATAACGAACTATTAAAATATGCAGGAGAACGATTACAGGAACATATATACGAATTGATACGGAAAATATGGAATGGAGAAAAGATGCCGAACGAATGGAAATTAGGACAAATAGTGACATTGCATAAGAGAGGATAACACTATTAAATACGACATACAAAATACTATCATCAATAATACAAAGAAGCATAGCCGACATAATGAGAAGTATTATGGGACAGTACCAGTGTGGATTTGTGAGAGGAAAATCAACAACAGATGCAGTGCATAATGTAAAACAAATAATGGAAAGAGCATATGAACACAATATGAAACTGGAGTTGTTATTTGTGGACTTTCAGCAAGCATTTGACAATATCAGAAGGAGAAAACTTATAACCGCAATGAAGGAACTACAAGTACCAGCGAAGCTAAGAAGACTTGTAGTAATGACTCTGGAATCGACAAGGGCTAGTGTGAAAACATCCAAAGGAGAAACGAGAGAGTTCCAGATAAATAGAGGAGTCCGGCAAGGCGATGCTTTGTCAGCAACCTTGTTCAATCTGGCCTTGGAGTATGTAACAAGAAAAATAAACAGAGGGACTTTAAGATCAAGTGGAAGTCAGATAATAGCATATGCAGATGATGTAGTAGTCATAACAAAAAGAAGAGAGATAATGATCAAAACAATGCTAGAAATAATAAGGGAAGGAGATAAATTGGGTTTGAAGATCAATGAAACAAAAACGAAGTTGATGAGAACTGGAATGAAAGGGAAAGAGAGCAGAGGAATTAAAATAGAGAACTTTACATTTGAGGAGGTGGATAAATTTAAATATCTGGGAATCGTAATAGCAAACGACGGAAATAGGGATGTCGAAAATAAAGAAAGAATGATGTCGGCAAATAGAGCTTACTATGCAAAAAAGAAATTGTTGAAGGACAGAAATTTATCCAAAAAGAACAAAATAAGAATATCATGGTATTACATAATCTTATTTTGTTCTTTTTGGATAAATTTAATAAAACCAGTGCTGATGTATTTGGCAGAAACAATGACAATGACCAAAAAAGATGAAGAGAATTGGAGAATATTTGAAAGGAAGATACTGAGAACAATAATGGGGTCAGTTAAGATAGCAGATAATGAATACAGAATAAGAACCAATAGCGAACTGCAGAGCGAAATAGGGAGAGAGGATATAGTAAGAAAAATAAAGCGACAAAGAGTAAAGTGGTTGGGACATGTATGGAGATTTGGGGAAGAAGCTTCAACCAAAATATTATTAGAATGGAAACCGAGTGGAAAGAGGAGAAGAGGTAGACCGAGGTCAAAGTGGCTGGAAGAAGTGGTAGAACATTTAAGAGGAGCAGGCATTAATAACTGGAAAGAAAAAGTAAAGGATAGAAAGTTATGGAGGGAAATAAGCCAGAGGATATAAAAAGTAGGATGGGGGCCGATCCACCCCGAGACAAAGGATCTAGAAAACTTCTAGAAGCGGTGTAGCTCCGATAGGGGCGTCTTAACCATTATATATATAAGGATTACACATTACTTACACAAAATAACGAAAACTCAAACAAAAATTTCAAATAATATTTATATTTATTTCACTAATAAATATTTTCAAATATCATTAATATAATAATTTCTCCTAAGAAAATAGGATTTCAAAAAACATTAAATATCCACTGAACGGTGGCTAAGTTTTGTACTTATTTTGGACACAATATTGCCTGAAATTGAAAATACTCGTTCGCTAGCTACTGAGCTTGGTTTTATAGTTTTCAGGGCATCAAATAACAAATCTAAGTATTTGGTTCTTTTATTCGTTGCCTCAAATAATGAAAATTCAGCTTTCAGTGTCTTTGGATTTGTAAGTTTTTCTTCAGGGTCTTCAAGAAACTTATGAATTGATTTTTCCATAGCTTCCTTTAAAAAGCTTTACTCTGATGAGTAGTTTCTTCGATTTGCTCTTTATCAGAATCGGTTTCAACATAAAAATTTGGAAATATTCTAGACAATATCTTTTCCGATAACTTAATAATTTCGTTTTTTGAAGCTAAAGAAAGTACACTAGATTTCTTTGCTGAACTGGTAATGTTTTGTGGATTTTGCAAATACAACAAAAAAGTTGCTAATTCTACTTCTCTTCTTTTTTGAATTCGTTCTTCTAAAGCATATAATAATTTCAAACTTATTTCAGTGTTTAAATGTTTTAGTTCATTTAACAGAAATTCAAATATACCTTCACTTGTTAATAAATTAGCATCTCGTCGCCCTAAGCCTTCAATTGCTAGACGAATCGGTCCCAAGACTTTATGAAGTTCCAAAAGTTTAGGATATTGAGCTTCATTCCACATATAAGAAGAACCAATGTCATTCAATGCTAAAACAACACATTCTTTTACTGCCAGAAATCCTCCAATCATGTCCTCTATACAGTCTATACTATACTATTCCACCTTGTTTTGCAGTCAAGAATTAAATTTAATTCCTTCCCTTTCTCTTGTTTGATATAATTTTGAAAAATGGTGTTTCTTACCGGAGATTTTCTAAAGAACTTACAAATATTTCTAATTTGTGAAACTGATTGTTTGTAATTGTCAGACAAAATAGGAATGGGATGTTCTCGGTTACAAACATAATAAAGAGAATCTTCATAATCGTTATATTCGTCTTTATCTTCATCCTCCGATTCCTCACTTGAAACATTTACTTCAGCTTCAGCTTCAGCCATTTCTCTATGTTTATATAACACATCAGTAACTGCTAAGTGGATGGCGTGTGAATAGCATAGTTGATTAATTATAGATGATAATTTGCCAAATTTTTTCATAACAGCAGCACCATCATTTGTTGCTGCAACTAGGTCAGTTTCTAGATTCAAGTTGAAATTTTGTAGCCTTTCAGATACCAATTCTAATGTTCTCTGAGCATCACAGGAACCAACTATTGGCACTAATCCCAAATTGAAATCTTCTGCCAAGTGGTGTACATTAATATTTAAATATCTATGATTTCTTTGCTAGTCCACTCGTCTAAAGTTATAGAGAATTTTTTCCTATTCTTTTTTATTGAATCTAATTCAATAATAGTTTCACGTTTGGCATTGTCATAAAACGCATGAATGAGATCCATTACTCTAGAGTTGTTGGTAATGAATATCCTTGTTGTTGAAGAGACTCTCGTATGAATGAGCTATTTGTAATGCTATTAATAGAAAATCCATCCATTGCTGCAAGTTTTGATATGATTTCCTCTAAACTACTCCTTTTCACTCTCATAAAATTCAAAATATTCGTTTCTTCTTCGCCGATCGTTTCTCATTTCTTTCCGATAATTATCTTATGAACTGCTTTCAAATGATTATGTAGATTGCTCGTAGATGATCCTTTGCAGCTCAACATTTTATAACAATGATTGCAGATTACCCTATCCCTAACTTTTTGAAACTATCCAAAACTTCCGACTTATTCATTTAAAAATGAAATTAAAGTTATCATTATTTTATTTGTTTAATATTTTTGAAGTTTATTTTACAATTTTATTAGTTTAACTATTAATATTAATGTAATTTAAAGAAATCTACACATTTTTTAGGAATTTTGAAATAACACGCACCTTCTTAATCTAATTCCAAAGCTTGATGAAGACATAATTTATGTTGAAACGTTGCGAAAGAAAATATGAATTTAACGTAACACCCTGTGTTTTATTTAAAATCCCAATAGACAGAAGCCAGAACTTTTTATTTTACATTAATTTTTGAGAGAAGAAATTTATATAATAAAAAAAGTGTAAAATAGAAAATACAAACTTAGAAATTAGAAACATACTTAACACTTACGTTATTTAATCTGATTTCTCCACGCAAACTCCCAATTCTAGTAATAATAATATATGAAATTCAAGACAGAAGCTTTTAAAATTCGGGTTCATTTATTAAATGAAAGCCGGGAATGAAATAAGTGCTTTCATGTTAATGGCTAGTATAATAAAATTTGAAGGTTCACGTTATATACCCGCACAACATGCTCTGTTTTTCTTCGTTTCCCTTTTTCGTTTTTTTTTGTTTTGTAATTTTTAGGTTATTATCGTAAAAAGTTGGAATAATTTATGGTCGAAATGGGCTACACGAAATGCGGACAAATTTTATTCTTTCGTTCTTCAATTATGCATAATTCCGGAACAACGGTAGAAAGGAAAATGTAATGGGGGGAGGGGGAGGGATATGTCGGAATAAATTTAAATTTAGCAAGGTAAAATACTTGGGCCAGAGAAATATTTAAAAATAGGAAGTTTTGTCGCTAGCTTGCTAAAACATTCCTGCAGAAGGAATGATATCGATTCCTTGTTCGAAATATAAAAGAAAACAGGTATTAAAGAATTATTGTGTGATGCTTTAGATGTTAAAATCTTATATGAGACTTTTATCAATGAAATTAAAACGAAATATAATGACTTATGTAAACATAAAACAGTAAAACAGAAAACAATTAAAGAAAGGTGGATCACTGATGAAATTACGGTGAAAACAATTATTAAAAGACAAATGCACGAGGACATGCTAAGCAGAAGAATAAATATAGAAGATTATAACAACTATCGCAATAATTTAAACAGAGAAATAAAAATTACGAAAGACAAAGCTAACAGTAATTTCATCAATGAATCACACAATAAGACTAAGGCTACTTGAGGAAATCTCTGTTGATGGCATTTGAGGTGACAGGAACAACAATTGAACAAAGGTTGTCTACAATCAACAGACAACTGATACAAATGTGTAATAATATAACCAGGAAAAAAGATTTAGATCTAGACAATATTCCTTATAATAACCACATATTGATGTTGCATCCTACTGATATAGGAGAAATATGTAGCATTATTGCACAGTTAATGGAGAGCTCTTGCTTGGGTTGTGATGAAATACCTGTTAAAGTAATAAACAAAACTATAAAACTACAGACCGATATCTATATTTACACATTTTTCAAACATATTTGAAAAAATATTCAGTGAATACCAGAACGGCTACATCACAGTCAGATCTACGATCAGAGTTATCTATCAGGTCATACATGAGATAATTGACAGTCTGAATCATGATGAGTGTACAATTGGTATCTTCATGGACTTTAGTAAGGCCCCTGACTGTGTTAAGTAATGTGTGTTGTTAGAAAAATTGGGAAGAGTTTTAACAAAGGGACATTGTTTGCAATTGATGCAGTCCTATCTAGATAGTAGAAAGCAGTGCCTAGTCGATAGTGGTGTGGGTGTTACTTTGATTGAGGGACGCTGAAAAGGGGAATGCCCCAGAGCTCTGTCCTGGGTCCTTTATTGTTTTTAATATACCCAAATCGGTAAGAACTAAAAAAGATGCAGCATACAATGAAATACTGACTACTGTTGAGGACTGTCGTTCATGATTTTACAGAATCAGGCTAATGGTGAATATTGAAAAAACCAATGTGTTGAACTTTGGATATTTCAAGAAGGACCCAATATATAATTGAATAGGAAGAAGCATATTGACCACTTGACGGCAAGGATATCATCATTTCGTTATGCATTTCGTGTCATAGCAGGATCTGTGAATCAGTCGGCAAATCTATCTGCATATTATGCTTACGTGCAATGAAGACTTAGTTATGGCATCATGTTGTGGGGAACATCGATTCATCCATCCAGGGTGTTCATCCTCCAGAAGTCGTGCCTGCGTAGTGTCTTTGGTGTGAGAAAGACGTATTCCTGCAAAGAAATTTTTAAGGGACAAAAAATACAATAACGCTAATTGTTTATGTTCTTGAGTGTGTGAAGTTTGTGAAGGAGGACTATGACTTTTTCAAAGAACAACAATTACGATATTTTTACGAGATCATAGGTATGGTATGTTCATATTTGGTGCTTCTATAAATAACAAAAAGTATTGTGGAAAAGAATTGTATCGCCTAAATAATAAGAGTGTATAATCATTTACCTTCATACATAAAATAATTACCTCAGAGAAGGCAAATAACTGTATTGTTTGAGATACTCATCAAAAACGCTTTCTATAGCACAGATGAGTTTTTAAATAATAAATTTTGACGCGTATGAATGTGAATCTGTTTTATTGCGTTATTTGCGTGGATGTATTTTTTGACAAATCCAACACTACTATCTGTCCATCGGATATTTTGGGTCACGTATGTATATATACTCATTTCTTTCCAAGCTCAATGAGTAAATAAGGATAGAAATGTTAAACTTTAACGTGGGATTGTCTTCCCCGTAAGAGTAATAAAACAGACAAAGAAAATATACCACCATGACACTCTGTTACTGCGTTAGTCAATTTATTTTGTTCATAACCAGCGGTTATTATTGTTTTATTAAATTTTATTACAATAGATATAGCTAATTTAAGCAATGAATAAAACATATTATAAAATATGGAAAATATTAGATATAAGCATCATAAGCTCTTTATTTTTAAATATTTAATTCATATGGATGAAAATCAATGACGTAAGCCAAAAGATCCGACGGACACGTAGTATGTATGTATTAGTGAATAAATAGCTTTTATTATTTTATTTTTTTTACAAAGCCATTAACATGAAAACACTTATTTCATCCTCTGCTTTCATTTAATAAATAAAATTCAGACTACGCCATATTATTTAATTTCTATTACAGATATGGTGTGCTACAAGGTTATAATTTAGCACCACTACAATTTAGATGTTTTATTCCAGTTATTAAGTTCTTAGATGCAAGTACCCTGCCCCCTTACACTCCGTCATCTCTTACTGTTGTGCTTACTGTAAGTTCAGCAGTCATAGTTCTCATTGCTGTTGATTGCAGTTTTTATATTACAGAGAAGCTTTATAAAATGGTAGAATGGTAAATCAACAAAATTACTTTGTAATAGTTTTATAAAAGACCACTATGACAGCCCTAACAAAGTTCTTTGTTACTTTATAGAAATGTTATAATCAAAATTGTGATATCAACGTTGCCAACTGCATTAAGTACATGATGAAATTGACATATAATTTGTGCCCACTTTGGTTACCACATAGTAAGTAGTTGTGATGAAATTGGATAGACGTTTTGGAAGTATGATTATATAACCTGAACTCTTATTAAAAAGCCGTATAATTGTTCTCAAAGCATTTATAAAAGCAAATTTGCTACTTGGGATGTATTTATTTGGCCACGTGTATATATGAAAGAATGCCTAAGCAAAAGTTCTAAACAGAGATAATATGTGTACAGGTCCAGATATAGGAACGTGTTGAGATTTTTTTTATAGTAATACTGATATTTGCAACACTATGATTACATAATAAATAGAATGTGGAAATTGTCTGTTTTGCAATTTAATTTCTACTTTTTTCTTTACTTTGCAGTGGTGGCAGGTGGACAAAGTCTCACCTATTAAGCTTTTCGAGGAAAATCGCACTCTGTCAGGCTTCAATTTGAGGAGGTTAATGTATCAACAGGGCGGTAGTGACTTCGTCAGGAAAGCAGTAGATAATGTATTCACTCTATTCAAGGAGGGAAAAATCAAGCCTGTCCTGGACTCAACGTGGGCGTTAGAGGATGTAAGTAGTTAGTCGTGAAGCATTTTTACTTTTCTCTATTCTCGTTGTGTAACATTTCTAACCTTGACGTTATTTTTACTCAAGCAATTTTTATTTCTCGGAACGTATGCGCAAGAATTCCTTAAATTATGACTCAAGCTAAGTAACATACAGCAAAGTTTTTTTTATACTAATACAGGTTGCGGAAGCTATGCAGAAAATGCACGACCGTAAGAATATTGGTAAAATCATCCTGGATCCCAGCTTAGAACCAAAACCTAAACCAGCCACACCGGCCAAGGGCAAGAGTAAAGAAGACAAGAAGAAGCAATCCTCAGAGGAGAAGAAAGACAGTGAAGAAAAGAAGGAAGACGAGAAGAAAGATGAGAAAAAAGAAGAGGAAAAGAAAGAAGAGCCTGCGACTAATGGAGATTCTGCGGGAGATTCTGGTAAATAATTGTGATTATATTGACAATACAAGATTATTAATTACACTTATTATTAACTTTAACTCTTTCTATATGATTGCAGCGTGTCCTCGAACTACCTCGTAGATGGTAGTTCGAGGTTTTGTACAGTGACTCCTCGGTCAAGAATAAGCAAAAAAACTACTAGTAAACATGGGTTGAATTTTCAACTGTTATGTGAAAATTTCATTGTCTTGATTTGATTTACTTTTTTTCTTTTCTTTAATATGGTACTATCATCCCTTATGGACAAATATGACAGGAGTGGTTTATAATATTTTCTGGATATTTCACCTCTCTACGATAAACTAGTCGCTTTGCTCCAGCATCTTTGCCAACGTTTGTTTAGTCATACTTGAAAATATTAGAGGGAAACCGTCCCTCTGGATATACTTCTATTATATAGCTTTTCTAATATGAAGGGACACACGTTGTGCAACGTCAGTTTTGTGTCATACATGATGCCCTAAAGAGCAATCTTTACCAGAAAGATTACTTGTAAATTTTTGTACTACGCTTCTTCTCTAAATAATTTTTCGGCAACATTCACATTTTCATTAAATCAAGAAGAAAACACCAATCATCACATTTCAATGCAGCCGCTAAAAAGGCATCTTTTTTGTTGTTGCGAAAAGACACATTGACCAACAACGTTTCTGCCGTGTCGACCGTGATATTTATTATTAATTGTTCGAAACTTTATTTTATACAGTGTGTCTACTAAAGTTGGAATCATATAGAAAACTTTTTATTATTAATTTTAAGTAAAAAAGTTATTCTTCCTAATAAGTTTTGCATGGTCTAAAACCCGAAATGATGTAATCAAATATAAATTTTTTGCTGTCGTATACGACGTGTGACAACAAGTACCTTTATTTTTGACATTATTGAATTGCTACCCCCGCTTCTCCTCAGGATTGTCCTGTCAGAAAAGGAGGCACAAATGGCGCTAACGGCATCTAGAATAATGTCATCCGTCGAAAATTAGAGATGTGCCCGTTTGTCGGAGTTTCACACCTGTAGCTTCGTCCAATTAAATTTATGAAAGTTTCGGAAATTTATTGTGTGTCACCTTCAACCTGCCTTACCTTACTTCCCTAGTGTGCGTTGGAAAAGATGGGGTGGAGCGTGTGCCTCTAACTCTCGGTTTTAGGGGATGGGTCACTCAGATTACTGGAGGTGGATGACTCTTAGGCGCCAGCCGTCATTCTATTTCAGGACAACTCCAATAAGTTACTTATTCCGACAGCGAAAATAATATGGGATACACTAGGTATAGTAAGACATTCATACACAATATAACAACAACAACAATTTTATTAAATAAGCTGAAATTATAGATTACCAAAATGCACCAAGAAAAATTATATTACTTCCACAAATGGGTGGATCCACCCTACATATATAATACAAATTAAATATAAAAAAAAGCTATCTAAATTTTATACATCTATGCCACGCCAATAGAGCATAAATGCGCTTAACAATTAAATTAAATTAAATTTGAAAATATTCAACTATATAAAATTTACAGAAGCTATAACGCGTCAAAAGATGCATAAATGCACTTAAAATTGAATATTAATTTAAATTTGAAACTAATCCACTGACTAAAACTAATTAGCTATGAAATTATGATGATTATTGAGTAATTAATTAACTTACAAAAAAAAATCAAGGCGGAACGAGATCTCGTATTACATTTAAGCCCCTACAGTCATTATATGCTCTAGCTGTGTATTTTTAAAAATAAAACAAATAATTAATTAGCTATAACACTTCTGAGTACCAAAAATTTATTTAAAACTACAAAGTTAGGTTATGGTCCTGCCGGAAATTAACTAGCAATTAAATTGGATAGCTACTCAAAACGTTAATAAAAATGGATTCTACAGATAAAAGCGAATTCTAATGAAATTAATTAAAGCAAAACAGTTAAATAGGTTTACGAATAAGAATAATTATTAGAAAACTACTACTAGAAAGAAATTACGAAAAGTTAAACTCTTACCGATCCATATATATGTACTTCAAACAATACGAAAATCCTGCGCTATGCGGCAAAAAGCTAATTATCTACCAAAAACTCTATTTGTCACTGTTTAATCATCCACGATTTATCGTGTGAATTATACGGTAAAAAGGCAAAACAGTCCATTAATTACAGTGACATTGATTGAAGTAAACGGATCGCTTTCTTAAATCAACTCAAAGGTTCGATTGATATGGAACGAATGAATATGACACGAACACAAGGTTACGGTAGAAAGGGACAAGGCGACATCTAGCAAGTTGGAAGAGAATTATTACATCAAATATTTAACGGATATGGGACAAATTAGTAAGAACAAAACAAGAAATAATTAATTAGAAATAGTCGCAGATAATTAGGTATTGACGTAAGGAATAAACAACATTAAACGAAAAGACATTCATAAACAACATCTACTGACATTACCCTCACCCACACGAGATGACGCTAGCGCTGCAAATTAAAGAAAATAAAACCATAATAATTAAAAATGAAGGAAAGCCACTCAATTACACGAGGTAATTAAATAAAATTAATTAAATGAAAATTCCACATTCCGCAGAAAATATCTATACGTAATTCCCACAGTAAAAAATATGATTAATTCAAGGCGTAATCTAATACGTACAAAATTATACAAGGCAAGTATACAGCGTCACTCGCTGGAAATGCAACAAAGTGATAGAATACTGACAAGGTATAAGATACACAAAAAAAATGTGTAACAGAATATTGTTTTACAAAATAATAGATTAGATTTGAAAACTACATTCAAGTATGTAATACATTTATCTACCATGAAAAATCATGGTTTGTTAACTTTTACAAATTTTTCTACACATTGCTTCTAATTAAAAGCATTATAATTGCAAAAAAAATAATTGAAGAGGGACACACTTGTTGAAGCTCCATGAAAAATAATAAAAACAAAACACTGATTTTAAAATTTCAAAATTTTAAATATTGTAAACCACTACAACGTTGTTTCGTCGCACAGCGACTTCTCAGGTGGAAGAATAATGATGATTAAGAACGTTGTAGTGGTTTACTATAATTAAATTTTTTTCTTTCCCTAATCATTTAACAGTTCTATGTCAAATTCCCGTAATACATTCCTTATCATATCTTCAGCAATTTCCTGACATGCTTCTGAAATGATCTTCTCTAAATGATCAACAACTTGAAACGGCCCTCGCTTGTAGACCTGATGTTTTAAGTAACCCCATAAGAAAAAGTCATGAGGGGTTAAGTCTGGAGATATAGCAGGCCAAAGAAGATCTGAATATCTGTGACTGAGTTTTTCATTGAAGTTATTGTCCAGATATTCTCTAACAGCAAGTGTAGTATGGCGTGAGTCACCGTCTTGTTGAAACCAAATGTGTTAGCGTTCTTAGAAGGGTAGTTCGTCTATAACGTCACTGATTTCATTTTGTAGAAATTGTAAGTAACGTTCCGCATTCATAGTTTGTCGAAAAGAATATGGTCCAGTTAATCTATTTTTGAAAATACCACATCACACGTTCGTTTTAAATGAACGTTAGTCACGAGTCTTTATTGTAAACTTGGGATTAATGTCAGACCACCAGCGACAATTTTGTGACGCGACAGTTCCATTTGAAGAAAATGCTGCCTC
Organism: Amphimallon solstitiale; assembly: GCA_963170755.1. Lineage (NCBI taxonomy): Eukaryota > Metazoa > Arthropoda > Insecta > Coleoptera > Scarabaeidae > Amphimallon > Amphimallon solstitiale. Next base: position 19,139,779 of record OY720676.1, read on the forward strand.
ATCGGAAAAAAATTATGCGTCTTGTAAAAAAAGGATCCTCTTCTAACTTTCCTTGGATCAGAGAGTAAAATTCAAATCGTCTATCTATAATCCCTTTCTTTCAATGTGTGAACGAAATGAGGTTTGTATTGAATAGGATTTATTTCGTTTTAATAGTTTTGCCACTGTATCTTTACCTATATTATTGTGTAGTAAAGACGCCCTTTTGCGCAATGACATTCTTGGAAATTCTACGACAGATAGCATTAGTTCTAATTCCCTGTCAGCACTGACAACCGAATTTCGGCGTTTTTTTTTATATGAAAATTGTTATAAACACTTCCACACGTCTTGAATTTATTTACTACTTTCGTAACTGTTGATTGTCTATTACTTATATTCGAATGGCTATTATTAAAAATAAATGCTGCTTCTCTATGCGTTTTATAGTTTTCTCCAACAACCAAACCAATTTCATTTTTTTCTTCACGAGTTAATAACGCTTTTATTTCGTATTGTAACGTTTTCGGGTTCGCAATAAACAACTCGTGCAATTTATTTATTTAAAACAGTCTGTATATTCATACACGTAAAATTAATTACAATATAAAAATATAAAACTAATGTATCGCACTTAAAACTACTATAAATGTATTAACACATGTATTTATTTCTATTACTAATATGTCCGTATATTTATATCACACTCTAATATTTATGTCTTAATTATTCGACTACCACTAAAGGAAATATTTATTTATTTATTTATATTTATTTGGTCTGTTCCGCGCGACTACTACTTAAGGAAGTTCTTATTCCGGAATTAATCATCCATCGGTGACCCAGCCGCCTTATATACACATACGAAACATCTGGAAGCATTCGCGTAAACTCCATTTCCCTCTCGATGTTTGTAGAACATTCGACAGACATTCTGTCTCTTTGTAGTACAACGCAAATGGATGGTTTATTGCTTTATGATGTTTACCAGTCGCGCCGAGATGATTTACAACCTCTTTTTATTGTCGCTCGGAAGTGTGCCTTTTTTTTGTTGTCGCCCGGATGTCTACTGGTTTCGTTACAGTATTTTATAAATGCCACCTCGTTTTGGCGTTCAAACATCAAAAATTACTTGTCGGCGCAAGGTAACTAGAGGACATTTTCAATCAATGTGCAGAAAAATTGTTGTAAACATTAATAAACTGAAGGATTATCACGTTTTAATAAACAGAAGATAAAAAAATAACAAAACATGATTATCCATAGTAGATAAATGTAATTACATATTTGAATGTAGTTTTCATATCTAATGTATTATTTTTTATAACAATATTCGATAATGTCAAAAATAGAGTTATTTTACCCTTGAGCAAAATTCATATTTTTGACACACCCCGTATACGACTGCAAAACATTGATATTTGATTAATTCATTTTGGATTGTAGACCATGCAGAACTTTTTACGAAGAGTCACTTTTTTTCTTAAAATTAATAATAAAAAACTTTTCCGTATGATTCCATCTTAAGTAGACACTGTATATTGCAGCTGCAGCTTTGAATGTAAATTCTCCATCAGACATCCTTTCAGTTGCTTCATTTAGCTGATCTTGGGTATAATTTCGAAATCTAAGTGGTTTCTTATATTTTCGCACCGTCTGAATGATTATAAAAGATAATTATTAGATATAATGATTAATTAATTATAATTTAATAATTATATTGTTAATATTGATGTGGGGTTGGTTGGATACTATTGCCGAGGCAAGTTTTGACTGGATGTTAGTACTCTCGGTAATGAATACTTAATAAAGGAGGATATATAACAGTTTAAAAGCAAAAAATGTTGGAGGTTATGAATTGACAACACATGTACACCTGTGGTTGAATATTTAAAAGTGGCTTACATATCTATCACACTTACTTTTGTGTGCTCGAAGTTATTTTACTACATCTAAGTCGTTGAAAAAGAGGATGTAGATAAAGTCACTTAAAAATTATAAATTATTTAAGCTGCATTTAGTAAGAGTTTCGCGCAAATAATTGCCATACACGTCCCCCTTTGCCCTAGTGGCATTAAAACAAGTACGCGTTGCTAGTAAATATCAAAATCGCCTCGACAAATCAATGTCACCACCATTTTACGGTAATATTTCCAATACCATATTAATAATGTACTACTACATATTAGTTATTCATATTCTAACCAATGCTGCAATGTTCAATAATACAAACTAGTCTCGTATAAAAAGAGTTAAAAATTGTTCATCCAACATTTGTCTAATCCATTTATCTACATATGTTACAGATTCCAAGGGCAAGGAGAACTCGAGTTGAACAACTCAATTTAATATTCCAATTATCCAACTATCAGAATCACCTTAAAAAAAAGAACATGTCATATTTTTCGTCTAATAATTAAAATCTATATAATTAATTATTACTATATATTATATTATAATATTGTATATTTTCGTTTGTAGTAATCATTATTATATCGGTTATTGTTACCCCTAGTGAGGTAAAAAAATTCAATTCATTAATTAGCAAGCACCTTGAAAAGATCTCATCCGTTTTTTTTTACGTTGGGAATTGCCCGTGCTGTGTGTTAATTTTTAATTTTTAACTTTTAATTTTGTATAAAGAATGTGAATTTTTCGTAGTAGTGTGTATAGTAATGTTGTTAAAAGTAGAAAAAACAAAAGTGAAATGAGAAAAAAAGGAATTTATTATTGTAACAACACTGTTTATAAAAAAAAAATTAACTTTTAATTTTTAATTTTCTTTTTAATTTTCCCGCACCTTTCTCGATCAGTTTCTCTAGGGAATTTTTCTTTCTTGCACGTACATTCACAAACACGCAGAATAGTAGGACACGTATCGATATAATTTAAATTAAAATTAAATAGTGTATACTTACATAGTGTATGTTGTAGGGATTGATTTAACATCTATCGGTTGTTTCGTTAAATTTAAAATTGTATGTACACAACATTGTAAAAAAAATTGAATATATTTGAGATTGTTAGTGTGGTGTATACATGTTAGATGTTAAATCATAAAAGAAAAAGAAAATTATTATATCTATCTATGTATATGTAAATTAAAGACAGAGAAAAACAAAACAAGATGAGATACACTATCCACGATTTTCTACTAAATTCATATCCATTTAACATACGAACATATTTGTGAAACAAAATCACAAATTATCTGACCAAAAAGATGAAAAGTAGCATTTATGAAATGATATATTTACAACAAGAAAAAAAAACGATATTTTTTCATGATTAGTTAGAGTTTGTACTACGAGAATAGACTTTTATGAATATTGAGCATAGTCTTAGATGAGAAGAAATGAAATAAATCCGATCTTTCTTGTGAAATTTTTCAACTTATCCACTTGACGAACTATTCAAAATAAATCAATGTTGTACCGGATTGGTTACTTGTTTTTAAGACGATGGAAGAAGTGAAGAAATACAATTTGAACTATTCTATATAATCTTAACTAGAATGAACACCAGTGAGGTTTCCTTTGAGGTTCTGATGTAAGTCACATGGTGGTCCTTAATGTGTAAAGGCATAAAAGCAAAACTTCATAAAAGATCTAATCGTTTCTAGTGCTTTTACTTTCATTGAAATGCATAAATAGCCTCTAATTGAAAATGGCGGAGGTGCCGGTTTATTTATTTCACGCAAGCTTATATCCATAGTTTTATCTGTTTGAAACCTCAAATTACCATATTTGTGGTAATAAGCCACCGTCCAATAGACAAATCTTTATTTTCTGAGTGTCTTCCACTTTGAAGAAGGATAAGAAAATTAAGATGTTACTATTTATCTGGTCTGTCCGAGAAACATTCCATGAACGGTTTCATTATTTAATAGCAAGTAAACGAATTCGTGAAAACTCAGAATTAAGGTTTTTATTTTTATAATGCACCAGGTTCAGAGAAATACAGTTGTAGCAAAGTTATTCATCATCTGAATCACTTTTAAAAACTAAAATTAAAACAATGTTAAACATTGCGGTAAGATGAGGATAATGCGAAGATTTCTGATAATACATATGGAGTTATCATCCAAGAGCAAGGATTCTGATACTTAGGTTTAATGGATGACATCAGTATATTCCTGCCAATTTATCAATCGACTAAAAATTCCATGCTGGTGTTTTAGTATGTACTAATTCTTTGAGCTGAACTCTGGATTATTTTCAAATAGAACTGTTGATTGTACAAACTTAACACTGACGAACAGGGCCGATCTAAGAGCAAAATGCTATGTGTGCAAGAATTAGTTTTGGCAATATCATTTTCGGTGGACAGACTTGGTAGTTGAGTCTTTCTTGCGAAAGAGTAGATCTTCGATAGGTTTTTATTAATTTTAGTTTTAAATAACTTTGCTCTCCCACCCCTACCGACATTGGTATTGTCAGTAGTATCCGCAAAGCAACCCAATCAATTATATAAGCATATGCATATCCAGTGTCCAATAGAAAGTTGAGCGCGTTCAGCGGCTTTTACATGTTAACGTTGAAAATGAAAAAACTTCAAAAAATAATAATTTTGTTTTAGCATGAGGTCCATGAAGGAGATCAGCTCCGCACATAACTCAGCTTCTTTGACGTCACTGTCATCTCCATCTGAGAGGAGGTCTTCTAAGGCTTTACATTTAACAAACAAGTCCTCTGTGTTGGACAATTCATCAGATTTAAAAAGAAATTCAACTTTTGACATTTTGGATTTAAGCTATTCGAACTCGAACCTCTCTAGCACAGCCATTTGGGCAGTTTCTATAAGTGGTATAAGTGGGGCCAGTTGGAGCTTCATCTCCAGCCTTATAAGCAAACTGATTCTTGTTCCTTCTAACACAGGGTGTTTTGAATTTTCCTTCGGGCATCTAAATCTTCAGCCAACTCTTTGGCTTTCACTAAACAACTAACAAATCCATTTCGCGAAAATCTCCAATGGACTTCAAAATAGCTACAGCTTGAGGCGATCTTTGATTGCAATATCATACTAGCAATGTCTATTTGAAAGAGCACATCATACCATGGACAAGGCTGGACAGATCAAGAATAGTTTTTACTACAAATACTAAAGGACTACACTAAAATGCCATGATAGACCAAAAAGTGCCTTTATTCAATTTCGTACGCTCGTTTGGCTGTTTTTCTTAAAACAAGGTCTATTTTTCTTTTTCTCTACTTTTTTGTTTAATATCAATATATATTTGCAGCTAAAAGAACTGATTTACTATTATTTGCAATATAAAACGATCTTTTATTGTGTATTGTATTACAATATTACTTGAGCGATATATTTTAATCATTCTCGTATTTATTCCACATAATACGAAAGCATTTTGAATGGCATTTGATTTGATTTATCTTGAAAATGTAATTGCTTCTGTACCAACTTGCAAGAGATAAATATTAAAAAACGCCAACGCCTTATATTTATTGAATTTTTAATATCGTGAAATATAAAAATTCCGATATTGGAGCATATATTTCCTTTGTTGTATAATTACTCCAAAATATTTAGTATAACGAAAGTAATATACACCAATTTGTTCAAAATATCAATAATCAGTTTTTTTTTGCCGCGCAAATATTTTATATTTCAACCATGGATACAATAAATTCACTAGCATTTGATAACATATTTCTTTCTTGAGAGTTGCCATTAAGCTGTCACCTCATATAGTTATTATTTTCATATTTTACAAGACTTTTTATTGTTCTATTTAGAAAAACTTTGTCTGAATTTAAGCAAAGGAAGTTGTATGTAAACGAGGGCCAACCTGTAAAATCAGCAGATATTTTGACACCCAACTTTAGATTAATAACATGTTCTCGGTGCGTAACCCTATCCTCTTTACCAGCCTAGTATTCGACAAGATCGCAAGACTCTCTAGACAGGCACTAGAAGATGTTACTTTGTAATATTATCATTGTAAATGTCTAAATATGAAACATATCGAATATAAATTGTGTTGATGTAAGTTTTACAATACAACTAGATTTAAAATAACTATAGTTAGATGAGAAAAGCAGTAGAAGGAAATAAAAGCAAAGCACTTTATGATGCCAAGCTAAGAAAAGGAACTTAAAAGAAGAACTGAAATATATAGTGGAAGTAATAATTGAAAAGAATTAGGTTATGTTTACGATGTTCAGATACAAATGGTTCAAATTCATTCAATATTGTTTGCGTCTGAATACATGTAAACGTCCTAAACAGCTACGCACTCTATTTATTACCATTAGAGTATGAAAATAACAGTACTTACATGAAAGAACAAAATATATAAATCAAGTGACAAGATGAGATGTAAGAATAGGGTAATAGGAATTATCGTAGGAATTTTAGTATTGGGGAGACTGTGTATACTGAAAACAATAATTATTCTCATAAAAATAACGATAAATTCTTAGAATCCAGAAATATATGACTAAAAACTATCAAATTTTCTCTTAAAGAACTACATTTTGAGGTTATAATTTATAAATTTTACCGTATATTTGAACTAGTTACAGATCAAATGCCAAACGTTTACTAATGCAGAACTCTACAAGTGTCCAAAATCAATTTTATCATTATTTAATATTGTACATCGAGGACAGTTACATAACGTTAAAATCCGTATTTTTTAAACGAATATTTTGTCTTACTTAGATGTTTCAATATTTTACTTCTACGTATTAAAGGCCTAAATTGACTAAAAAGGTCATTCGTTATTTTCATGAGAATCATTATAAAGTAGCTGTATAATTTTGAGGGACCAAAATAAAAACTTATCAGAATTAGATTGAACAAACAGAACAGTAGAAGCGAGAAATAAAATATTGAAAAATAAATGAAGAGCTATAGAAAACAATACAACAAAACTGATGATAATTATGTGAAATATAAAAAGATAATATTTAAAAGGCGAATTATATTTGTAACTAATAGAAGTCCGGGAGGAGATATTAATGAGATGGTTTACACAACAATCAAACGTGACAGCACTGTAAGGCAGGCATACATCTTTTAATGAAAAGAAAGTGCCAATCACATAAAACTAAAACGGCAGTCTTAAAAAAAGTAAAAACAAGTATGAATCAAACAAGTTATCAGAAAAGAACCAGGTGCTATAGCTATTCGATTTACTCTACATTAAAGAAGACCAACTGAGCTGGTGGCTCTATTTGAAAAGAATACACGAAGGTGTTTTGGGGAAATATATAGGAAGTCAAAGTGCTAAAAAGAGTAGGAGGATTTAAATAATATTAAGAGATTATAATAGCATTTTTTATAAGGAGCAAGTTGGTTGGCTATAGATAAGTATCATAAAAAGTAGACGCAGTGAAGACAAGATACATAATTATAATGATTTAAATATAAAATGTTGATAATATTGGATGTTCGCAAGAACTCTCTCTCTCACTCACACATAATAGACGCAATTGCAGTTAAAAGCCGCACATTCATTGGCTTCTGCATATACACTATTTCGTTAGCATTGCGTAATCCTGCTATAAAAACAATGAACAGTAGTGACCACAACTCATTACCCTGTGGCACTCTGTACTGCATTTTTTTGTGATACACAAGAGGGTATACCATTGAAAACAATTTCTTTAATCAAAATACTTCCATTCAATATATTACAAGTAGTTTATTCTGATTATTTGAATATATTTCTCACAGATCTTTTTGAATAGTTCGTCAATATTGTCGGAGAAATTTTATAAAAACGATCCAATAGAAAACGAATTTTCTACACTCGGAAAACAAAAAAAAAAAAAAACGACCACCTACGAATGCTTTTTCATTTCATGTTGCATATCAAAACAAACCAAAAAAAAAGGACTACATATATGAATTTGATAACAATGAATTTTTATTATTAGCTTTGTGGTTGTAGATTTTTTTAACGAAAAACTATAATAAGAAAATTCACGAAATAAAACAAAAAAAAAAACGAAAATCTTTAACAATTTACTACTACGTAAACTTTATAGAAAAACAAGGAGATGAGTAAGATTTACTATTATTTTTATTATTATTATATTTCATTGATTGTGCTATTATCTTTCGAGAAAACTAAATGTGGCTCAAAAAATATATATACAAAATGTAAAAAAAAAGTCTAAAAATTAAAATCACATTGAAAAAAATATCATATATATATGTATATCTTGATCATTAAAGATTTGTTATATTTTTATTCTAAAAAAAAAATTATTGCGCGTAAAAATATACCAAATGTAAAATTAGTTACATTAATATACATAAAATATATATAAATGGCTTCTTCGATATGTTTACGCTACCATTATGAAGAAATGGAATTCAATGTTTAACTGCCTAAATGTCTAAAATAGTTCGTATAAACTGTAAACATTGTAAAGTGCAATAGTTTCGAGTCGAATATATTGTAAAGAAAAATGTAAAAAATGTACACCCCAAGAATGTATTTAGTTGTAGACAGCTTAAAACAATAGCTAAGTTATAAATATATTGTATCAAACTCATTTTCTTATTTCCTGTATATGTATCTAGTCGGTACAGTGACAATTGAAGTATCGCCCGTCCTGCCTGTCTTTTACTTGCCATAGATTACTTTGTTATATCAATAGACAAGGTGGGTTCCTTTGTACATCTTATAATAGTTTGCAATATATTTTTTTCCAATTTTTAAAACATCAAATTAATTATAATAAGTTCAAATAAAACTTGTAATACGTGAAAAGTCTCTAAATTAAATATTTATACTGCATCCGCCAAAATAAACAGTGCAGAAATTAAAAGTTATATTTATTTTTTAACCGCTATAATTTAAATGTTCAAAATATGCACGATTACAACGCAAACAGCTTCATATCGATTTTGTAAGTCATTTAACACATTTATAAAAGTGGTTGATGTAACTGCCGGAAAAATGTTTGTATTCTTTCTCATAGTTCTGCAAGGCGTTCGTGTCGTAATTGACTCACAATTTTTGGGATTTATAGTCTACATAATTGCATGTTTCCATTTATCATACTCTGTCCCCTTATTTCAAATACACCCTGTATATTTGCTGCACAACAGTATAAACCTGTAATCAACAAACATGACATGAGAATGTCCTTATATATTTATATAGATTGTCGTAATTGATTCTTTCGTGACATTTGTAACATTGCTGTATATGAACATGACAAGTTAAGGTACAATAGATTTCGTTTCTTTTGGCTTTTTATCCTTAAACTATTTTTAAACGCAAAACATAGAAGCATGTATTACTTCTGATTTTATATGATAAACGTCATAACTCATTTTTCTAAAACTTCAAGAACTCTTAATTTCACTAATTTTACAATCAAAAACGTACGCATTGCCATCTTTATCTCTTGACTAGTGTTTGCTTGTAGAACAGCAATAATCAGACGAGATTTTGAGATACTGCCTCATTGTTCTTTATCACAGATAATCCACCTTTATCTGATGAACATCTTGCACGCCATTGTTGTATGGTGCATAGGTTTTGCATGTAGTATATTTACCACTGATAAAACCAATTATCATTGGTGCTAAGAATAATTGTGGTAGGACTTGTTTATAGACTTTTTTTTTAGATAGAATAAAAAAGTAAGTGCCTTATCACCTATTAAATATAATTACATATAAAATTTTAAACGGCCGATAATCAGTTCAAAATATTTACTGATACCCATAGTTTTTTTTTGTTTATCTATCATCGCCTATATGGTTGAATAATACAATGAAAATATACATAGGCTTGTTTAATCTAAATACTGAAATACTGAAAACACTACATTATTTGCAGCTTCTTCTATATCAGAGGCAATGTTTTGAGAGGAACAAAAAGGGATATTAACATAAAACTGTATTATTCTTTATATTTATAAAAAAATAAATAAATCGTGCATGAAATATTATAAATATTTCGTAAGGTAAAGGTTTTATTGGTCTCAGATAAAATTCCCATTCTTCGACTGGTGAAACACAGCCATATCATTCTCAGTTTTGATAAAAGATATACGTGTTAGTTTAGTAAATATATACATATCTTCATCCTTATGGACAAGTCTTACCATAAATTAATCTAGCAAATGTAACTATTTCAGAAAAGGTTCAGCAAATGTTTAGAAAATTATTGTAAGGGGATTGATAAAATCATTGAAATTATTTGGAGAATAATAATGATTCCTTCATAACATTTTATGGCAACTAATCTAATAGAGAAGTTACAAAAAGGGAAAATCTGAAAGAAGAAGTAAATAGGGAATTCAGGAAGAATTCTTAAATTATAGTAAGTAAAAGGACATAGTAATATGGGAAGTAAATTGAAATAAGTCATAACCAGATAAAAGTCAAAAAGAAGAAGAAATGATGAAACAGTGGAAGAATACTTCATAGAGATAAAACTAAGGCCGAAACAAAATGTATGTACAATCATTAAAAAAACTAATTCTGAATGCCGTTACTTTGTCGCAATCCGTTGTAATTAAAATAGATCACTTACTTTCAGACAATAGATGTCAGTTTCAATCTGTGCTAATGGCGGCTACAGAAACATCTTATAAATAGAAATTGGAACAGTGGTATAATTTTACAAATATATAAATGTTGAAAGATTCTAAATATCGTAAATGTACAAAAAATAATAATAGAAGAAAACAGAAGATAGACAAGATATTAAAGTCGGAGGACGTGATCAATTAGACGCAGAAATATTAAAATACTTAGTATCAAGAAGGAAATAAAAACCATACACTGGAAATTAGTGAATACTGCAAGGAAAAAAAATGGAACAAGGCCACAGCTCTATCGATATATATAATTGAAAACTTTAGGTTAGGTACACATTATTTGGAAAAATAATGTCTCTATTTTCAGCACATGGCTAAAACATAAACTGCAAACAAAACGTCTATATCAAATAGCATATAACCTCTTTATTTACACCTTTAAAGCCCATAAAAACGACAAGCAATATATATATAAATTTTATATCACATAGATACCATAATGTTTATTGTCTACCATATTTAATTTTATTGCTGATAATATTTTTCATGTTTTTTTTTAAACTTTTTAGTCGATATTTTCTTAATAAGTACCTAATAAAAATATGTATGTATTATATATATATTATAAATTCGACTCAAATTATTGCACACATCTCTCTATCTCTCTCTGTATATGTATATTGTGTGCTCTTTGACATATATTTTTTCATATAAGTCAGCGCGATATAAGAAAAGATTATATATAAGTAAAAATCCAATACATGATGTATCTATTAACATAGGTATATGTGTTATTATAAATATTTCGTTTTATTTGTCCGCATATATTGTGTAACAGCGAACGAATTTTGTGATTGGAGCTTTCTTTTTGTTCGATTTACGCGAATGCTTGTCACCTCTCCTATTTTTTGTTTATAAACACAAGAAGAAGCAATTTGAAACGGTGCAGGTGAAATAAGCGCATTGCCGTTTCTGTTTTTCTTTTTTCTCAAGACTCACTGGAATGAAGTAATTATATCCATCTCCTCTTTCGTTAGACAAAAATTAAATTCGCTATGCTCCAGTTTGGGAAAAGAACTCGTACGGAATTGTATAAAGTATGTATCTAGTTTTAGAAAAAGGGAGACTTATAGAAGAGAGCGGTTAGGAGAAATTTTGAAAAGAGAAATGCAGAACTGTTTGTTTTATATAATATAAATATATATAAAGAAGAAAAATTAGTTGCTTTAATTATTATTATTATTATTATTATAATTAATCTAAGACTGATGTGTTACATTGCGCATTTGTTTATTGTTTTAAAGAGCCTGTATAATAAAATGTATGATTGCCAATGTTTTGTTTATTTATTTCGATATCCATTTACCTTTGATTATGTATACTATAGATATATAACGGAAGGTTAGTTTGCGACAGCAGCCACCAGAGGGGTCGGCAGTTTGATGTGCCCATTCACGAATTTCTCCCGTTAAATTTGTTATAGTAAAAGCAGTCTTCTTGTACTAATAAAAAGAAGCCAATGGTATCTTAAAGGAAGTGACGCAATTTTCCAATTACACCGATCGTGTTTGTTACAATTTTATAGGCGTTTTGCTTTAGATTTATATACGAGGGCGTATTTTTATGTTATCTACCTAGCCATGAAAAAAAAGCACATAAGAAAACAAAATTTATTTTTCTACGTAACTCTCTTCAACACTAATACACTTATTCCATCTTTTTTCCAGTTGCCCCATACCCTCAGAAAAAAATTGCTTCGGTAACCCCGCAAAATTTCTTCAACACCTTCTTTGAGTTCTTCATCAGAAGCAAAACGCTTTCCTCTGAGATACTTTTTTAAATTTTTGAATAAGAAGAAGTCTGACGGGGCTATAAGGTGGATGCCTTAACTCTATAAACCCACAGTCATTGATTATCTGCTGAACTTTGTTTGCCTTATGAACCCGACAATTGTCGTGCAGCAACAAGTTTTTTTGTGGATAAGAATGCGGGTGGTTTTCCTCCAGAGCAGTTTTTAAATTTTTAATTGTGTTTACGTAGGCCTCTCCGTTTATGGTAGACCCTCTCGGCATATATTATAATAAGCAAAACTCCTTAAGCATCCCAGAATATAGTTGCCATTAGTTTTTTTCCAGAAAATTGTGTCTTGGCCTTTTTTGGTGGTGGAGAGCCCTTATGAACCCACTGCATGGATTCTTGTTTAGTAGGAAGGTCCCAGTAATATACCCAAGTCTCATCCCCGGTAATAATTCGAGATAAAAATGTTTTGTTCCTCTGCAACTTGACCAAATTTCCTTGAGACACTTCTTTTCTGCACAGTTTTTGTTCAGGTGTAAGCAATCTGGGTATCCACCGTGCAGACACCTTCTTCATACCCAAAACGTCATGCAAAGTTTTGAGAACACTTGTTTCGGATATACATACTTCATTGGCAATGACAGAGATCTTTACACGCCGATCTTTCAGTACCAAATTTTCGACTTTTCGCACAATGTTTTCAGTTCGAGCTTCAACGGATCGTCCGGACTTTGGGTCATCATTGATGGACTCACGGCCCCATCGAAAGAGTTAAGACCAATATTTTACTTGGAAATAAGATGGTGTATCTTCCCCATATACAACAACCATTCTTTCATGAATTGCTTTTGGACCATTGCCTTCCTTTGTCAGGAACTTTATTACGCTGCGATGTTCAACTTAGTTTCACTCATTTTATCGAGAAATGGGCCGTCTCAAATCTCTATACACAGCATAACCTAAACACAACTTAGCACATGCACTTCTAACAGTGACAGCAATTTTTCAATAATTTATTTGACATCGTCACTCTTTTGTTTCATGGCTAGGTAGATAACATAAAATTACGCCCTCGTATCTTAAAATATTTTCGATTGAGGGATATGATAAGTCTACTGACAGTTATTTTTTAAATTCCAAAAATAAATACTGATGTGATTGTGGGTGTTAAATGTTATTCTGAAATACATATTGCAAGACGATGTAACGAAGAAATGTCATTTTTCCTATATATTTTATCTTATAATCGACAATGATATTGCAGTACAAGCTGAAAAGGGTTCAAACTACTAACCTTTAATAAAACCTTTGCTAGGTTGGGAATTAGTTTGTTTGTATAACTTGTTGGGTATGTACTATCCTCAACAATAATTGATGATTATTCATCTAGCTTGCATCATAGCAGTTGTTGTTACGATTCAGGCCTGGATAAAATAAAAATAACTAGAACCATAATAAAGTATGTAATGTAAAAGCTGAGTACATTTAAGTGTGTATCTAATTACCTTTTGCGAAGTGAAAAATTATAATTCTTTTATACCTTACTTCAATGAGTATGAAGGCTAAAATTCTACATATATAATGCAATAAAATCCAAAAAGATTTCAAACAATTGCAATGACACGTGGGTAAATGAAAAATTGAGTAGTAGAAATACAAGTAAACTAGTTTTGCTTGATAACCTCAGCGTAACTGCAATTATTAGGAATTACTATTATTAAAAGCAATTTTTAAAATTGCAGGTAAGTACAAATGTAAATGTATAATTAAAGTTGCTGCGACTTCTCTGATGAGATGAGGTATTGTGGGTGTAAAAGCAGGATTATTTACAACACTTCTACAGTAAGAAGGATAGTGTTTCTATTACAATAATAAATTTATTTATATAATAATCTTTAGTACTAAAATGTTGTTATTTTTTTGACAGTAACGAAATTTTTTGCATTCAAAGGCCCCCTTAAGAGAACGCTTTATATTTGAGATTTTATAGCCTTATTTTTTTTTTTTGAACTAAAAAATAGTCAGAAATAAATGGTTATATATTTTGTATGTGTAATAACATACACAGTAATGTGTATATGTCTTCTTTTTCTATGAATATACGTTTACTTCATTCACTCACTATTATTTTTATTCTACCGATGAAAAATGCTGTATATTTCTGTACTTATTAAATATTATTTAAATATTTATACTGGGTAATATTCAAACGTGTCTAAAATGGAATATTTGAATTTATATTTTATAAAACTCTGAAATTTGAATATTCTTTTTATAATCTTAAACAAAATGAAATCTATGGGTTAAAAGTAATAAGTCAGTAAATCCCTACGAGGAAAGAATAGAACAGGAGAAAGTCTTCTTAAAAGTAATATTTGTCCAAAGTGGTAACTTAATATGACCGTCGCAATGCATGGGCGTGCATAAATATTTTGTATAGGGTATATGTACACTTCGTATGTTCTCGAAAATCATTTTAAAATGGGTTCTTAGCCCAATAATAAAGAAATATAGTGAGTGCATTATTTTTTCAATCCTTGTATTCTTTTCAATATAGTAACATTTATTCTAACTGTATTGAAGAAAACATAAAACAACATGCCTAGAATATGTATGTTACGCCACTGAACACATAATCAAACATGTCAGATATATGACAAGTTATTCAAAATACTCATTTTATAGATTATGATTGGTCAATATTGCCATAACTGACCTGCCTTAAAGTGGCAACTTCCGTCTAAATAATACCTATTCCCCCACCAGTTTATTATCTCTCCTGTTCTATTTTTTCCTCGTAGGTAAATTCTCTTTGGTGGTGTCATCTAAAGTTTGCTCTTGGAATTTATAAAATATAGTGGCGACGTCTAACGTTTGCATTCTTATTACCACTGTCTAATAATGCGTAAGGACGGCTTGTCTGTATAGTATTGTCAAAACTATTTATAATATTATATACAGAATTTTTTGAAAATTCCTTATTCCGAGGAATATCGTTCGTTCCAGCAATAACCAAAATGAAGTTAATCTTGCCACAGTCTTTCACTAGCATATGGGAATGCTGCAACACACTCCCAAGTATTGCATTAGGTTTTATAAAACATGTAACGCATAGCAACCATCTATGCAGTGGCGCAGGCAAAATTTTGTATTAGGGGGGGTTTTCAAAAAAAAAAAAAACGGTAGCGTATTAAAGAACGAAAATTTATTATAGAACTCAAAACGTAGCGTACATATAAAACATATTTAAGAAAATGTAAACAAAACAATCTGTCATGTAGTAATACTCATACACAGCGTGTTTATAAAGTACATTTATGCCCGTTTGCACCGCTTTGTTAAGTCGAGATTAATTCTTAGCTCGGTCTTAAAGTCTTGCACCGCTTACTAAGTCTGACTTAAATTACTTTAAGTGAGGATTAATTTAAGTCTAGATATTTCCGGACTTAAAACAAGATTAACCTATATTTGTTTCTGAAAAGTGATTGACATCGATTGCAACTCGTTTTAAAACCCGATCGTGTTAAAATGAATGTTGAATGGGACGATTTATTCGATGATGACTTTGATATTTTGGAAATTATAGATTTTGGCTTTCCAAGACGTATCATCTATGATAGAATGGATGATTTTAATAATTTAGATATCTTTCGTTTTTTCACCGATATAGACTGACTAAGCCAACGGTACTGAATTTATTGGCACAATTAGAAAATGATTTAGAGTTTACAAACGATATACTGTGAGGACTCGCGGGTTGGAATAAATTCATTTAAAATTTTTGATTTTGTTTTATGGAAAAACGCTCGGATAGGTCGATTTTTATTTTTAGCTGCTTTTTTTCTGATGGTAAATTGATGTACAAAGGCTGGTCCAAAAATAAGTTACGACCATCAATTTTCTTTTTAAACGGGAATATATATTTTTTATTTAATTTGTTAATTCTGCATCGAATTCTAAGTATGTTTCATGTACCATGTACTATACCCAAACTCAACAGTTATCGAGAAATTTACAATTGAACATATCAATAACTGCAGTTATTGATTATTATAAAAATCAACCTATCCGAGCGTTTTTACATAAAACAAAACCAAAAATTTTAAATGAATTTATTCCAACCCGTACGTCATCACTGTATAAGTAGAATAATAGGCAATTGTTTATTTAGATAAGACAACTTTAATTCTGTTTTAAAATCAATGCGTCTCCCCTATAAAACAACTTCTAACATGCCTTTGGTTTTATGCAAGCGGCAACTAGCCACACAACTAGCACATAAATGTAACTTCTTACAGATAGAAAACATGTAAAAATAAAATTTTACTAAATTTGAACATAGTTGCCATATCGATTCTAGTTTTATAGTAATCCGTGCTTAACTCTTACGATGCAAACCACCGACACTTAAGACGAGCTTAAATAATAAGTCGGTCTTAACTAAATAAATTATAGTAAACAGCTAGATGGCAAGATTAATATAGTATGCATCTGGACGACTTGCCGGAGATAACAAATCGATGTTAAGGGTGTTGTATACCAAACTAAAAATTTCGACGTCTTCGCGGCGGGTTAAAGGGGGTTCTACTCAGAGGTGGAGCTTGCCAATACCCCACTACCATGTACTGTTTTGCTAAATGCTATAGTAAAAATCTAAATTGTACAGTTCCCGGTTTATAAGTACCGCCCTTATGGGAGCGATGCATTCAAAATAACATACGTACGATGCGTTAAGTGCTATTTGTCTCTGTTCAGGCTACACATACTCTACGTAACGTAGGTGCTAGTAATATTTTGTATGATTTATTTAGTCTGCGAGTCTACGCGCTACAGGAATGTAAATTGTAAGTTTTTTTAGTCAGACATATGTTCAATAAGTCAAAAGTTAATATGTAAGATGGAATTATGATTAAAAGAAATATTACTTAGTGTCTATGAATACTATATAATAATAATAATACTTTGTTCAACGGTACTATGTCATCGTCTTGATTATCTTTTTCATTGGGCGTATTGAAAATCACAGGATAATTATTTATATCTATAGGTACTATTATTATACAGGGTGGCCGCCAAGGTATCCGAGAAACCTCGCACGTGTTTCTATTCACTTTTCCCGAATTCCTAACGGTTCTTGAAATATCGGAGTTCGAAGCTGTAATAAATTACTAGAGGGTTTAGAAAAAAATGTGATTTATTTTATGGAAAGCCTAAGGAGCATTATTAAAGTTGCTCAATGTGGCCACCGCATTGTACAATACATAACTAAATCTTCCGTCAGAGTCCTCGTTCCCACTTGTAGTTCTCCATATTGTTTTTCGCCTCATAAAACTTTTCTAAGGAAAATAATATTAATTCAATTTAATTTGGTATTTATTTTTATTAGTAAGTAATTGGGGGAAAGAAGCGAAATGAGGTAAAATGCCCATTGACAATTATTCTCAATTAGTCGACCAGATGTGAGAGGAATGCAGTCTTCAAATTTCTATGTTATGTAAGAGTATGATGTTTGAAGTATTATTTTGTTGACGGCGCTAATATCGTGTTGATTTTCTTTTCCATTGGGCGTATTACAAATCGTTCTATAAAACAATTTATTATGTTATGATGTACCCTATGTTATAATTTACCTTTCATAATGTTACTTAATGCTAAAGTAAATAATAATGAATTGTACCTATATACACAGTATATGCATTTATATTTAAATTATGTGTCACTTGATTTAAATACTCGTGATATACGACATTTATTTCTATCTATATTATTACATACGCAATACATACACGAATATGTTTCTCCATTTACATTTCTCCAAAAGTTCAAAGCAAACTTTTTAATTGCATCTCTTATATATTACAGAACATAAAAATACATACAAAAATTAAAAAGTGACGTATTAATAATTTAAATTCATTCTGTGAAAAACGAAGAATAACTATTTATGATATGTAGTGCAAAATGTCGTTCATAAACGTCGTCATTGTATTTATCACCAGAGCTATCAAAAGCTGTAGAGGGGCCTGGGTAAGGGAGATGGCGGCGAAGAAATAGAAGTATTTACAAGGGTAGGAGTCCTGGTTATAGCTTTTGAAAAGAATGTCGTTAATGTAGTCTGCTTTGTAACTTGTAAAACTTCATTTATTGGCCGTTCAACTTTCGTGAACCGTTCAACATTTGAATCCATACCTTCTAGTTTTATTGGTTTCATTCACTTTCCTCTACTGGTTCCTCTTCCGGGAGCCGTTGTACTTCCAACTCTATTAATTCTTCAATATCCTCCGCTTCAGCTTTTAAATTAAGTATGTTAGCAAGTTCCACTACTTTATGTATGACATTAGTGTACTCGTCTTCGTCAAAATCTAAATTATTCCTGAACACTTTCTGACATTTTACATTTTTCCATAGACCCTGCACACATCTTTCTGTCACTTCTTCCCACGCGGTTTCAATGTTCTTTATGTATTCTAAAATATTATATGACTTTCAGAAGTCACGAGTTATTTCATTACTTTCTGTTGCTGTTATGGCTTTGGAAAACGTTGTGCACAAATAGTATTATTTAAACGTAGCTATTGTACCCTGATCCATTGGTTGTAGGATAGCGTTTGTGTTTTTAGGCAGATACACCACCTTTACATCTGGGTGTAAATCATCAAGATGTTGGGGATGACCTGGTACATTGTTAAGCAGAAGGATAATTTTAAATGGTTCTTTTTCAAACAATATTAACCGACGGTATGAAGCAGTTGAGGAACCATTCCTCAAATAATGCTTGCGTCATCCATGATTTGTTGTTTGCACGATAGTAAACATGCTTTAATACACATGGGTTCTCAAAGCAATAGATAAGAAAAAGTTTTAACTTCAATCCAGCGACATTACCTCCTTAACAACAATGTAATTGTATCTTTAAATGCCTTAAAACCGGCATTGTCTCCGTTTCTACGTGTATATAGAAGCTCTCGGAATTTTTGTTTTGTATCTGGTCATCAACCAAATCGCGAGGAGCTTTTCCATCTCATGAATCAAACCTTTCCGCTACATAGTTATTACGGCTTTAAAACCTGTCGATGATTATAATGCATCTTTTACGCATCAACAAAACGTATCCGAGTATTCCCCACGTTAAACAGTTGTTTGTTGCGGGGAATACCCGACGCAGAAGCTCGAGCGTCGAAGTCGTATACCCGAGCGGTCGTTAAACGGTTTTTAGACAGGTACGTTACAAGTATAAAAGTATTTAGAACTTAATTTTCAATACCTTTTGTATAAAAAAAAAATGTCAAAATTCGGAACGGTAGTAATACTTTTACTCTTATCGAATAGCGATTTTTGCAAATATTTCGCAAATTATGCATTCTATATATATTTGTCAAGAGTACAAAAGCATTTAGAGTTGGATTTGAAATATTTTTTGTATAAATGAAAATTCAAAATTCGGACCGGAAGTAATACTTTTACTCTTAGCGAGTAGCGTTTTTTTGCAAATATCTCATTAAGTATGTATCCTGTAGAGATTCATTAAGAGACTGGAAGTACTTAGAATAGGATTTTGAATAATCTTTGTATAAAATAATGTTTAAAATTGTATGATTTAAAACGCCCATACGTACAAGAAAGTTGTGTCGTGGCCACACCTCATTTTTTCCTATTATCTTGGCTAATTTCGACTTTTTTTTAAAATACGTTGGAACAACCCTAGAAAAACCTGATACGACTGTCAGAATTTAGATTTTCGGAAAGAGGGGGCTAACTTCTCACTTTTGGATTTTGTTTTTTTTTTGCAATATCCTTCGATATACCTATAAGAGATACGGTTTTGAGGCATTAGAAAAATGTTTAGAACAAATCTACAACTACATGAAACAACCGTCAGAATTCAATTTTCGCAAAAAGGGGGGCTGTAAGATATCGTTTTTTCCTATTAACTCAGCCAATTATGACTTTTTATTTGAAATACTTTGGAACAATCTAAAACAAACCTAGAACAACCGTCAGAATTTCGATTTTCGAAAAAGAGAGGGGCTAACTTCTCACTTTTGGATATAGTTTTTTTGCAATATCTTTTGATATATGAGATACGGTTTTGATGTATTAGAAGAGCGTTTCGAACAAATCTAGAACAACCTGAAACAGAATTTCAATTTTCGCAAAAAGAGGGGCTGTAAGAAAATCGCTTTTCCTTTTAACTCAGCCAATTACGATTTTTTTTTTGAAATACTTTGGAACAATTTAAAATAAACCTGGAACGACCGTCAGAATTTTGATTTTCGAAAAAAGGGGCGCTAGCAAAAATTTGTTTTTGCCATTTTCTCGGCCTATTATAATTTATTTTTTGAAATACTTTTGAACAATTGAGAATAAACCTAGAACAACCTGGAACAACCGTCAGAATTCCGATTTTCGAAAAAAGGGGTCTAACTTCACACATCCAAAAGTGAAACTAAAACGACATGTACGTGTATCATTAAGAATTTTTCAAATTTCCGGAATATGTCGCAGAGTGAGTAATTAAGAATTTTTTGGATTACGGAATACTCACCCACGCAAGTATACCAGCACTTCGTATCTATACAAGAAATTATTTTGAAGCGTACGGCTTCCTGAGAAGACCCAAAGTAGATAGAAAGGCATCCATGTCTCGCTAATTCTTGGACCGAAAATATTCATTATATATATGAATGACCCCGCCCTGTAGTGCCCCAGACACGGAATTGTGTCTATATGCGGATGATACCACGTTGTTAGTAAGGGGGAAAGAACTCCAAGAACTAACAGCAAAATCTGCAGCTGACATCCAAAAAGCAGAGGGCTGGTTTGCGGCAAATCACCTGAAAATAAACCCGAACAAAAAACAAAACATGAAATTTTCCACGAAAACAACAGAAGATCGGGAAAAGCCAAATTTTTGGGTCTGATAGTGGACTCCAATCTGAGGTGGGGACACTGGTAGACTGACGTTTGTGGTATTCACCATAAGAAGACTGAGACATGTATGCACATACGAATCTGCAAAGGTGGCGTACTGTTCGTATTTTCATTCTCTTCTAAGTTATGGAACTCTCTTTTCGAGACAGACGGCTGATGCAAATAGAATATTTCTACTGCAAAAAAGGCTACCAACAAACACACATTTTATCCAAATGGAAACAAACATGAGTACAACACACTAAGTAGAAAGCATCTAAGAACCCCTTATCATTGACTTTCACTGTTGCAGTCGGGTGTCGATTATTGGGGTCCCAAGCTATATAACCACTTGAAGAAGAACTTAAAGACCTACCACCTGACGAGTTCAAGAAAAGGGTCAAAGGGCTGCTGATGGAGAGGAAGTACTACGGCGTCGAAGATTTTCTGGCAATTAACGCGAGCTGCTGAAGTATATAACATTCTATCATTTATTATTATTTGTTTATTTGTGTATATCGTTGTTTGTCATATTGTTGATACAATGATCTTGTTATACATATATACACTTTAATTTAAATTAATGTGATATTTTATGTCAAATGTGATAATTACCACAAGATTACTCAGATATGACGATAATCTGTAATTAATATAATGTTAATAATTATAGATGAGTAAATATACATTATTATTATTATACTATTATTATATTATTATTATATTAAAACAACGGTAATATATTTTCGAATTAAAAATGACTTTGTTTTGTTGGAGTTTGCAGAACGAAAGGAATGTCATTATATTATTATATTATAATGTACTATTTTTCGTGAGTGAAAGGAACAAGATTCTATTGGTGGTATAGTATGTTAAAAAACAATTTTGCAGTTACTTCGGTTTTGCTTACTCCAGAAATTATTGAACAACCAAATGAACACATATTCCATGGAAACAACGTTCGAGAAGTCCGGGCGAAGGCGGTAAATAAGGGAGATTCACTTTGCTCTTGATCGCGGATTGCGTGAATTCCTTGAAGCGAAGTTGAGACAGTGTGTATTTGCAAGTGGCACCATCGTACAATGCCATGAAGATGACCTGTCCCGCGGCTTCAACGCACAGTATTCTTCGTCTCCGAAATTTTTCTTCGCAAATGAAGCAAACGCTTATTTCCAAAGAGCCAGAAAAGATAAGTCCTAACGTAGAAACGGTCATCTCTCTACTGCCCTTCAGACAAATTGAGGCATTCTCTGCAACTTTACATTTGCATCAAACGCTAAAAAAATTTTTCGCGCCGAAAAATAGTGAAAACCCATTTTTGAAAATTTTGGCGCCCTCTGCTTTTTCCGCTTTTGGCTGTAGCGCAGCGAGTACATTAGATAATTTGTAGATATTGTTTTTTTTTGTTAAAAAAATTTTTTGTTCGACCAACCATTTACGCCGAGAATCCATTCAAAAACTTTTTGAGATTACCAAAAACCCACATGGAGTTCCAACTTTTTGGTTTTAGAGTCGTCGCATGCCCCACTAGCGATTTATCAAATAAAATAGTCTCCCATATTTTCTTCCAAAAAAAAATATAGAATGACTACTATAATATCATGTATTGAATCGAATTTCATTGTTTTATTATTATATATAAATTATTTAAAATTTAATGTTTATTCATTATTATTATGTAACTACATCTGTAAAATAATAAGTCCTATTTCTGTCTGTTCTTTATTTACCATAACAGGAAAAGTAATCTAGTTAAATTTTTAAAATAAAAGATATCCTTTTGGAGCAATTTCTGGTTTACTTCAAATCTTTTTATAACTGTCCGAACACTGAATCGTTTGAGAGTAATTTTTTACTAGGTCGTAAATTAACTCTTTTGAACGTCTACCAGTCTGCTACAATATCTGACGATCTGTACAGATGAAGTACGCACCATCTATATCCATCTCATTTTCGATATTAGTTTTACATTATTTTTAACTCACTTATAAATGTCAGTAGTATTTTATCTTGATAAATGTAAAATAGTGGAAGAACTAAAAAAGCTAGTATTATTTATGAATCATATGTAATACTTTTGTTTAAGTTTGTATTTATGTAAAAGTTATCAAAGCCTACCAGAAAATGTGTACAATTTTATGAAATGTAATACAAAATAATATAAGTAAATTTAACAAAAAGAAAATATACATTAATTTTATAAAGTTAAATCAAGGTTACTAGATAATGTTTTCAATTTTATGAAATGTAAAATATTTCTGTATTCCGAATATCGCTCGTAAAGTGAATCCCCACCTAAACAAAGTAACTCCGCCCTGTCTTGGATTGCAAGGATATATCAAATATTTCACTGCAGGTGGCGTACTAAAGCAGTGCCAAAAATCCATTTCTTTCTTATCAAATTACACATTTATCTTAATAAATACGAAAAAATTTTGCTAGAAATTAATGTTCACAATAATATGTTATACGTCGATACGCATTTTATTTTTCGATTGTCTATTTATATTTAATTTTTTATAACAATTAATAAAAAATTGAAAAAACAAAATGCCAAAGGACGTGTAGAAAAACATTATAAGAATATTTCATCTAAATCATTTTTGCATAAAGTTTAAAGGTAGCCTGTAATCTGTAAATATTTGAAAATGTACCTATACAACACCCTTAATGTCTCCCATACAGACGATCTTATCACACGTGCTGCCAACAGAAGTGCAACACTGCTCCAATGCGTCACAAAATAGTTTGTAATTTATATTTGATGGTCTACAAACAACTCCAAAATCAAGATTTTGACTATTTACTCTTACCAGGACCCACAGGTGTTCAATAGTATTAGGGGTCTTAATAACGACGATTTTAGCCAAACTGCGTATGTACAAACATACACCACCCGTGTACTTCGATCCGCTCTTACCAATCTATAATTTTCTATGCTCAAATCGGCATCTCTATGATCCTCAGTGATCCACGTTTTCTCGATTGCCAGCACGTCATAATTCTTCGCCGAAGCAAAGTCGCTCACGAGGTGTAACTTCTAAAATAATGATCTCACATTTATGTGGGCTAACTTCATTTTTTACCCATTCAAATTATTAATATTTACAACAAAGAAAATTTATATTTTTTTTCCCTTACATAAATTATATATTTAACAAAATAGATGGATATTCATTACATATAAGAGATAAATTAATTTTAATAATTCTTATAAATAAAAAAGAAAAGTATGAATAGAAACAATATTTTTCTGGTTTATATGCACAACTTATAATTCTAAAAGTCTACGTCTTGTGATCCTCAACTGTCTATTCTGGAAATATCTAAAGAATTTCTTCCAAAAACACTTTGTCTCTGGGTCTAAGATAACGTTAAAAATGAACATAATCAGCCCCTGTATAGAAGCCAATATGTTAAAAATATACATAAAGGTGAATTTTACCCAGTTAAATGGTAAGAATTCAGCGATAATTCCAAACAACCACGTAATGCCCAACATGAAAAACAGCATAACAGCCTGAAGAATTTGCAGTTTGTAAATGGTGGCGCCGTATTCTTTACATTTGCTTTTGTGAACATTGATCATGATCAGGATGAACACCACGATATTCAGCAAGATAATCAGACTGATTGGCAGAATCAAGAAGTAGAGGAGAGAGTATCCTTTGATGTAACAAAATTGGAGATCTGCCGAAAGATAATTACCAGGGAAAAGTATATAAGATAATGCAACGGGAACTGCTGGCAGGATCCAGCTCAATAAGTTGTACACCAAAGTGTGAGAGTCGAGTCGTGCAAGATGAAAGACTTTGACGAATTTCAAGTATTGCAGGCGGGCTATTAGGAGCATCCGAGTGAATTTTGCCAAAACGGTGTAATGTAATGTTATCGCAATGATCTTACATGAATCACTAGATTTCAAAGCCTCAACATCAGCAATGGATAACATGATAATTTCTAAGAGAATTATTATAGATAATTGTATGACGTTTAAACGTCTTTTATACCAACCTTTACAAAAAATTGCTGTTATTAGAATTATAACAATTCCTATTGCGGACAAACTGCAGCCCGTAATCGTAATTATAGTTAAGGGCGTATCATGAGGGCTCACTGCTTTCTCACCTCTCTTGTTGAGTCTAGGACTTATAAGATCAACAAAGTCCGTATCCATTCGATGACTCTCTGGTTGATAGGCAGCCGAGGACGGTGTTATTAGATTCATTGGAAGTTTTAGGTCTTCTATTATAATCAGAGCAAAATGTCCCGAACGTATAAAAGAAGAACATTTTACCAGAGACTTGTCATAGCTGTAAGTGTAGATACCTTTTGCAGACCAGAGACCATATTTTTGTAAACCGTAGTGCCAGTTACCACAAGTACTGTGGAGATCAGTTCGGAATGATCGGAAAAGAAACTGTATTGGACCAACCAATTTATTATTCAATTTTGGAATATCTACGTCGATTATTCTACTATTAACAGGAACATCATAATTAATTTGGCGGAAAAGGCTGCCGCTGTAAAATATTGTAGAGACGATCCTAAACGCCATCTGTTCTTCCACTGATAAACCATTCCGTAAATCACGAAGAAGCGCGTCGGAAAAACGCACTGATACTTCGAGGTTTTCTAACGTTAAATCTTCTACTGTTTCATTTTCGTACAGGTTGATAGTTTCGTATCCAGAAAAATCATCAGCCCCATTATTGTTATTGTACAAGGCCAAACCAATTACTTTGTCGGCATAGGGATAACTGGTGTGTACGATGAGTTTCGACTGAATAATAGTTGATACGTTCTTTGTTTCTTGAGTTATCTTCGTGGCGTAATTGTTGATGGCGTCTAAAATTCTATCGGTGGCGTTATAAGATCTTTGTGATGTTTCTAAAGATTCATAATCAATTTGCATGACCTTTACAATACTTCCGGAAAAGTCTTCCTTAAGCCCTGAAATGTCTTTCTCTGTCGAAGCGTTTCTCAAAGCATATGAGAGCAAATTAATATCGACTGGTGTTAATAGGAAGACACCAATCATATTAGCCATGTTGTTCAGCGCGAAAGCTGTATTCGTCATGGATTGATGCAATAGAAAGGTTATTGGTGGTATTTCAAATTTTTCTGAACATTCAATGTCTAATAGATCTTCCCAAAATGCACCAGCTGGAAAATATCCGATACATTTCCTTGTTAGTTGCTTTCCATAGTAATCCAAACACAATTCCTCAGATATAGTTATAGTTTCATGTATGGTTTGTGGCCAATGCAGGTCATTGTTAGAAGATGATTTAGTAACCTCTGGTTCGCAGTAGTCCATATTTCTTATATAGTCGACTCTAAAGTCATTCGAAGAAACATTTTTGAGAGTCGCTTTAATTATCTCTCTGACTAAACTGCCATCTCTCGACAGTTTATCACGAATAAAATAATACCAATCATCAATATCTCTTTCCAATAGTTTACATTGATCCAATTCATTTTCCTCACAATGCAGAGTTTCTATTGCATCAATCTCTAATCTTGATGCGGTTACTTTCAATATGTACCTGTTGTAACGCGATTTACTATATGCAATTACCCTTTTAGTTATCTTAGGTCTAAATATACTCGGAGAATCTATGTAGCAGTAATATTCAAACGGTTCTGAGTCTATAACCACATGGTAGTATGTAATAACTACGTTGATTTCGGGAACTATTCTGTAAATTTTAATTCGTCTGAAACCTCCATAACATTTGATGTAATCTTCGTGTATGTTTACGTAAGTTCTTAGTGTTAACGTGTTTCCGATTTGATCGAAGGATAATTCCAAAAATCTTGGGTATTTACCTGTTGATGTAAGGTCGTTTATTTTATAACGACAAGTTTTTCTGCTATTTACGAGTCTGACCGCACTGGAGGATTTCTTATCTGGCAAATCAGTGAGGTGGGACATTGGAAAAATTGTATAATTTAAATATAAGATCGACTGACAATTGTCTTCTTGTATTACGCAAGCATCGTTATCTAATGTGTGTTTTTCTGGGCATAAAAGTATGAAAGAGCAGTCCGTGAACGTAGAACACTTCTTGAATTTGAAATTATCATCCAAACCGGCGGCATTCTTGTTTATCAGCAATTTCATTACATCAACATCCTGTAATTAAAAAAAAATTAATTTTGATAAGATAATTAAATTAAATAATAAATATAATATATTATTTTCTATAAGGCATGTCTTTCAAATCTTTAGAATTTATAGTTTGTTATAGAATTTCGAAAATAAATCTGAGAAGGTAATTTTCAAATCGTAATTTTTAGTTTCACTCAAGTGTATAGAGTAAACCGGAGAAACAGGTCCCAGATCATTGATTATACATAAGATGATATTCCAAGTCACAGATAAGGGAGATTACAGATTTTATTTATTACAAAAGATGGCGTATGAATGTAGAATTATTGTATTTTCGTGTTATTTTCCCAAGGTATTTACTTACACTTACAGAATAAATTTATTGGGTAAAAGATGGCACTACTATAGGCTTAACGTATTGCTGTGACCTTTAAGTTAGGGTACAATATAAATGCCCTACAAGTTGAGCCAAATAAATATATAAATAAAACATCTTGTACCTTTAATTCTTTTAAATTAGTGAATTTAATTAATTATTTTTAAAGATAAATGATCACATATATATTGTGAAACTACATGTACATGGGTTTACAGCGATTTACACACATATTTTGTCTCTCTTACCTTTCCAAGAACCAGCTCTCTTTCTCTCAGGGTGTAGTTTTTTTTTTTTTATATATTTATTTAAATCAATTATAATATTCTAATTTTGATATGGTATGGCAAGGATTAATTTTAAAAACAGACAATACATCTTAGAACAAATAATAATAACAAATAATCTTTTAACATGAATATTCACAATTAGAATGCCAAATCCAAAAAGAAAAATGAATCTATCACGTTAAAAATCAAAAGAATATAATTATTGTTACCTAATTACCTTTGCATAAAATAAACTAATATACTCTCTAGTATCTCTTTGTCAAGTATTAACAAATTACACGTTTTTCTTTTTATGTTAAAGTATTTTTTTTTATTAAAAAAAAATAAGATAATGAAAGATAAACCTTGTATACATTAAAGGAGTTTTTAATTTGTCATATTAAATGTAAAAAAATAAGGACACTTTGTTGACAGCTACATGTTCGTGTCTCATTACATGTTATATTATAAATATCTTACTATCTAAACAAAACAAAAATATTGTACCTTTAATATTCTTTAAGATGCTCAATCGGTGTCAAACTTATTAAAGCACAATTTTTACATAATAAATTTCCAATGTTCATCATTTCTGTGCCACAATTACATAGGATGCACTTTACAGAACTGTTTTTCTCTTTTTTCTATCTTACTAAACAATTGTAACTCTTTTACATTCTTTTTAAACTTTTCGAAACTAAAATATCAACATCATATCTAAACTGCTGCTTTCGTGCGAATCCCATTTTTAACAACTCTCTCGTATTTAGCTATTACGTTTTAGTCATATCCTTTTTTATTAATATAGAAAAAGTATAAAACACATCTGCAAGCAAAGCACATACAGAAATTATGAGTATATATACATTTGCTTAAAGTGTTCTCTATACGTCTATATATAACTCGACGAATTATCGGTATTTTTAAAGTATACTGAGTGTTCTTTGACAACACACCAGCAAAAATTAACAATTATTTTACATAATAATCATAAAGTTAAGATATCAACAATATCTTGATTTTTAAATTATACTAAATATACAAAACATAAATTTTATTATGTTGCGAACCACAGCATTTCCCAAATGTCCATATACAGAAAAACAATAGCGCCTAGCTATAATATAATGGTGTTCTTTCTTGTATATGACATTTAAGGTAAGCAACAATCTTAAAAACTCAAAACATGTTTTCATAAAAATCAAACAACATCGAGACATGACAAATGGTAAGTCTAATTTCGCACATTTGTTCTGCTCCCTTCTTCCAAGTCTATAGTTTTTCACTACAACAAGGTCACCTACGCGATAAGTCTGGTGATGTCGCACTTTATCGTTCTCACTTTGCACGTACTTTTGTGTCCTTCTAGTCTGTAGCACTCTCGCCTGCCCCTCCAACGCCTCGAGATCCTCTACCACTGGAGTATCTTGCATCCATGGCCTCGGTGTTATAGTTACCTCACCAATATGCTGTACCCAAGCATTATGTCGTGGATGAGTCAGAATCCTCAAATGTCTTGTCACTTCCCTTATGTACCGCTCACAATCATTATAGGACTGCATTTCCTCTGCTATCATGTCGAACCATTGCAGAGCAAAATCCCGGAAAAAACCTCTAATATACTGTAGTTTTAACATCTCTTCATTAATCCCATGGATATGGCCTTCTACAGTGCGTAAGAATGCCATAGGATTATCCCTATTGTATCCAGAGAACTTGGGCGATTTTTTTACATTAACTTGAATTTGAAGAGAGTGTACTACGGGTATTTGCACTCCCTGTGTAATTTTCCCATGTATTTCTTCTACCATGTCAATGTCTTTCTTTACAGAAACTGACCTTTCTGTGATATGCTTTATCAAATGTTCACTACTATTCAGGAATCTCTTCTTATTTTCATGTAATTTTTCATCAACAGCGATGGTATCCTCATCCATTCTTTCCTCTATTTTTTCTTTAACAGCCAAAATATCCAGAGTATTCTGTTCAATATTCTTCTCAAAATTTTCATTCATAACATCAAACCCTTCATCCATTTCAATTTTGTTTTGTTCAAATCTCTGATTAATTCTATCATTCTGAATTTCAATATTTGTTTCTAGATTCAAATTTATCTCAGACTTAGTTTGCTCTAATTTTTGATTATTTTCTTGAAATATTTGATTCATTTCAATTTCATTTTCTTCAAATTTTTGATTGAAGAGAACTTTCATATCTTCCTTATGCTCAGCAAACTTGATGGATATGGTTGTCATCATCCAATCAAACGCGTGTCTCCAATTAACAACAAATTCACCCTCTATACTAGTTTGAAGATTTGAAACTAATCCATCACTAGGTGATGCAGTAACTTGAGCTTTTGCCTCAGTTTTAGGCTGAGTTTTATTAACTTTGATTGTTTTACCCTTGCCATCCATTTTTAATATTATTTGTAATTTACTTTTATCAAATTTCAATCAATTAAAACTCTGCCTTTTTAATTTAAGCAGGAAATTGAAAATACATTTTTTTAAAGATAAGATAAACAAATGGAAACACTGCCCCTTTAAGTTGGGCGCCTTCTGTGTCACAATTACACAGTATATACTTTACGGAACTATTTTCTCTTTTATCTATCTATTACTATATATTACTAAACATTTGTAACTCTTTTACATTATATTTAAACTTTTGAAACTAAAATAACAACATATCTAACCTGCTGCTTTCGTGTGAATCGAATTATTTTTTAACAGCTCTCTCGTATTTCTTTTTAGTGAAATCCTTTTTTTTATCATATGCTTTTTTATTAATATAGAAAAAGTATAAAACACATCTGCAAGCAAAGCACCTACAGAAATTATGAGTATATATACATTTGCTTAAAGTGTTCTCTATACGTCTATATATAACTCGACGAATTATCGGTATTTTTAAAGTATACTGAGTGTTCTTTGACAACACACCAGCAAAAATTAACAATTATTTTACATAATAATCATAAAGTTAAGATATCAACAATATCTTGATTTTTAAATTATACTAAATATACAAAACATAAATTTTATAATGTTGCGAACCACAGCAGTATGTGTTAGATTACAAATAAATTGTTCTATTCCCACAGCACTTTTTTTTTATTTTTTTTATTATTTACATTTTGTCTGCATTACGGTGTAGATATATCAAAAGTGTCTGTGAAATTGGAAGTGCAAAGTATGTTAAGTGAAAGAGGCAAGAAGTTGTTAATTGTGGAAAGTTATACATTTTCTAAAGCTCATGTGCCATATACGTTGGCGCTGTATTATTGGAACTTGCAACTCTAAAATTTATACAAATAGTGACGAAAAATACATCTTTGAATCAAATATTCATCACAATCACGAAGCAAGTAATACATTAAATACGCAGATTGTCAGTAACGGGCCCACAAGGAAGGCTATCGAAGATTTATATGAGAGACCGTCGAAACTGCTTCATAAAGAATTAAGGGTAGGAATACATAACAAAATAATAGACAGTGTTAATAAAGTGTATTGTTTTGTCCAAAGAACAACGACTTAACTCAGCAAAAAGATCTGGACTGCATACGCACTATACGCAGGAACATATATGTTGCTCGAAAAAAAAAAACTTCCAATTCTGCCGACAAACCAAAAAGAAGTGCTCAAAGCTGTGCAGGAACTCCAACCAAAAACTACTAGAGATGAAGAATTTTTGAACATTTTGGATACTGAAAGTGGTATAGTAACATTTTTATGTTACACAAATTTGCATTTTCTGTGCTCAACCGACACCATTTACATGGATGGAACTTTTCAGTTCTGCACAAAGTTTTTCTGCCAGATGTTCACCGTTCAAGCTTTAAAAATGGATATTACATACAGGTAGTTTTTTGTTTGTTACCTGATAAGGCAGCTAAAACGCAAGTAAAATTATTTAAAAATATTGTACAAAAATGGAAAAATGTGAATTTGAGGGATTGCAGTTTAGACCTCAAAACATTGTAACTGATTTCCAAAAGGCAATTCACAATGCATGTTCAGTGACCTGACCAGAAGCAAAAATTGCTGGTTGTAGATTTCATCTTTGTCAGGCCTGGCATAGGAAAGTACAAAATTTAGGATTAACCACAGAGTACAAAGAAAAAATTCCGATTAGTACATTTCTAAGATTGTTTTTTGGAATACATTTTTTAGAACCTGCAAAAGCGGGTGACTTCTTTTCGGAGGAAATATACTGTTACTACATTGTAGTCACAGCCTATTTCCTAGGCTATATATATATATGGGCTTCTATCACTGAAAGTATGCATCGAACAACAAATTCATGCGAATCTTTCCATAATAAATTTAACAATAATTCCTATTCTGCACATCCGAATATTTTCTGCTTTGTAGATATTTTGCTCAATTTTCAGGCAGAAACTTATATTAAAATAAATTCTGTAAAACACAATGTTAAAAAACTTAGCTGTCATATTAGAAAAAAACAAGTTTTCATCAAAATGATGATAGAAAAATATATGTTAGGTAGGTTAAGCAAATTAGAATTTGTAAAAAGTTTGTCTTTTCAGTATTTACCATAAATTAATTTTTGTACATATTTTGATACACATTGCTGTGACTCTTGTAAATTAATGATTGCATGAAAATAATTTAATTTATTTAAATAATAATCAAGAGCAGAATCAAGCATATATTTTAGTATTAGGCCTTGTGCTAGACTAAAATTTTATAATTTTCTGCAAAACAGTAGGGATAGCAATTTTACCCTTCACTAGCTCAGTTTTAAAGTTACTAATGAAATTTTTACTCAGGGGCAGAAAATAATAAGAATGTCCCTTCTCCAATACGAATGCTCTCAAGTTATCTCCAGGTCAGATAAAATAAATAAAAATACAAGAGAAACCTTATGATATAATTTAATAAAAATAAATTATATATATTTAAAAGAAACCAACATATTACAATATATATACAGGGCAATCCAAATTAAGTGTTCACCAATGGTAACTTTGTTATTATTAAAGATACAAGATTGTTTAAATTAGCAAACTTGTAGTACTTTTAACGCTCTTTAAGATGGAAGAATAAAAAAAACAAATGAGCAACGCGTTTTCGAGTTTTGCCGAAAAATATTTTTTTTTCAAATGGAAACCCCTGTATATTATATCATTTTCTGCTAGAACTTTAATTTTTAAACAAAAATCTTATAAGAAATTTTTTACTGGGATTAAAAATACTTGAGTTATAATGAATAAACGAAAACAGCTAAATTAGTTTTATAAACTTTATTTTATACATAAACTTATCAATAAAAGAAAATAAAAATCACTGATTTTTTCATAGAAGATGTTCAAAAATACCACCTTGTAGTTCAATACATTTTTGTACACGCTTCCGAACTTCTCGAACTGCCTTCAGTATGGTCCTACCATCTGTTTGGTTTATCTTTTCACTAACTGGAATCTTTAGGGCGTTTATGCTTTAGTACCTTTGCTTATAAATCTGGTTCTTTAAATAACCCCATAAAAAAATCAAGCGGCGTTAAATCTGGCGATCGGGGAGGCCACTGAATAGGACCATTATTTGTTCCTATCCATGAAGTGTTAAAAATAGTATTTAGAAGTTGATGAGTACCTCTGTAGTTGTGCGCAGGTGCGCCATCCTGCTGAAAATGCAGATTCTGTCTACTTATGAGATCCAAATCGTCTAAGAAATTATTCAAAATTTCAGTCAAAAATTCTATGTACCTTTCACCAGTTACAGTGCCCTCATAAAAGAAAGGACCAACAATCCATGAACCGATTAAACCGCACCAAACATTAAAACTGAAACGGACTTGTGGACGTCTTGGATTTACTAAAAGAAGATTTTCCTTTGACCAGTAATGATGATTTTTTTTATTGTACATTCCAGAATTTGAGAAATTCGATTCATCGGTCCATAAAATATAACGAAAGTTGTTTACATTTTGGCGACAAAAGTTAAGATACCAGTGGCAAAAAAACATTCTTCTCTCTGGATCCCCTGGCAAAAAAACCTGAACTGGTTTCTACTTATAAGGAATAAATTTGTGTTTCTTCAGAATCCTATGCACAGTACCGTGACTCAAATCAGATTCATTGACAATATCTAGTATGGAATTCTCACGGTTGGCCTCAAAATATGCGATAACTGCATCGCTTTTTATAAAAGTCCTTTTTGTCCTTGTTTTGGCAAAAATACTCTCATTGCCTCTAAATTTTCGGTAAAGTCTCAGAAAATATTGCTCATGTGGTTGTGTTCGGAGTGGATATAATTCAGAGTAGTGTTCTTTTGCCCTCCTAGAGGATTTTCTGCACACTAAATAAGATTCTAACATATCACACTTTTCTGAATGGGTAAAAATCATTTTTTTGTCAAATTAATAACTAGCACAATGAAACTTATGAGTGAAAAACTAATAAAACTGTACTAATATTTGACGTTTGGTAGAAAGACTTATCGTCGTTTTCATAGATACATAGAAATGCACTTGACTTAGCTGTTTATGTGTATTCATTATAACTCAAGTATTTTTAATCCCAGTAAAAAATTTCTTATAAGATTTTTTGTTTAAAAATTAAAGTTCTAGCAGAAAATGATATAATATACAGGGATTTCCATTTGAAAAAAAATATTTTTCGGCAAAACTCGAAAACGCGTTGCTCATTTGTTTTTTTTATTCTTCCATCTTAAAGAGCGTTAAAAGTACTACAAGTTTGCTAATTTAAACAATCTTCTATCTTTAATAATAACAAAGTTACCAATCGTGAACACTTAATTTGGATTGCCCTGTATATAATCTAGGTATTAACTAAAATTCTCGCACGTTATGATAAAAATAGTGATGATAAAGAATAAATCAAGAAATAATTCCACTAATGCATTTACTACAAACTAATTCATGAATATTTTATGAATTAAAACAATCAACAAATCAAAAATTTACAAATGTCGTGATCTATACTGGATAATATTTATATATAAATTATGTTAAAATTTTAACACATGGAGTCTGTCCTGACGTATATATTACCCAGCGCCTTTGCTCGCTCCCAGACAATATCGCCAAAAACAAAACAGAATGCACGCAAATTGATAAACCAGGGCTCCGTTCTGTGTGTACATTCTTTGACTTATATCACACATCCCCAATGTATACGATTACGTGTCCGGCTTTAATGCAATATATTTATCAAATTATTGCCATGTCCTTAAAATGTTTCAAAATGTTGACTCCGTTCTGATTAGTTCTGCTCAGCGCCTTTGCTCGCTCCCAAACAAAACCACCAAAACTAATTCGTGTTTTAAGGATTAATCAAGGCTCCATACTATTAATTAATTACCTACTTAATTCATTGCACAAGCACCAAATAATAAAAAAAAATCAATTATGAAAGTACATACATAATAAAGAAAAATAAAACTACCAACCTCGTACAAAACTCCAGCAGAAATCACCACACAATAATTTGTTTAACACCAATTACATAACTAACAAATTAAAACACAATCTAACTACCTTAATTCCTCATAAAGGCTTTCAAATTCTTCCATTTTCCAGATTATGGATAAAATTGATACTTTCGACCTTTTTTAAAAAAAACTTTCAAAAGAAAAATAAAAATGTCAAAGTGTCTATATGTACTTATAAAACAAAACAAAAATTTTAAATGAATCCTCTCATAAAATATCAAATTAAGATAATACAATTACTAAAATGTTTTACCATAACGCCTAGTATGAAACCACAACGTGTAAAAATAAAACATCCTAGTTTCCAAAGAAAATTTATTCTATGTTCAAAATAAAATGAATTTATAAAGTATTTACAAGTCCTGATTTATAGGAAAATTTTCTAAGCTCAAATAAATATCTCGGAAAAAGTTCCGAATGATAAAAATTTTTCTAAGTTAAAATAAAGTTTAAACACCCTGTGTCTTTAAGAAACGGTTCCCACCTGTTTCTAGAAGATTAATTTAGAGAGCGGTTCGCACCAGCAATCTCCCTTAAAATCTTCATGTCCTCGCTTATATTAACATTTTCTTAATAAAAACTTTAGACATGCTCTGTATCGATATCCTTTCCACTTCCGAAAAGTGCATATCGACGCTGCTGCACCTTCCGGTAAAGTGATGTATTACTTATTTAAAAATGTAAACAAACATCCATCTCGATGTCGACTTGTTTACGTTTGTGATTGTTAATAGCATCTCGCGGGAAATATTGTTTCGCCGGACCTATCCATTTAACGTTTTCGGTCATAATATTTTCTTGCGCTGAAGCTTGCGGGAAACACTTTATTGTGAATATTTACTTGCTATTACAAGTCTTATTTTAATTATTAATTTTATGAATAAAATTTATAATAACATTCCTACACGATTTTAATTAAATAAATTTAAATTTGCTAAAATCCTAACTTAATAAATATGTATATACAATGATCATTATAAAATAAATAAAATAGTAATTAACTAAATTAAATCTAGAAGTGATCTTGATTATGCCTATTTACAATTCAATCAAAGACCCAAGATCACTGCAATATGTTAGATAATTCTAATAAAGCTGGGTGAAATATAGCCAAGTGTATAATTCTCGACAATTAAATTAAAACGGTTTCGGTTCTTTCTGGACATAATCAACTTCTTTATTTCTTATAACAGCTATATTATATTCTAACACAATTAGAAAAAATTTTTTTGATTTCAAATATTTACGAAAACATCATGAATAATGTTTTTAATATTAGGTAATGTATTTTAAAATACACTGGGTCATTATTAATACCATACGTCGTACACCGACGAATAAAACCGTAATATGTTAAATATTTTTATTCTTTACATTCAAAAATTGTAAGCGTATAGTATTTACATACCTATGTATCCAAAACCATTTTGCTAAATCTTGACAACAACCTGATCCGGTATGAATTGTTTATCAAGCCGTGAAATGTTTATGTTAACAGGACTTTGAATTACAATGAAAAGGATATTTTGCAAATAGTAAAGGCAAGAACTGTGATTGTAGAGTTTACATAAATCTAGTATTAGATGCAGATTTCGTCC
Source organism: Amphimallon solstitiale (assembly GCA_963170755.1). Taxonomy (NCBI): domain Eukaryota; kingdom Metazoa; phylum Arthropoda; class Insecta; order Coleoptera; family Scarabaeidae; genus Amphimallon; species Amphimallon solstitiale. The sequence continues at coordinate 19,176,836 of OY720676.1, forward strand.
CAAGAATGGAATTTTGCCAATAATGGATAGAAAGAATAAATATTATTATTATTATTTTAGTAAAATGTGTTTTTATGAAAATGAAGAAAAACTCTCCACTTTGATCTTATTTTATATTTACTTTACAGTAAAATCAAAGTCTGTAGTAGATTCAATTATTTTAGAACTATTGTCTGCTGTTAAGTTACAAATAAGCCCTATTTCCCAACTAATTGTAAGCAATAATGAAAACAAAATTCGATATAAAGTCTAACTTTTTATACCTAGCACAAACATAGTACATATAATAAGCAAGATTTTTTTTTTTATAATTAAATGTTTATATCACTTAGAGTGTCTATTTTGTTTATCGAATATTTTTTTGACGTATTACATATTCACATTTATTTGTATAGGTAATCAATAAATTATTATTCTATTCTATTCTAAGAAATTTTGTTTATTTATTTCTTTTTGATAGCAAACAGTTTTGTTTTTATACCTTACTTATCATTAAAAAAAACGTATTCGGAAACCCTATTTTTATATACGAGACTATACGGCTATAAGGGACAGTTCCTCTCCTCCAATTAGTCCTTTATATCGAGGTTCTACTGTACTTACTTAAAATACCGAAAAAACGTACTAGTGTTTATAAAAAATACTTTACATACCTGGGAGAAAACCATATATTTATGGAAAGGCACAAATAATATTAAGAAATATAACCACAGAGCACTGTTACATTGCATGATTGTTAATAATGATATTTTTTTAAATTAGAAAATATATGAAACTATCAGGTTGGAAGTTATAATTAATTGCGTTTGTTACAGATAAGCTTGCGATATGCAATTTTAAATGTTATTATTAGTATATACATTCTGCGTATGACAGAAATTTAAATTTTGCTGTTAATTTCGATCCTTAATGCTGGGAAACTATGCATTTCTCTTAATATTGCCTTTAACCTTTCCACATATAAATATATAAATAATTGATAGCTAACTTAATAATCATGATACTAACATAACAATAATACTGATTAGAAAAGTAATAATTTACTTCACCCACTTAGTATTACAGAACAAACTTAGAATGTAATTGCTATCTTCCTGAAACAAAAATACTTTTATTTTCTGTATTTTTTTTGATGATATTGTAAGGTTTGTAGCATTACCCTTAGAATTTTTGTTGAGTAAAATATATAAAAAAAATATTGCATCATTTATCTACAAAACTTATTCATAATTTATTTTGCATTAATATTCATTAAATTAATATTGTACATAATTAATTGTATATGACACCCATGGTACAAATATATATGGTATGCTACAACTTTGACTCAAATTCGTATATTTCGCGCCGCACACACCTACGTCATCAATGTCCACCGTCATCCATCATATGTTTGTAGTTTGTGATTTGTTTATACCTAAATTTCGGAGAAGTTATGTAGTATTTTTTGTAGTTATAGTTATTATTTCATGTATTTAATGCCGTTATTAAGTTTTGTAAATATTTTTGTTAAGCCAAAGACTTTTAATTTAATTTATGTGTAAAATAACTTAAGAAGAGGTTGTAACATAGAAGGTAATGAGTTTATTAAATATTTTTATACCTTTTAATGATGTTATTATTTACAGATGTTATATGTTGATTTCATTTTACAAAAGACGCAATACGAGGACTGGTACTTAAATAATCGACAGATGAGAAACAAATATAAATCTACCCAGATACTTCATAAGGTAGTTGTTCTCACATTGTGTATATACTGTTGATAATTTGACTTTACAACCATCAACGTTGACGTAACAAATATAATATTATCCTTAAGGGTACTTCATTCTGAATTTTTTACTATATAAAGTCCGATGTTGCTGAGGAAGAATGTTAATCTGTAATACCTACATAGTTTATGTATCACCCCTTTTACTAACTTCAAAAATATACAAATGAACCTAATATATATATGTTCCATTTTTACAGAAATGCTTGGGCAGAAGTTGTAATTGAAGTAATAATATTGTAGACTCGACTAATTAAGATTATGGTGCATAATAATTATTTTTAACATTCTATAAAGAGTAAATGTATATACTTTTATAACCATTTTCTTTAATAAAACAGTTATAGTTTGTGAAATTTCTAATTTGAAAAGAATTTTCTGTTAAAACAGAAAGTACGGACCTGTAGAGCACCTCAGTAAAGAAATATTTCACCATAATAAAATTTTAAAGAAAAACACCAGGGCAAATCAGACTAATTAAATCAAAGTTGATGATTAGGGCAAAATGGACTGCCGAGAATATTTTCTCGGCAATTTCGCTTCGAAGCATAAGCCCTAAAGCCTACAGATATTTAAAAAGTGCTAGACAATATCCACTGGCAGGCTTGTCAACGTTGAGGAAATGGGTGACAAGATTGGAATTGAAACCAGGTATTCTCGAAGAGCTTTTCTATAAATAAGAAAACCAACATATTAAAACTTTTGGTGAAAAGTATTAAAATGTACTTACTGGAAGAAGTTATGCAAGCATATGTGAGAGTATGAACTGATATACGTATCAAAGAGATAAATAAAAGAAATCCACAAAAAGGTAAATTAACAAGAAAATCATTAAATATACCAATAAAAAAAGTAACCATATTTGTTGTTTTATTTATTACCTGTAAATTAATAGGAATTAAAAACGTAAATCCTATACTAAACCAATAGTTTCCCTTGTATAAATACTCCTAACATTTGCAATATTCATTGGTATCAGTAAAGTAATATACAAGAAAAAATGGACATATTCAAGTTTTAAATTTATTTTTTTAGTAAATTACTTTGTCAGTAAACTAATTATAAATTGTGTTATCAAAAAACATAAAACAGTTTTCTTAACTAAAGTCTCACGTAATATCCAGTGTCAATTCATTAATACAGTTTTATTATTTTGCTTTATGCGTTTTTAAAAAGATTATTTGTAAAGATATTTTATATTAGTTATACATTCGTAAACAACTGTGCTACGTATTATGTTTATTTTACTATTCTTTATATCGCAATCTATACACTATTACATCTGTGGTTATTCAAAAGTAATCTTTTTTTCTTAATATTATTGGTGTGACGTAGGTATGTGCCATTACGTCATAAAGAAGCTGCGCCAGAACATGCCCTATATAGAGGAAACGCGTTGCATTCAATTGTACATCATACTAGATCCATGACGACTCGTCATGTTTATGTTGCCAAATCTATTTTTATTTCTGTCAGTGACAT